>JAUCNO010001758.1:5122087-5132859 GCA_032353835.1 Enteromius viviparus
TCAGCGGAGCTTGTGAAGATTTAAAGGGGAAGTACACAGAACAGAGTGATTTCTAAAGAGCTGTTTTTGACAGGGGACTATCTTTGAGAAATTTTAAAACAAACTACAAACTTTCCATTAGGACCCTAAAGAATCATATTAGCTTGTGGAAAACTGGCTTTGTATGACTCCTTTAAAATAATACTGCATTTAACAATTGATAATCTCATTTCACGGATGCAGCTGGTCTTAGTTGGTTTGTATCATAACACAAATTATATGCATACTAGGTAGCACATAGGTATGTATACTGGCAATAATGATGGCAATTCATGGGTTCAAATCCCAGAGGGCACACATGCTAAATGCATACTTTAAATACTTTGTAATTGCTTTGTATAAAAGCATCAACTAAATGACAAATTAGCAATTAGCATCTACACAAACACCTGAGTATGCAGTTAACTTCATCTTATTTGCTAAGTCAGCGTGTATAACAGCACTAATTATTCATCTGTTGACCGTAAATGGGCCAAGCACATATGGGTGGGGTTTACAACAGACAAAATCACAGCAACATCTTGTAAGGTCTTGCTTCATTAGCAGGTATATTATGTGCTAATGAGATGGCAGCTCATGTAGGTCATCTCTGTCATAAATCGCAGCCCAAACATTTGATTCAGACAGATTCACTTCATCTTGCTACATGGAGCAAGTGATTCAAGGCGGTATTCATTTATATGCTTTGTCCTCTCTTTCAAGTTGTGTGAACTGAACAAAAAATGTCCATATTCAAATTGTCTTTATTCTTATTCATGTTTGAGTTGGGAAACCTAGAATCTTTCAAAATTCTTAAAAATGGATTGAATCATTTAATTAACTCATTGATTCAGTCAGAAGGATTACTGAATCTGACTTGTAAAGTATTTACATTTTTCTGGCAGTATAATTAATATTAAAATTAATAAAAAATAAATTAAAAAAACAACCGTAAAAGTCAACTGTTTGCCTCTAGGGGAGTTGGAAAATTAGGCTTTTTTAGTGTTGTGTTCCTTAAATTGTAACATTCAAGCCACGGCATAAAAACTACAAAACAATTAAAAGTATATATACCCACAGTTTCACAGACAAGGCTTAAGCTAGTCGCAGACTAAATTGCATGTTTGAGCTGTCTCAAAATGAAAATATCTTGCCCTGACAAATCTTAAAACATGTCAGTGTCATTGTTTTGTGTTAAGATGCACACCTATAATATACCTGTAATTATATTCATGTATATATAAAATGAATGTGTACTTTTGATGACGTGATTGTACAATTATTAGTAATTGTTTAGCTGTTTTGGAAACATATTTAGGTAATTTAAGTGATATAATATAGCACTCACGTAACATCTTTGAGAGAGTTTTTAAACTCTTTTCCCAGGTTCTGCATGTAGGTCCACTGCTGCTCTGATAGCGATTGGACCCCCATGTAAATGTTCTCTACTCGTAGCTGTTCCTCATCAAACAACCACTGCACTACAAACAATGGAGCTAAAAAGGCACACATGCTCTGTTAATTTAAAGGAAGTCACTTTTATTAACATTAACCACTTCTGCAAAAATGATTTCATTCATATCAAATAGATGCCACCGTCTCACCAGTTATGTATGCATACAGTCTGTGTCCAAACAAGCATTGCCATTCCTCGCCCCTTTTATACTGCTGCTTGCACTTTTCTGGAACAACACCACTCCACAACCTTAAATATATAACATAAAAAAAGACATAATATCACTACAAACTGATATCTGTCAAGCAGCACAATTTGAGAATTAATTTATGTCTGCAAAATATATAGGATACAGTGAAGATTAAGTCAAATACCAAATCCTTAGCATAAGAAATAGTTGCATTGAAATTAAAGGACATTTTTAAAAATAGGGCCAGTATAAGGGATATTATGGTTATTGTTATGTAATTCATTTATTTAAAATTGCTGTGTGCAATATAGAAACTGTAAACTTAAGTGTTAGCGAACTATACATTCATCATTCTGGTGAACTGAGATTAGCATGTACACTTTACCGAAGTCCTTTTTTTATGGCATCCACAGGAGTGCAGGAGGCACTGTCTGGACAATCAGGTGCTTTTTGCTGTTTACTCTCCAGAAACCAGCCTGAGTCAACAAGGCCGCGAACCTGAGCATCAGCCCCCAACTGCTCCAGAAGACTAGACACCTTATCGATGTTCAGCAGCACACCTGTTCCCCCGGCACTGGGGAAGATAGTAAATAAAATTACTTAACCCCCTAATAACCAGTGAACTACATACTGTACTGAACATTAATTGGCTTCAACAGATGCTTTGGTTTAACCAACACAACATGTTGCTAACATTGGAGGAATCATCAGGACTTATTTTGCCTCCTCGACAAACCATATATAGGTATTATGCCATTGTCTATAGCATTACAGGCTGCAGTAGACATTTTTATGGTAGACAACAGGATGTGCTGAAAATAGTACTCCGGTCAGTGTTGCGGTAAAACTCAAGGGGTGGTCCATATACAAGAATAGGATTTCATGGTACTTCAGAGGGCTCTGTTTCAATTGTTCATAGCATCATGTTATTAATTCTCAATATGCAGCAACAGGTGTAATGGGTGTCTAATGATGTCATTGTTTATGAGTGAATCCAAATCTAATTATGGGATTTGTAATAGCTATGGTTCTTCGAATGTGGAAACAAATAGCAGGGGGAAAAAACCCTGAACATTTATTACAGGCCATTCATTGAGGAAAATTAATTGTATCTAGGTATTAATACTAATAAGTAATCTCTCTTTTACAATGAATGTAAAACAATTTAGTAACATTGCCAGAGATCTCACCTTGTTCCTGCCAACATCACAACTTTGGCTTGTTTCAGTCCTTTTGGGGCAAGATCTTTGATCACCTCTCGAATGATTTGAGATCCCATGAAAGCATATTCTGTGGTGGAATAAATGATGAATTTTGGAAACAAAAATGGTAATAGTCTGACGAAAATGTACCTGTTTCTTTTGCCTGTTTAGACTTTGATGCTGCTTTGTTACCACTCCACACATCACTTGAACAATAGGGAACAAACCTATTCACATCAGGCAAGATATGTAATTTAGATGTTATGTTACAAAGCATATATACATATCACTCTTGAATTTTTCAGATACTTACACAATATTGGCATTATACCAGTGAGGATTTTCATCAACTTGTGTTGACAGTAGACCACTTCCTGCAAATATCAAGTTGTTTACTGCAAGATTCACAGAAGTATGGCTTGCGAGATTAGCTAGAGGAAAGCAAGAAGTGTTGTTGTAAGTTTGGTTAATATCAGCCTACCTTTGCGTGTCTGTGGCCAGTCAGCTGAGCTCATAAGGCGGGGGATAGTTTTGTATCTGGAATCGCAGGTCTCTTTGTTATAGCAGCACCAGCCACCTAAAAGAGAATAATTGAAATGAATCTCACATTACCCCTTCTTTTGACCAATTCCAAAAGCTTAGACAGCTGGGATTGTATTTCCACAGATTTACAGTGTTTACCTTGTTCAAACAGCAACTTGTAGTAGAGAGGATACAGCTTTACTGTTTGATACTATTCAGTGCCTTGACACAATCTGAATTGTTAAAAGCTATATAAATAAAGGTGACTTGACTTTTGTTACTATATTATTTTTAAATTTGTTTAAATTAGTTGAGTCAAACAGCTTAGTGTACAATGAATCAGTGGCAACTTGTTATTTTAACACAAATAATTATTACAACTGCAGCTCAAGTTTGCTAGTCTTTCTCCCTCCATTTAAAGTCACTTCCTCTAACTTTCCAAGTAAAGAGAGACGTTGCATGATTTATGTGTTTACACCTTGTTCTCCCTCTTGCATTGTTTAATTTTGCCATGTCTAATTCAACATCGCATGTTACTTTTCTTGACCGGTGACACTATATATCTTCTCGTGAACCAACGTGATGTGACATGCTCCAAAAACATTGACATGTAAGAAAAATGACATGTCTAAGAAGATGACCAGCTGTCAAAATAACGCTGAGCACTGCATTTAAGCCGGCTGACCTCTCTCGACAAAATTAACTTCGTTTTAAATACTCACCTTCCAAAAATATCAGCCATCTCTTACTTCCTTTGAACTCCTTTAAGTAAAACCTGGGGGGCCACAAATAAACATAGAAGGTCTAGGGAACAGCCATATGAGGACATTGCCATTCTCTGACAAATTAGTTTTGTACATTTTATGCTATTATCCAAAGTAAAATGTAACCAGCTAATATATCTTCTGGGAATCAAACCCATGACCTTGTTGCTCTACAAAAAGTTTATACACCTCTAGCCAGCAAATGAGGATGTGCGGTGTCTTACCCAGCGGCAGTACCATCATTGCATGTCACTAATGTGTTCTTAAGAAAGTGCAGCTTCATTTCATCAATGGGTTTGTTGACAGATGCGCTTTGTTGGGCGGTGCCACGACCTCCAGAGTTAGTTTCTTTACTGGAATCGCCAGCACCTGCTAGCGCAGGGTTTGGGTCATCTTCAGGGCCATGCTGGGTCATCTCTTTTCCCTGGTTGTTAGGCTTCTTTGCAGGTTTTCCACCCGACTTGGCATTGCGATTGTTGTTCTGACAAGAAATGACTCCCAACAGAAGCAGGAACATAACATGACACAGAATATTCATATCAAATCTGGCAGGACCTCCCTAAAAAAGGCCAAACGGAACAGTCTGAGATGAAACTCCAAAAACGATTTAAAGTAACCGCCTCATTTTTTTATCATGAAAGGCCTATGTATATATACTGCTTTAAATGAATTAAATGACATAATCTGCATTACCATTGAAATTAGAAATGATCAGCGCTCACCCCTTAAAGCAACTGGTCCTGGTCCCCTGGGCGTCTTGAAGAGCAAAAATCCTCAGGCACAGCGGGACAGGCGGTTTCCGAATTGATGCTATGCCGGCGTCCTGAACAGATCTTGGTCTTTGGTTGTGGTTCGTGCTAGATTTTATAGTGCCACCATATGGACTGCATTTCTCAACATCCCCTTTGAGCTGGTGCCAGCTCTGGGCTGCAACCAATGACACACCAAACCTGGACGTCTAATGGCGAGGAGAAAAGATAACATGCGCTCTCCCAACCATATTTCAAAGACATCCCCTCCCCACCTAACTTAGTCTCACAACAAGCCCTCCCGCCCTCTCCTAGACCGGGCTCGACTTTGATTTAAACACCTACATGGTTGAAATACCTGCATAACCCTGCAGCTACATGGCATGTGGCTCTAGGTCATTGGAGCAGACCTCTCCCTGTTCACTCTAATAGGGAGAAACTCTTCACTCACTTGAAAAGTAATCCTATTTAAACTCCGTCAAACATCCCTGCTAAAATATATTAAAGTCTCCTTAATTCAAAGAAATGGAAGTGAGCGAATGGTGCACAGATTTATGAAGTATCTAGTGACTGATCACACCGGGTTACATAAAGCAACAGCTGATACAGTAGACTGATGCTGTCATTATCCACTCTGCTTATCAATCACGGTGAAATGTATATGTTAATGAATGATGTTATGGAATGTTTGCTAAATCTTTGGCATAAGAGACATGCCTTTGCGTCTAACCTTTGGTATAGGGGACCCGTCTTTGAGGCTGACCAACTAAAGCTTTAGGCTTCCGTCTATATACAAGCACTGCCGGGTTTCTTTTTTAGACGAGAATTTTCTTCAAATGTTATTGTGATAAAGTGGTGATACTGTATGAGAGTTTATCTTTATATTCAAAGATTGCTGCATATAAACGACATTCAACAAGGTTAAAACTTTATGAATTAACTATTTTATTCAATTACAATATGAATTCTTTAAATGTGGCAAAATGCTGCTGTTTTCAAAGCAGATAACCAGTAAGGAACCAAATGCATCCAAATAATTAGGCCTAATAATTCAGAAATAATTTACAATTTGCAAATTCATATCAAGAACAAAGATATCTGGGATAGCTTTAGGCCTGCGTAGTAAAAGAGATCCCAAGTCTGGCCCTCTTTAAGTCTCACCACTGAAATATACACCATCCTTATGTCAATCAGGCATTAATGAGCCTTAAGTAAAAGGTTAGTGGTGCAACACATTGAGACACTCCACTTAATATCCAAGAATCTCCAAAAATGTTTCATTTAATTGATTTTTGAATTTGAATGATTTTTATCTGTGTGTTATTTTGTAATCTCATATTTTCTTGGTTCTTGGTAATCTTTGAGAAAGGTAAATCAGATTCAGTATAACTCAAGATAATTATCATACTTTCTTTTCTACATTTGGACTGCTTAATATAGGCTCATTGGAAATACGTGCCTTTACATACGTTTCTGTAACCCTGTAATTATGTACCTTACTGCATGTTATTGTAACACCTATGCCGGGCTCCAGCCACCCTTTCAGTCACCTTCACTCTAGTCATGATCACCAGCACCTGCCACAGCACCAATCATCACTCAGCCACACCACATTTAGGCACACTCTGCCACTCGTACTTGCCAGGAGCGGACATTGTCATTGTGCTTTACTTACCTGTTCTCTTACCTGCTCCCTCCATAGAGTTCCACTTGAATTCCCAAGTGTTCTCCAGCATCTCCAGTGATCCCTCAAAGTACTCCTGGATGTTATGTGGTGTGGTTGTGGTTCGGTTCAGCTCTGCCAACCATTGTGAGATCCTACAAAAGAAAGACTGTGTTAATTTAAGTTCAAGTTATTCAGCGATTGTCTGCATTTATGTTCCTCACCTTTATGTCTTTGGATTCCTCATCTCAGCTGTAAATAAAACACTCTAAATACTTACCACCATCTCCTGTGTATGTCCGCTTCGTTACAGTTTTAGCCGTTTAGAATTCAAATATCCAGTGAGTGTCACTAAAGATTAATGCTATATAATGTTGGAAATATCCCCTACACCAAACCTGCCCGATAGTGTTACCAAATGCAAAAGCAATTAAAAAACCTATTCCCTGATGCAGCCATGCTATTTTTACTTCCTTACAATAATTTAAGCTGTTTTGTTGAGATGTATTAAACAGGATTCAAACCAGTGCTTTTCTCTGTCTAAGTGCAACACCGCATTATGTGAGCTACCGAGATAACTGAATGAGTCACAAAACTCATACATGTAATGTTATAAATGTGACAACAATGTTCAAAAGTAATAGCTTTCAATCGTATTAGCTTTGAAGTTGTAACATAACGTTAACATAACTAAAATTTGCCTTTTTTACTTAAAATGTACCTGAAAATCATACTTTTAAGTGAACAGGAATAAAAGTTGTGGGAGTTTTACTGCCTCTAGGGTTCATTTCAACTGGAAACTGCAGCGATTCGTCTGTATAGGTACGCTTTTTTAATTTTGCATGAATGTATGAAGAGTATGTACATATTTTCAATGAGCCTAGGTTGCATAAAATATAACATAACCGCTGCTTATCCTTGACTTGTAGGCACAAGTTTCAGACTCAAGAAGTTTTTACCGTTCATTGTGTTTTAAGAGCTGAAGTCTTTAAAGTGTTGCCAGATGAGTAAAAGTATTTAGACAAAAAATGTCTAAACAGCTAATCAAATGACATTTCTGAATATGATCTACTGAGCTTAAAACATTCTTCATTCTTTCTGTATTTAGAAGCACGCACGCTGCCCCTGTCTTCCCAGAACTCACTGCAACAATCTGCGAAGCAGACCTCAAAATGCAGAAAACAGAGAGAAAAAAGGTGTAAATCCTTCAGCTTATTTTCCAATACAAGCCAGAATGTTTTGAAAAAAGCTTTTAGATGGCATTGCTTGTCTTTTTTGTCTTTGATATCTGCTTCAATAGATTCTTTCAATAGAAGCTGGCAAGATGCTGCAGATATTCAGACTTTGTCTGTGGGTCTGAACCTGAAACAACTCCACTGCTCTGACCAGAAGTGACACTAAGCAGAGCAGGTGCCTGTATAATGTTTCTATTTTCTAAAAAAAAAACAATCTGGATAATTAAGTGACCAGCGGAGAACGAGGACTCGATTTTGTTTGGAATGTTTTTTTCAATTATACAGCCAAGGTCAGTTCCTGACATTGAGCGCTCGAGTGGTCCGAGCACTTTGTCTGTTCCTGGTGTGTGTGTCATCACTGCATCTGAAGGCAGGCGAGTGCATTTCTCAGCTGACAGGCATCAAAGCATGCCGCACCTCAGAGAACTGAATAGATGTGATTTTCAGAGCACAGTGATGTGTAAAGGTCATGATCTTAAGGGATCATATCATCTAAACATCTAAGCAGAATGCTTGCGACTTAAACATGCACAATTCATACACCAGGCAGTTGTTCAATGCATGTAGATCCAAGTTCATCTGGAGCTGCAGCTTGAATTGAACCATGGGAGGAATGAGATCATTACGAATGCTTAGATTGTTTTGATTGTCAGCACTGCTCAAGTGCACTTTATGCGAGAGAAATATATATGCAAGGGTGCAGGTGACTTGCACGCTCACAGTGTAAGCCCTAAGATGGGTGACGATTTTTGCTGAGAATGATTGTTTGTCATCAGCACTGACTTCTCAGGCTTTGCTGGATTGGTGCAAAGTGTGAGACGCCCACTAAAGGGACGAGTGCTGAAGCAAGCATTATGCTAGACGACATGTTAACCTTCTGTAAGCAGTCAACAGGATTGATGGTGTTGGCACGCTCCATGATGTAATAGCCATAGAAAACAAGTGGCACGATTTGAATTTTGACGTTCCACGGCAAGAGTGTGACTCAAAAGTCACTTTCATTATGCACAAGCTTTAACTTAAAAAGATTTAAATAAAGTGTTAGCTAATTTTTTTTGTTCAGTTAAGCATTGAGGTCAGCGTTAAATTAAGCATTGTTTAAAATATATTTTTTAATATTTTGAGCCCATTTTAACACTGCATTGTGCATGCATAAATTTGATTTCTATTACACTGGCATCAAAATGACTATGATATTTAAAATGTTCTGGCTCTTCCAAACTTTGCATTGACAGTAAAAGTGCAGGTAGGGGTCAAGATTTTGAAGCAAATAAAGTGCATAAATCCATCATAAAAATGAATGGGTTTAATTAGTTGCTTCGGAATAATAAAGTTTAATAAAATCGCTGTAATAAATATGTAAGTACCATAGAAACGCATTTCCTCTATACCACAAAGCTTTACTTTTTTTTCTTGTTAATCCATTTAATTTTGTGGTATGACATATGTTCAATAAATAATTCATTATGAATAACTAATATATGTGCAAATATTTATATCTTTATATATCGTTATATAAGGCATAGAATAAATGGACCCTTCTGATCAGTCTGTTTTTGGAATTGTGCCTTTCCTGTCATCTTTTATTCAATTACTTAACTAAAAAATATCAAATAAAATAAGTATTAAGTATTTTAAATTGGAAAAAGATTGATATCTAACGTCATTTATGCGAAACCTGATCTAAATTACAATTTGGAAGTAAATGCACAATATACTTACAGGGCACATCTTCCCGTCTCACCCTACACACTTATTGTCTGGAATATGCAGAGAAACAATATCTTTCGGGAATAATTTTCAGATCGATTTTTTTTCACAGCTGATGAATGATAGAAACATTGACAATCAATCAGAATCCATTCTGCTATCATGTGCTTGAGTTTATAAACATACTATATGATTCTCTGGTGAGGACGCAAATATAGTTATCATTATCCCTATCTTTATAGTTATTATGCTTGGTATGAACGGGCCATAAGTCAGAAGGGGGAAATAAGTTGCATAGCTTGAAGTAATATTGTTCAAGTGTACAGTTCTCATCATAGATTGCCCCCTGTGGGATTACCAGCCCAGATTATATATTTTCATAACTAAACGTGTCTGAATTCTAAGCACTATTGGGATCCATCAGTAAGAGTTTATTAGTTGGGTCGTGTGGGGCCTCATCAAATGCTTGGGCAAATCGCTTGAAGAGCCGGAGCAATCTCATGACAGTCTGAGCAGAAGCATGGCCTTGAAGTCATGCTGGTGAAGCAACACTCCTGTCAAAGCCATTGATTAATGTTCCCTGGGGTCACGCCACTCTCTGGGACCTCACATAAGCTGCCGCATCTGATCAGAATCACTGCCGTTGGAGGTGCCAACACAACTGTAGGCTCCCCAAACAATGTCATGACTTACAGAGACAAGCATCTATACATTCGTACGTATGCTCAACTGTTTTGAATGCCAATGTAACAACCCTAATCATGCACTCAGTCTTGGTGGCACAGCTTGTTCATCAGTTGGATATACTAAAAATAAGAATATGCTGAAAATTATAATATTTGTAATTACAACTATAAGTGATCGTATACTGTGGCCAGTTGCATAAAATGCTTTGTCTTACAAGTTAGTCATCTCATCTTTTTCTTAAAGGGTTCATACAAAGGCAATTTTTCACAAGCTAATATGATTCTTTAGGATCTTAATGGAAAGTTTGTAATATAGATTGCTTTAAAATTTCTCAAAGATAGTGTAGAAAACGCTCGTTTTACCCTGTCAGAAACAGCTCTTTAGAAAACACTCTGTTCTGTGTACTTCCCCTTTAAATCTTCACGAGCTCAGCTGACTCCGCCCCTCTTTTCAGAGGCACTCTCATATTATGGAATAATTTCTGTGCCAATAAAAATGGACGAAACTTTATAAAACTGAATGCAACTTTCCAAGAAACGATCAAAAATATGCCACTGCAAAAGAAGAAAAACACAA
>JAUCNO010001758.1:5132959-5144004 GCA_032353835.1 Enteromius viviparus
TCATTGTGTTTTTCTTCTTTTGCAGTGGCATATTTGTGATTGTTTCTTGGAAAGTTACGTTCAGTTTTATAAAGTTTCGTTCATTTTTATTGGCACAGAAATAATTCCATATCGGAGGATCTTTTTTTAGCCGTATTCATAGTGAAACTTGCTAATAGCACATTATTAGGAAAGGCAATTTGAAAGATTCATTAAAAGACATTATACTGGCTGCTTCTGTAGGTGAGGCTGGATCATGAATGATTTGTGAGAACATAAACACATTTCGGTTGATCAAGGGGGCGTTTCCCTTCAGAACCAAACATAACGTTAATCCTCTGCGTCTTCAGTCACTCAAATGTAAATGACTACTGCTATGTTCATTAATAAATTCAACAGCAAAACACCTTAATCTTGTCTCTGTCTCAGTCTGATGATGACTCACTCAGGGCGGGTCTGAGGTAAGACACCAGTTCAGTCTGAGTGGACACGCTGCTGTCAATCAACTATTGTGGGAGTGGCCTCACACGACATGCATTTGAGACTGGCTTGATTTCAGAAGAGGCAACTTATTCTTCTTTTAATTTAATAAATTATTGTAGGGTGGTTGTGTACACACACTGCCAACACACATTTCAGTCCAAACAGCTTGTGCTCGTACACGTGCACGTACCACCGTATGACCCCTTTAAGACTTTTTATGGGTTTTTTTTCTTAAGATGGTTAATTTGAATCAAGAACATTTTGCATGGTGTTGGATATGACAATGTTAATGTTGCTGATGTTGTTTATTGCTGTAAGTTAGATGTAGATTACTACAGGTGCTGCAAGTGTAACCCCCCTGAGTTCACTTCCATCATGACTTGTTCTTGCTCAGAGTGCTGCATGTGCAACATAAACCAATTAGCTTGAGAAAAGTCATTGAATATTGGTTATGTTAACAATCCATTAGCCTGCGCCATATAGAGTTTCATGACTTAACTATACATGCTAACTGGTTGCTGGTGGTATGTTTTTTTGTCAGTGTTTACTATTTTGCACTAGTAAAATTAAGAAAAACCACTAAGAATGATTAAAATGAAATAGAAAACAGAATTATAGATATTCACTATATGGCCAAAAATATTTTTCAAAATATCTGCTTTTGTGAGATATTGACATTGTATACACATGTTGGTCTATAGGAGAAGAATGGAGTATGTGGGGATATTTTTCTTTTTTTTGTGAAAAAATAGTAATTAATGGCAAATCTTTCATTTTTGGAATGCCAAATGGCCCTTTTTTACTCAGGATGTGTTTGGAACAGGAAAGAAGAAGTCTTTGATTATTTTTGACCCTTTAAAGTCCCCCCTTGACACCGCTGGCCACACCTAATGAGGTAAAAGGTCCATAGAAACATATGTGCATATGCAGATGTGATCTTCAGACATCTTTGTTTTTCTTTCAGTCCTCTGCGAGATCTTCATAGAATACTTCACACCTCTCTTAGAGTAAACACTGAACATAGAAGAACCTGCTGCTTGTTCCTCTTTCTGAGGCAGTACACAGGATGTGAACTCATGAAGCAGGTATTCTATTTAAAAAGAGCATATGGCACAAAAAAAACAGCAAAACATAGCATTTTTCACTGGTCAGGTTTGATGTGGTTTTGTCTCTGAAAAAAAACTACTTAAATGTTGGTCAAGGTGAGAACAAAAGTTGATCTCCTGTACAGTTTTTGGAAACAAAAAGATAAATTGCGTAATAATAAAATCAACCGTTGTTGATCAGTAAGAGTATCAGCAAAATATTCAGTGTGACTAAATACAGAGATTCAGTTGTCCAAACACAATCATTGTTTCAGCTAAAATAGACAATTTACATATAAAAAGGCAGTGATCAAATTAGTTACATGACATACCTAAGATTACAGCTTCACTCGCTGTGCAAAAGATGTGACAAATAGAAGAGCACACGTTGGACTACAGGCCATCACTATCAGCACCTCTGTGGCTTCAGGACAAATGCCAAATGACTCTTTTGTTACTCAATATATGTTTGGGATAGAAAAGCAAAAAACTCTACAGTGGTTTACTGTACAAAAATGTGCAGACTGACTTTTATATTTAAATAATAAACAAAACTGACCGAGAATTGTGAGCTAGAGATGGTGTTTAACATTATAGCCAGTGATTCCTTGGATACCTCTGGTGTTGCCAAGAAACTAAATGAACTGCATCCGAAAGTTTTTATGATTTGTGTGGATTTATATTACCAGTGTGCTCAAAATTTACTGCAACAATTTTTCACAGATACAGAAGCCGTAATGTTTAGAATTTTTTAAAGTCTGTTCTTGACATTGATTTCTTCAATATAAGAGTGGATTCCTCTGAGAGGTGATTTTAGGCAAAGCTCTTTTCAGACAATTAGACTGGACCCAAAACAATTTAAATACCCACAAAGGTTGGCAATTATTTGACACTATTAGCTGCTGAAATTGTGCTGTTTGTTAGTTTATCTGACTGATATGTAAAGCGTTCGCCCTAAAGAAAACAAGTTGTCAACCCGATGGGACAAATGGTTGCAGGGTTTTTCAGTTGTAGCACACCCTATGGGTAGAATTTGATATGGCTTTTCATGCATCTTCTGATGATCATGTTACCTTTTATAATTCTATTAAGGTTTCTTACATTTGGACTAGCAAAAAAAACATTTGGCAACCCCCGAGTTTTCATTGGCTTATATATTTGCAATGCTTAGACATTTACATTCTTTTGGTAACTTTTTTCATTAAGAAGACCAGAAGTAGATTTCCCTGAAAAAAAACAAACCCAAAATGGCAGGAAAGTAAAGTTTGGGGTCTATTTGATTTACAGTTTCTGACACTCATACAGTTTGAGTGAGATTAACAGAGTCAAACATAAATGATAGAGTGATGCTATATTTATGATGGCAGAATGAAATGGTAAAGACATAATCTTTTTCTGTGGTTACATAATGGCTCTGTGGGACATAATTGTAGTAAGTTACTATTTTCAAAATAAATGTTGATAGTTTCCAAGTAGGTTTGAACCATGTCCACTGAAAATGTTAATTACTGCAAATTAGCTGCTTTGTATGCTTAATAACCTGTGCTTAAAAAATTGAGTTCAGGCACATAAAAATACATTTATGATCTCAGACAAATGAGTAAATTTGGAACACAGGCATTGGGAATAAAAAAAAAACTTCCTGTAGAAAAGTAAACGGTGCATGTTTTTATTTTTAACATCCTATTTTATGTTGAACACATCTGTGCATTGACTCAAAGTCTTGGAATTTTCTCTCTGTTCTCTTAAACAGTGAGATAATATAGTTGTCGGTTTTATGGTTTACTGGTATTAACACCTGCAGCTTGACTTGACTCATCACTCATGCTTTTATGCTATGGTAATTTTGTCACACAATCTGGATGCCAAATATGCAGTTCAGTACTTGTTGCTTTTTTAAAACATCTTACATCATGCAATGAAGCTGTCAGCACTATTAATCTAAAACAGAAATAAACCCCTGACTCAGGTTGGCTTTAAGAAGTGCAAATTCTGCTGTCGTTCAGAGATAAGTTTGGCATAAATAAATAATATGAATTTATGTCTTAACAATATATGTCCAAAAAAAATAAAATAAAAAATAATAATTATTTAATCTATAATGCAAGGTAAAGAATATATACAAAAATAAATAATTATATATATTGATAATTAGGTATGTATGGCAAATATTTATGCCATCAATGTTACTTTAAATTAAATATATTTATTAATCTTTTGGCTTAAACCGTAAGATATTAATTCTATTATTGGTGTTAAATATTAATAGTATAATTGTATAAACCAAGAGACTAATTTAAATAATCAAACACTGAAATCTGATCTATAGTTGTGTGCCTCAGAGAAATGAACACATTTAATCCAGCAATGTGGTATCTCAGAAAGGTTTGACAGCTGTCATTTACACAATGCATATTGTAAACAAAATCAAAGCACTGTTGTTTAACCTCTTCTCAAACCTTTAGAAATTTATGAGTGTTGCAACAGGATCTAAAATGGGGGACGTGACTTGTGAACACACACGTCACTGTTTATATATATGAACTAGAGCACGGTGGTTTGTCTCAGGGTGCTGTATGGGTGGATGTCATCTGAACACTGAAACATCCGATCCATTGTGAAGTGGTTCGTGGAAAAGACTCAGCTCAGTTCACTGAATCTCTGTCAGATCAAATATAATGTATATATACGTATCTTTCTATTCATCAATTGGTGGAACGTAGTAGTAGCAATGACAAGGTCATGGATTTTATTTACAGATATTATATTTGTAGCAATAGCCAACAATACATTGTATGGGTCAATTATAGAATTATTTTTCTTTTATGCCAAAAATCATTAGAATTGGAAGTAAAAATACGGTTTCATAAATGTCATACCGTGTTTATATATATATATATAAACATAATTTTAAGTCACCCTCAGAATCCAGATTTTCAAGTAGTTGTGTCTTGGCAAATATTGTCCTATCCCAACAAACCAAACATCAATGTAAAGCTTATTTTTTAGCTTTCGGATGATATTGATAAAGGGTCACATTTTAACTGCTAAATGAAGTACTCGTTGCACAAATAATTGCAAACGTCTTCCACTGTCATCCACTATGCTCATCTTTTCTGACAAATGTGCTCTGAAGGTTTGGCCTACATAGATTTAGACATGGGTAGATTTCCATAGAGCTGTCCATTACACCTCTCACATTAAAGTGTTTTTTTGTGCAGAACATAGCAGATATGTTTTAAAGTATTACTGTTGATGAGCAGTTTTGGTTCCCATTGGCTTCTATTGCGCTTTTGTCCCTACAATGGATGTCAGTGGGAACCAAAACAGTTTAGTTACCAACATTTGTATATGTTTTACAGAATTAAACAAAGCATATAGAACGAAGGCAGAATATTCATATTTGTTTGGCAGGGTATCGCTTTAAGTCGTCTTGCATACTATGTCCACTAAGTGGCGCCAAACAGACATACTTTATTTGTAACTTATTATCAACAATCACTTTTGTTTTGACAATGATGTCTTGGTTTATTTCTAGACACTATGTTTTTATTTACAGCCTATTTATTTAGGATGTCATCTTAGCTTAAAATAAAACAAAACAATGATTTTGTGTACACATTTATTTGGAGCAAATAACCAGCTTTGGATACAATTGTTTTGATTACAAAATTATTTCAAATGTTTAAGATGTCAGAAGTTCACTTTTAGAATCAGATAAACTGCCATAACCTCTTTCAAAATGTGCTCTCCATGAAGCAACCGTTTACTGTACATGTTTGACATAAACAAAACAATATTTACACATAATGCATTATTAAAATAATTCTAAATACGCTGAGAAATATAGATAGCAGCTTTACAGCCAGCCTGTATTGCTGTTTTCAAAAGCAAATATCCTGGTACCTATAGTGGAAAAAACAAGTTTAAAAAATTACTTCAAAATCAACAACAACAAACTATTTCATATGAACCAAGCAAGCAAACCAGCATCTCTAACTCACCGACTCGGCATCATGCTCCAATCCTGTGTCATGATGTTCTATTTCATCATCACGAAATTCTTTAATAAGCTGATTAAATTAAAAACATTAAGTTTATGTCTCAGTGTGAACTTTGCTAAAACAATGGTTTGAATGAACAGGTGATTTTTAATTCTGTACTAGCTTTGGCACAAATACACACATTACCTGTAGTAAGTCTGTGTATCTCTCTGGGTCAGTCTCCATTAGTGTTCGGATTTGGCTGTTGTAGTGCTCTGAGATGCTCTCCTCCACTGCAACAGTACAGGCCATGGCTCCTTCCTTGCCCAGAAGAGCAGTACAGGCTCCTGAAACCACATTAAGTAAATTATCATTAAGTATAGTGCAAAAGCAAGTAAATGAGTTTGTGTAGTTATAAACATACCTAATGCAAACCCAGCAATATTCCATAATGGCAACAATAATGTTGGTCGAACCCGATGTTCACCGAGGATCTCATTAAACCTTTCCAAATGCATTTTCTCTTGGTCCCACATATGCTGCAGATGTGAAAAGTCCATGTCAATCAGTTAATGCATCCAACTGGATATGTGCATTTTAAGACGAATGTTTAGTACCTGGATTAGAGGACCTGTCTGAGTTCTTCCAAGTATTGCCATCTGTCCAGCGTAAATGCGGTTGGCTCCGTACTCTCCCGCATGATCAACCCTCAACATACTGTCCAGCATGGCTTTCTCCTCTTCATCACGTGGTGGAGGAAGAACGCTGTATCTTCGGCATGACACTAAGCCATTTACTGCACACATACACCAATTTACTTTGCCTTTCAAAGATTCAATACGCTTTGTCATTGATTATTATTATTTATTAAGTAATAGTAATCACTGTACTATGAAACAGCATTTTTTGATATTGCAAACTCAAAACAACAACACAATTTAGACTAATCTACATTATGAAAGTAAGACAATTACATATTTTATTTAATGTTTACTGCATTTGTTTTAAAAGAGTAACACGTCTTTTTACTGGTTTTAAACTAGATATGTATCCAGTTACATGGCCTAAAAAAGTAAACAGAAAATAAATGGCAACCTAGACAAATAAATCGAAATTGAATAAAAATGTACAATTTTAGTGTAACAATCAAATTTCTGAACGTTACGTAAGCATTACTACATTAACCACTTGTTGGAAGGAAAATTAGCAAAGTAAATTTATATTTAATGCATTAAGATATAAAATAATGTACTGACAAAAAATCAATCGGCAATTCTCTGAAATACTGAGAGAAACTACACATTTTCCAATATACAAAAATTATGTCACATAAATCAAAGCGAACCGATCTATTTTAGACCCACTGATCTTATTTCCATGTTAAGGACACCAATACAAGTCATCGTTTAATCAGTAATACAGCTACGTTTGGAAGAACTGTTTTCTTGACATCAGTGTGCAGCAGCTGTCACGAGCTCACACGTACGTTACATACACACACACGTTTACCTCTGTTTACTGCGCGATAGCTCCTCGCGCTCGACGGACAGAAAGCACGACTAAGGTCCAGTATCAAATAACTCTTCGCGGCTCTCTGCATGTCTAGAAATTATACAATCATATATCTAACTGTAAAGAGAAAAAGTATGTAATACATTGAAGGTTGTGGCGCATATAAGTGACGTCATCGCGTCGCAACGTTCGTGCATACGTCGGTTGTTTGTGAGATGTCGGTGGTGGGCTTTGACACAGAAATAAAACTTTTTTTGAAGACAACAGTAGCAAACTAAAAAAACTGAAGCAGGGCATCCGAAAATATATATATTTTCTGTTTATATATTATATATTTTATATGTAATATATCAGAAAATATTACATATTGTGTATAAACTCAGTATTATTAACGCCCCGTAGGTGGCGCTGTCACACAGACGAGTCCATTAAAGGTCTTTGGTTATGGTACGTGGTTATGTACGTGGTTGGTACGTGGTTATGTATGGAAGTAGTACAGAATGCGTTTGTCTGTGGAACAGTTAGACTAACTATCAGTGATTTGCATCATGTGCTTACAGCACCAGATATTTTTCTGATTTGGTAGTCAGCGTAAAAGTTTCCCATAGCTAACTGTTATTCCTATACTTGCAGAGTTGTTCTTCTCAGTGATGCAATTCTGTGGCGTAGACATGAACAATTGCCCTTTGCATTCAGGTTAAGCTTCTGGCCCTTCTGGTAGGCTGCATTTCACCCTTTGTAATTAGTGGAACAGTCTAGTAAACCAGTAAATGAAATGAAAGTCATTTTGATGGTGTGTAAACTGTAGGCGTCCAGTTTTCATGCTTTTGGTAAAGTGTAGAATGTGATTTTCAATCCAAGTGGGCCGGTAAACTCCATGGCTTCTGCAGCTATGTCTTAGATTAAGACATACTGCATATATTTCACTGCAGTGATAAAAATGGAGCCTGGCCATCTGAAGAAAGAAGGTGCTGACTGCTATGGAACTGCGACTGGCATTAGGTAAACATTGAACTGTAGGTAGAAGTCGCCCTGTGAGTTAATGCTGTGGGTTAGTTATGGGAATCTGATACTAGGTCAACATGACAAGACAATTTCAGCTTTAAACAGGCTATGATTTGGGGTATAATGTAGCCTAATAAAAAAAAAAGTGAGATCAGGATCAGGTGATTGAGAAACAGAATCTGAACTTGAATAGAGCCTTTGCCTCAGGAAACAAAAAAAGTAGTACAGTGTTAACACTTGTTATATTTCAAATGAATCTTTATATAATCATATAAATATAATGACATATCCATCATTTTGAGGTGTAGTATATTAAAATAATAAACTAGCAGATGTTTGTGGTTGAAGCTAACGTGCAATTTAAGCACCACAACTATATATTTTGTCTTACTGGTATTTGACATCTTAAGTGTAGTTAATGATATTAAGAAGACCAGCTTATGTTATTACTCAGACAAATAGTACATTTAAGTCAGTTTTCAAAAGCTGTAGGTATGTAATATGTCCACAAGTGTGGAAAGAAGTAATGTGTTCATGTCTGTTCCAAGCCTCTGGTCAGACAGCCTTAGACATAGCTGTGGTGGAGTAATGTCTAAGAGCTCCATGCAAAATTTAGTTTATTTGTTTGAACTGATGAGAGACATGACAACTCTTGCTTAAATGAATGTTAAGGGCTGTGTGATGTATTCATTTTTTTTTTTAAATGTTGGACATAGTAGCACAAACGAGAAGAGTAAGTAATTTTATAAGTAGCTTTTAATGCATTTAGTGATTGAATATGTCCACATTTTGAACCACTGGTGAAAAATAATTGTGATTATTTTAATTTAAATTTTTTATTAATGCAAAATAAAATGTACTTTTATTTTGAAGTCAATGTGTTGTAGCTAGTTAATGCAAAATGCACAGAGGGTATAGTTAATGTACTTTGTTTAAATGCTGCTGGATGATGGACAGTTTCGATTGCTCATTACATTGAGGTCTAACCTCTGGAATCTTCTTTCCATGTTTTTGAGGGAGCAATCGTCTTACCAGATATTTAGATGGAAAACTGTTTTGACAGATAAATTTCAACATGACCCAGTGTTGCATCTTTGTTAGACTATTCACTTTGTTAACACTATTCTGATGATATTGTTTCTTCCTTGGAACAGAAATGAACACTACGTGAGTTACCAGTGGATCTTCTGAAGTGAATGGGTGCCGTCAAATCAACAAGTAATTCATACGACTCCAGTGCATCAATTAACGTCTTTTGAAGTAAAATGCTCTGTTTAAAAAATATACATGTTTCTAACTTCAAACCATTGCTTACAGCTAAAATATGAGTCTTCATAATATGCTTTGAAGTTGAGAAAAGAAAAAAGATTTTGTCTGAATCAACAGATATGCAAACATTTTTTGATTTTGATAAGAGGACACCAGGGGATGGACTTTTTACTGGAGGAAGGGTTATAGTTTATGAAATTATAATTTGGCCAGAAGTGATGGTTTCGAATTATTGCCTTGACGATTAAGTTGTTTCTTGCAAACGTGCAGCTTTTCACATCACACGATACTAATTTGATCAACTGGAGTCATGTTGGTTACTTGTGGATTTTTGCGATGCTTATATCGGATGTTTGGACTCTTATTGTAATGGCATCTGTTCACTGCAGTGGATGTGGTGAGCAAGTGGGTGTGGCCTTAGGGTGAGTAACTTTTCAGCTATTTATTTCAAGCGTTTTTAAAAATATTAGTACAATTTTAAAGTATGTACATACACAGTAAATACACTGCATCTCATGATTAATTTTAATGTTATTACATTAAAGACACTTAATATAAAGTGGGTCTGAAGAATTTAATATCACCTGCGTAGCCCAGCAGACTCAGGGGAAAATCTAGTGCATTTAATAGTCTGTGGTCAGAAACTGGGTTACTGGCCTGCGCCTGTTATGTAACCCTGGTGCAAGTTTAAAAATTGGCTCAACGCTTTTTATTTTATTGTTGCTCAGTGGTATCCCCCTGGAGAAGACAAACCAACTCATAAAAGTCAGGACAACAGCACAAGAATCAAATTCAGATTTAAATTTGCATCGTCTCCCAATAGACGCACCCCTCTTTTTATAGTCCACTATATAAACAGGGAGAAGGGAAGCTTTACCGCCAGTTTTGAAGAGTTTGCCCTAAGAAATGTTTCTTCTCATTTGCAGACCTTGTTAAATCACTTAAAAACGGGCTGCTCTTGCAGACTTTGGGAATTCAGCAGGCTGATGTAAGCTAATACGTGGTGCTGCGTCTGTCTGTGCTTCTTTAACAAGACGACTACTGAAGGAGAAGGTGTCAGAGGCTCGTCCAACATGTTTTGCATCTGCACCTGGCTGTGGGGTGCATGCTTTCATGTCCAGACAAACCTCTCTGTGGCTAGCTGGGATGAATCAGATTTCACAATGAGCTGGCAAATAAGAAATAGTCTGCATATGACTGAGAAAATAATATACAAATGCTTATTAATAACATTCTGTCTGCACCATGCACCAGATGCTGACATTTAGAGATCTTGTGTAGTTTTTTGTCTATAGATTTAGGAGGGCACGATTTTGATTTGAAATTTGTTCCCTTTGCAGTAAATAAGACAATTTGAGCCGACAAAAAATTATTCATTAAAGGAGTACTTCCCCAAAAATAAAAATCTGCTTAAAATTCATTAAATTTAGATGGGTTTGTTTATTTATTAGAACAGATTTAGAGAAATTTACCATTACTCTGTAAAAAGATTTTCTGTAATTATGCAACTGGATGTCAGTAACGTACTGTAAATTTATATTTTATCAAATCTATTGGCAACAGTTTGTTCATTAAACATTAGACCAGCGGTTCCCAACTTTTTTAACTTACGGCCCACTCAGCCAAACACATATGTTTCCGCGGCCCACTGCAAAAGAATTTAAACAATCCCGCTTTTTGTGTCGGGTTAACTAAGTACTCGGAAGCAAGGCTGTTAATTGTCTTTATT
>JAUCNO010001758.1:5147528-5196828 GCA_032353835.1 Enteromius viviparus
AGATGTTGATGTAGTAATTATACTTTTACTTAAGTATATATTTTGCAGGGTAGTTGTACTTTTACTTAAGTACTAAACTTATGTACTTCCTCCACCACTGATATATATATATATATATATATATATATATATATATATACACATATAGTATTTGTTTGTGTTCATGTTTTGCTACATTTTGCCAGTTTGTTGGCTGTCTGAACTAATAATTCCGTTTTCAGAAAAGCCTGGTGGCAAATATCCCACAGAAAGGCTAGCAGAAACCTGTGAGACATGTCTCTAGACGACAGACCCGTTGAAATCTACATCAACAACCTTGACAAGACATAGCCAGACGTTTGATCCCTCCTGAATCATGAGAAGGGGCAGACGACGTAGCAGGGTGGAAGGAGGGAGGGAAGAGCGTGGCAGAAAACAACACAAGTCATAATTGCCTGCGTAGGCTGACACATCTGGATTTACCACTCCTTGGCCCTTTGCCACAGACTTTATGATGGTTCTTTGAAAAAAAGAAAGAAGATATTTTCTTACTTCCTACCAAAAGCTGTGTCTTAATGGGTTTGGCACCTCTGCGGCCAGAGCTATATTTATCTGCACTGGAGAGAGTAGGTTGAAAATGACACCATTATTTTCTCTAGACTGTTTTCGCTGCAGAGTAAATGAAAGAAAGAGAGAGAGAGAGAGAGAGAGAGAAAGACGCAGATAAAATGGAGTGGCGTACCAATGCTCTGGCACTATTTTTGCCAGATTGGTCTCTTCTTATCTGTTGTATTTGGATAGTTTTGAGTTCAGTTTCTTGTTCCACTAATCTAGTCTAATCCATATGGCTTTGCCCTAATACGCAGAGCATATATTCAACATAAAAATGTCAATATAAAGTTTTAACCATTACATTTGTAAAAATATTTTACCTTTTTAGTGGTTTATTTGCTTCAACACAAATAGTATTTTTATATGAATGCACTGAAAATTTCCAATGTGAAAGATAAAACTAATAACCCCCGCCCATACATATAAATATAAATTATTTTAAAAACATATTGAAAATTTTGTGTAATATTTTCAGTTATAAAGTATTAAAATTAATGTTTAATGTTAAAGTATTATTTAATTTAGTAATATATAATACTATATAAAATAAGGTTATATTATGTGACTTATGTGCTTTGTAAAGGTGTGCAAATAAAATTTATATATAAATATATATATACGCACACATTTATGTATTGATTTTTTTATAAAGTATTGTTATTTTAAAATATATATTTTTACGTACATTTTTGTTACTTATATTTCTTCATAAAATGTTTGACCATTTTTCATATTATTCATACTTTCTACCAAATGTAATAATATCATATATATAAAAAAATATATATATATACAAATACATTTAGCATTTTCTGTCCCCTTTAATATGCTAGTACATTTTGTCATTTGCGAAACTTAAAACTAAAAAATAATTTCCTTAAAGGCACAATATGTAAGTTTGTGCCACTAGAGGTCGCATTTTCAAAACGAAGGCGAAGTTCGATGACGCAATGAAGGAGCATTGAACATTAGGCAATGTCGTTTTCACAAATCATGTTCATGGATGAAAAGCTAATTTATATCTGTTTTATCACCTAACTACCTGCAGATGACTATTATTTGCACAGTGAATAATATATATTTGCTTACCCATCTATTAAAGTACACGCGAGAGCTGTCAAAGCCAAGGTTTTCACGAAGCTCTCTCCATTTCGGAAACGCCACGGCGATATTTGTTTTCGCTTTATTTAATTTACTGTTCTAATATCTTCCTGCAAAGGTCTTTGGCTAAGTGACGTCTATGTTTAAATTTGGTATCATGCCTATTTTTAGCTTCCCACTCAACACCACAGACTGGTTACCCAACATACGGTCATAAAGAAGTGTATGTCCTGGAGGTGAGCACAGGACATGATGCACAACACTATATGTAGTGGATCGTTGATACACATAATTCAGCTGTGGGAAACAATTTGGCCCCACCCCACAGCATAAAAAGATAATGGCACTTTGACTTGTTTGGTTTTAAGACTGTTATTTAGCTGTCTGGTCTTGATTAACAAAAACAAAAGTGGGCAGGCATGCTGATTTAAGTATTTTAAATGGGAAACGCCGACAGCTGTTTGTTCTCTCAGAGCTACCGTCACATGTAAATAATGCTTTATCGTGCTCAAGGGCAATGAGGCATTTTCTCATTTCATGAAGTTTTCGGCTCATTTACTTCCATGAGTGCAGTCCTCAAAACTATAGACAGAATGAGATGGTCATTGTTGTTTGGAGTCCGTTTGCCAAACCCCTGGTGGATTCATGGTTGACCAGGAAGAATGCTTCAATTCATCTCTCTGTTTAGTTGTTCTGACAGTATAATGCTATGTTTTTGCAATGTTGGCTTTTCTATAGGTGGTCTGGCCACTGAAAGCCCAAGAGTCGATAGTGCAACTGAAAATTGTGCAAATTTCATAAACATTTAAACATGAGCATCCCTGAGACTGTTTAAAATGACTTACTGTTGTTTTGCCGCCTTAGCTAAAAGAATGCTTTGTCCAAAAGTGAATATTCTCTGTGTTTGACAGTCCTAGGCGTCTTCCTGCTTTAATTTCTCACCGCATTTCATTCCTTCACAATAACTGAAAAATCAGTCTAGATTTTGGTCATTATGCACCAGTTCTTGCTTGGTTTGTGAGCTTTTCTAAAAGCATTGAAGACAAAGAGGTAAAATTGGCAGCCAGCACACCAGGACTGATTATATCTGTCTCCTTTGTGCCTCCTTTCCAAGTCATTATCGCCACGAGGAGTCAAGCTTCTTGCTGCTATTTTATCACTTTCTTTCAAGCTCCCTCATTATTATTGGGTATCCTGAGTGATTTACAGGCCTCTGGTCATTATTATATGATTCTTGAGGATCCTAGATCAGTGTATGTGAGTAGAAATGAGAACTATTATTTTTGACCTTGTGGTGCAGCTAAAGAATTATCTTTAGTGAAAAGCCTGAATGTGTAGGCTCTCACCTTGAGGAATAAAGCAACACAGCTTTCCCCATACAGGATTGGCTGCAGGGAGCACTTGTGGGAAGGCTTGTCCATCCATCATTTTTTCCGTGTCTCTGCAGAAGCTCCTTGACTGAGGTCGACCTAAAACTTTCCACCAGCGTACGGGCCTTTTCCAGGATTTCTGTTGGACTGATGTTACCTCATAACAGACTACTGAGAGCTTCAAAAGAGACAGACATAATATCAGGCTGACCGTCTGTTTAACTTGTGCCAGCCTAGTAATACAAACTTGTGTGTGAGAAAGTCTGGGTGCCTATGTGAATGAGTTTTTGTGTGTGAAAATGTGTATGCTTTGCATTACTTGAGTATGTCTGTGTTAAACCTATGTCTCAGCGCACATATTTCGGTCTATTTACAACAGAATGCTTGAGGGCTTCTCTTTTAAACACACTTGACCCATGTGACACACCAAACAGGTGCAGGTCTGCAGTTTTCACAAATTCTGCATGAGACCAAATTTAGCAAGATATTTTATAACATGACACGTTTGTAGCCTATAAAGCCAATTGATTAGTATAGTTTTATGCGCAGATTAAAACAGTGAATATCATTTACACATTTGTACATACTGTAATAGCCTAGCTTTCCCTATTAAAACTTACAGTAACCTTTAGAACAAAGTGAAAGCACATACACAAAAATCATTCACATATCATAAATCCCACAAGTGATTTACCATTTTTCAACAATGTTATGCATTTAAACTTTACTAATAGAAATTCAACAACGAAGGCTCTAAAAAAAATATTATTGCTATACGCCTATCTACTGTTGCGACGCACGCACGCGCGTAGCCCTATACAAAAACTATTATTGTTTTAAATGGTTTTGATAAAACCACAAAGATCTGGGCCTGCGCATGCTCAGACAAGGCTGCGTGCGAGAGACGACGCGAGCAGGAAGGAGAGAGGTAAGGTTGTACGGAAAGCCCGTATATGGACATAGGAGCATATTTAAATGCTCGAGTACCTGTTGTGAAATTTTACGTGAGACATACATATTAAAATTTTACGGGATATTTAGTGAATGAGAGCAGGCTACACCTTTAATTGAGTAAAAAAAAAACTAAATCTGGTTTGGTTTTACGTTAGGATCCAACTTTTACATTGGACAACAATTTGTGGTGACCTAATACAGCTTTCAAAGTAATTTATTGTACATATGTGAATAGAAATACATTTAAAGTATCTTTTGACTTGAATTTAATATCTGTTTTTTCTGTTGTTTTGGTCATAGTTTTCATAGCTGATGGCATTCGACTGGTCAAATTGTCTAGCTTATTTGATGGTAAATATAATTATTTAGCCTTATTTATATATTTAATACACCAACCCTACTTGTAACTCAATTTTGGCTTCACTTGTTGAGGACCACTATAAAATGACACCTGAAAGGCTATAGTGTCAAAGTCCCACTATATAGATAATAAGTGTTGCTATAAGGTACTGAATTCCAGGCTGGACTGAGTGTGCAGTAAGTGTATGGTAAGTCCCTCTGGACATAAAAAAAAAAGAGAGTGTGGTGCTTGGTTGTGTGTGATCTTACTAAGTGTTTCTCAGGTACGTGCAGGAAAAGTGAAAAATAGCACTTCTGTAAAGACAAACAAATAGCACCGGAGTGCTACTAGCAGCATTTTTTTTGCACTTGGACTGAGAGGTGACTACTTGTGAGAGTGATAGTGTTTTGTAAGAGGCAAAAGGGGGAGAGTAGAGGACCATGTTAAGGGTGGGGATTTTTTTCGGGTGGTGTCAGAGAACTTTGCAAAAACCACATTACTGTTTTGATAAAGAACCTAAAGTACGTGGGAGTCAGGGAAAGAGGACGATAAATAGAGAAGGAGGGAGAGACAGAGTTTAGAGAAGACTGCTGGGAGGAGAGAGGGAATATAACCACCCACCTAAGCTGCTGTCAGACTGGTGGTCAAAAAGCAGACACTCTCAGAAACAAGCAGTGACAAAAGTGAAAGAGAGTGTGTAGGAGATCCCAGGACGAAGGGATAGTTTGACTCAGACAGAGCACAGAGTGACAGAAAAGTCTAAAACACCAGGATATACAGCAGGGATAGGTACAGCTTCAGGACCAGACGAGTGAATGGATACCTTATGCAGTCTAAGTGGACTTGACCCTCTATGGGTGAGCAAACGTCTTATGTGACTTTAAATCTTGAATATTGTTCATATATATATATATATATATATGTGTATATATATATACAGTTCATTTGTATTATATATGTTACATTTATACCTGTAAGGGAAAATACATTGGAAGCATGTATATGCTTCCAACAACCTGAGAACCTCAGATTTGTTTTCATGTTCCTGCATGTTATGACTTTTTAGTTAAAGTTGGAATATTTAATAAATGTGTCACATTAAATTAAAATGTTGCACTGTGGTCAAACTTTGGAATGTGATTTATTTCGCATAGCATTTAATATTTTAAACAAGCTAGCAGATGGCAATTTAATACGCTGATTTTATTAGCTTCTTTAGTTGTCAGAATTTCTGACATATCTGTTCTTTCAATTACACTGCTTAAGTGCAATCTCAAGACCAGTAACAGAAAGAGACAAGAGAAAGGCGGTGATGAGCCTGCCCAAGATAAACAATAAGAAGCAAACATTTACCAATATGGTAAACAAAGCACAAAATGTTCAAAATTATAACCTTATTTAAGATGTTCTGGAACATTCAGGACATATCTGGTTTCTCTGTGGGCTGAATTTGGATGAAGAAAATGTTGATCCAATAAAAGAATGAAGACTGTCAATTATAATTTAACTGGTTGAAAAGTTTAGCACACCCTCTCCTTTATCTCTAGGACTGGAATCAGACATGGTACACGCATAACCCTGAACTGAGCAACTGCTTCCAGAACACAGTCCTGGTGTGGGCTCCATGCATCTACCTGTGGGTCCTCTCTCCGTTCTACTGCCTTCATCTTTACTGCCACGGCCGAGGTCGGCTGCCCCTCTCTTCACTCTGCAGTGCCAAGCTGGTGAGACAGACCACTAAGACCCATTAATGTTATACAAGCCTGTCCGGGTCTCAAAAGTACCAGCTTTGTGGTCTATAAAACTCAAACCAGAGTGTTAAAACAAAGTGAACGTGGTGATCTGGGTAGAATGAGGGGTCTTGTTCAAACTTTAGTAACCAAGGAAGACAGTAAAAGAGAGAGTAATGTGTTTAACCACAGTTTGTGGTGTGAGTGAAGTTGTGATGTCACTTTTCACTCTTCCACTCTAAAAATCTTTTGTTTGAAATACAGTTGTTCTTCCGTTTGTTCAGAGTCACACAGATTCCTATCCACTCTTATCATAATGTAAATCGCACCTCTTCTCTAGAGTCGCTGACCACCGGAGCATCCGGAAGAGTTACTCAGTTCTCACCCTGATGTGAATTGTATTCCTCTTTGCTCTTTCACAGTTGCTGGGGTTCTTCTTGGCATCCTTTGGTTTTGTGGAATTCTTCTACATCCTGTTGGAGCGAAGACAGGAAATACAGCAACACCTTGTCTTCTTGCTCAGTCCCATCATACGCAGTCTCACCGTGGTAATGTAACCCCTAGGTTCTATACTTACTGTATAAAATATATGTAGCAGTGCAGGTAGAAACCAGTATAAAAAATTGCATAGCACTGTTTATTAATGATGCAAATGAGCCCCAATCAATGTTTTTTCATCAAATGAATACAAGGAACAATACAATTCTTGGTTTTGTTACGTAACTTGCTACAATTTTTATCTTAGCATGGGTGAATGACTGAAGGATTGAAAGTTTGAAAGATTAGCTCATGCAAATTTTGCAGTGAGTTAAAGTTGGTTACATCGTTGGTTAGAAAGAGACTTGATCACTTTCACTTTTTTTTTTACTTTTTGCCCACAAAATTTCACTAATGTGCACCTTTAAAATTGAATATGCAGTCCAGTCTTGCTGAAAAGACATATTTAGACCAAAATGAGTCTAATCTAGACACCTGTTAGTGTGTTTTAGTATAGCGGGTTGACTAGAATAGTCATGTAAATCTGAGCTAGTGAAGTTGTTGGTTAGTTGCTTTCCAAGGAAGTCTTGCTAGTTTAAAAAAATATCCAAATTTAGACAAAATGTCAGAGGAGGCAGAACCTTCTCACTATCCAAAGGATCTTCATCAAGTAGAATTCTGCAGCAGAGTGTGGATCTTACTTTATGATAGTTACGAAACCTAGTGGAAACACCAGCATCACTTATTAAACCTTAAAATGTAAGCATGGGGCCACATACATGAGTGTATATTAGAGATTTAAACTTCATTCATTCCCCCTCCTACAAGCCTTTCGTCCCATAATTCATTTCTCAACACACCTGCTTATGTCTGCAAAATGGCTTCTAAACCCTTACACAGCAGGAGCTGTTTTCATCTAATAGAGTGTGACACTCTGAGGTGAACTAGGTTAGGGGCACACCTACACACTGCCTAATGAACACAATCTCATCATCGCTTTCTGTCCGCATGTTCCATTTGCATCCTGCAGAGACGGGCTCCAGACCAGACTCATGACCCATCTGTGGTCTCCTCAGACACCTAAGTCAACACTGGCTAATGCCAGAGAAAAAACACTCAAAGAGTTAAACAGTGAGATCCTGTCCTTAAAAGCCCCTTTTCTTCACAACAGATCATGATCTTAATTGGTCACCGAGTGAAATAATGCATTGTCATAGCTTGGTGAAGTGCTGTAATGTAGGTATCAAACCTCAATAAGTATTTTGGAGATTTTATTAAGTAGGTGCATAAATATTGCCTTTAAATTATGAAAATATTGCTTCGTTGCCTTGCCCAACCGTCTTTACCACATATGGGCTTCTTGTGTAATTTTTGGGCTTATGTAATGAACAGTTTAGAAAGCAACAGCCACAACTCTGTTCAACCTAGAAGAAGAATTTACAAAGAATGTATTGTTATTCATTTATGCATGCTGTTATAGCACTGGATTCACTAAAAGAACACCAAATTTGCCCAAATTCCCATCTTTCAGGTTAATTGTGAGTACTAGGTTATAAAAAATGCAGTCTGGCATACTTTCCTGGACCTATATGCCATTAGTCCACCAGATTTATATGCATGAAATGGCTCTTCAAAATACACAAAATACATTTTGAGTACTTGGTTAATGTCCTTGTGTGAAGCTGAAGGCTGCTGTAATGCTCAGCTACTTTTTTTTTCACCCACTATAAGCTGCTGCCGGTTTCACTGCGTGCGGTCATTTAAGCCGCAGGAAGCAGATCTGTCTCTGTCTTCTATCGCTCTTAACTCTTCGGTATAATTACTTAGCTTTGGCTTCCTCCCACTGTCCAGAGGAGAAGTCATAGCTTATTCTTGCAAGACGTTAAGTCTAAACACAACATCAACAATGCAGATGTTACATGTGGTTTACGTGTTCTGTTTCCAGGTAGCACAAAAACCTCCGCAGGCGTGTTTCGTTAGGACGTGGTTAAGAGTTCCTTTTAAAGGTTTCACCTCATTAATCTGAGGTTATAGGGCTTTGGTTTGGTTTTGTGGAGGCGTCTTTGGGTCCAGTCCTGATCCTTCATCTGTACCGCACTGGGAGGCTGTTTTTTACGTAATCAAAAGAAGTTTTGCGCTACCTAGGAGATACAACAACATCACATCAAGCTTGGGATCGGGGAGAGCCACTGGTTAAAATGTCAAATTGTTTTTGGATGAAGCAAAGTTGCAGTAATTAAGAGAAAAGTGGGATTAACACAGGCCACATGTGTTGTTTTATTAGAGGAGACAGCTGTCGTGGACAGGGAAATCCCAACCTCGACAAAACTGCTGCATATACAATGTTTTTAATATAGCCTTTTTCTTTGTTGGATATTGGTTTGACAGGATGAAATTTTGTCTGCTGCTCTTTCTTCTCTCTAAAGTTCATAGACTCAATAGTTGTAATTTAAATCTATTAAATGTAATTAAATCTATTTAAAGACTTTCACAATGAGTTAGAGTCAAAGGTGAAATGTGTAATTTCAAAAAAGGATGAAGTAATGAAGATTCCCGGAACACTTTTGCCAAACAGACAGTCCCATCCCCAACTCACACCAGTGGTCACTCAAACAATCCACAGTGTTTACACTTTTAGTGGTGGAGCCTACAAATGAATTAAGCCAGGAAAAAGAGAAAGTATTTTATCATTGAAAAAATTACATGCTTCACCTTTAAAGTAAACTTGCATCATTCAGTAGATACCCGTCAGGAAAAGGGCATTCTGTAATTAGGTTCCTTTTTGAAGTTATTTATCACTTGTTTTGTACAGGCTGTAATTTTAGCAGATGAGAACAATGTTATTAACAGCTGTGTGTTTGACAGGTGTTAGCCGTGTGCGTGATTCATTGGGAGAGAGTGCGAGGATGCCGTTCATCTGTTTTCCTGTTCTTCTTCTGGTTGTTGGGCGTGGTCTGTTCCCTTATTCCGCTTCACGCAAAGGTCCAGCTGGCTATGGATCAGGTGAGAGAAATGACAACAGGCACAGATCCCAAATCTGGGGATTTTCAGTTTTCACAGTAGATTCACAAAATCCTGGACTAACCCTGCACATATGTGTGTATTAACATTGACGAAACACAGGTGCACACATAAAAACATCCTTATGCTCAAACATACAAACACATACAGGTCTTAGATACATATCCACACGCGCGCAAGCAAATACATCGCAGCACACTCTCACAAACACACAGCAGCTCAGCATTCCAGCAGTTTCTACTTTTAGCACTGTTGATTTTCCCCAGCTTTGGACTTTGTCACATTCATATCATGAGTTCAGGTGAAGTCCAAGTAGGTGTTAGTTTGAAACATATGTCAGAAAGTGTCCTTTTACCCCTGCTGAATCTTATATGTCGAAGTATAGTATGAATATTCATTATGTAAACTAGTTAAGTTAATTCTTTTATCTAATTAAAATCAAATGCATAAAATATTTCAAAGTTCAAATTTTTTTTTGTGCCATGTCAATGACCAGGCCAAAGGACATGTTTCTAAGCAATTTTACACGCCACGCAATCCTTTTCAGCCTAAGGACAATAACGCAGCTAGCAAGAAAACAGGTTTACCAGTTTTGGAAATGAGACTAGGCAGTTCTGACCCATATCACGCAAAACTGGGTCAAGCATAAAGACAGATAAGAATATTTCTCACTGACATGATGACTTTATGCTTGAATAAAAGTGGGAAGACATTCTGACCGACCTACATTGTGACCACTGCAACCACTCTGGCCTTGTTTTTTTATTTTGTGGTGTGGTTAAGAATAAAGCCTCTATCTTGGCAATGGTCTCCATGGTCAAACGGATGTTTACTACAGATTTGTCTCGGCATGGTTTGCGCTCCAATAGTAGAGCCAGGATGCTATATCCAGGACACCAGTAAGGCAAACTTAGCATCTGATATATATGTAGAAATGCGTGAGCAGCATATGAACAGCACATGTGAAGCTTTTATAAATATAGCTACTTTTGGCTCCTCACCAGCAAATAGTGGCCGGAGGCTTAAACAACAGCGATCTATGAGTTTCCAGATTGTAGCGTGACTTGAGGCCTTTTATGGCTCTTTTCATACGTAATTCATTTATATAAAGCAGGCCATTAAAGAGTTTGGTTTTCACCATGATTTGCCTTAACTGTTCAAAATAAGCTTTACTATGTTGTTAATGCTCGTGCACACCCATGCCTTCTGACATAGGACTCTGCACTGTAGCACTGCATCATTTCTTACAGAATAAAGAGGAGATCATATTTTTTACATGAATCCTTAGTCGTTGAAACGTAAACAGTTCTCAACAAGTTCTCATTAGATTTTGAGTGAAGTTTTGAAATGTCTTCAGTAAACAAGCCCTTCAAGGTTCATTAAGAGATTTAGTCTTGGTTGGGATATTCATCAACTAGGTGTGTTCCAGAGAGTTCCATCAGAACAGAATGTTCAGTGTGTAAACAGCATTTTGGGAAGCCTGCGGATCGGAACTGGAATAACATCACAGTAGATTATGGGAAATCCCTGGTTGTGGTACTCGTTTAAAATGGAAAGTCTGCCCGCGCTCTCTTTTTCTGCAATCTGTATGTGATCTGCTGATTTTGGTGTCTCTGCTTTTCAGGGTCTCTCTCCGGATATTGTGCGGTATTTGGCCTTTTTCTCGTACATCGCCCTGCAGTTGGCACAACTCTTCCTCAGCTGTTTTGCAGACCGGGCACCCTCAGGCAAAGCCGTCCTCAAGGTACGAACGGAGCAGACTCACCAACAGCTAAAATAATCCATCACAAACAAGCCTGTGGTGAATTTCTGTTGTTTACTAGTGTCCTTATGTAATATAGAACCCAAACCCACCATTTCACCAAGTGAATTATGGTAATGGTGGTAGAATACTCAACTACTGTCCCCCGCAAGTATGCGGCACTTAGATATTAGCTATTGGATAAAAAAGATGTTTTTCGGCAGTCAGCTTGACTCATCAACATGGACACTCTGTGGTCCTCCTTCCCGGATAATGATATATCCTTTTTTTAAACCAAATTCTTGACTCATCCTGCCCACTGTTTGGTTGTTATGTATGCAAATTACACCCAGAGCAGAGCAACACACAACGTAATCTCCAGACATCTCGTGAGATAGTGGTCCATCTGACTGTTCTCCTCGAGAGAAAAACAAGGAAACAAGCTCAGAAAGGAATTGGTGTGTTTGTGATGAGGTTCTAGCCACAGACGTTGGTGCCACACCCCTTGATCCCCTGCTGGCTCAGTCACTTCCTGTTTAGGGTTATTCACAGCATTTTGAAGAGTGAGACCTCCGGTGAGGAGGCGGGAGAGACAGTGAGTGTTTGGGTGGATGGCTGTATGGGCAAGGGGGCAGTACTGAGGTCAGCAGTGGGTGGAAGAGTGTTACAGTGGCGTATGCACACACACAGATCTAGGTCTACCACTCTTACTCACAGACACTCTCACTCTGTTTCTCTGTTTACTCTGAGTTCACTGTTGCCAAATATGATTTCTAACCACTGCTTACTCCATCTAAGAAAGCAAAACTGTAAAACTCTTCTTTTGAAAACTGACTGTTGACAGTTACACACCTAGTTCTTTATGCGTATAATGTTAGAACTGTTTTCAACATTCCTTGTTATTATAGTTAATGATATAATTGTACCATATTTTAATTAGCATGTTTGGTTATTCCAATGAAGACACTGCTATTAGTACCGGACTATAAGTGGGCAAATTTAAGTCAATAAATTATAGTTAAATGACTGCATCTAGTTGGCCTATTTTTTTCCTGAGTTTGTAAGAAAATTATTTATTTTATTTCATATGTATTTAATTCACTTTTGGTCATATATTGAATTTGTAGCCAACTTCTTGTTCTATTCTCAGAATGCATGTCCTGTCCAAGATGCATCATTCTTGTCCAAGTTCCTCTTCTGGTGGTTCAGCGGGTAGGGAATGAAATGATTTTGATTACCATTTGAAGTGTTAATTTGCAAAAACAGATAACTCAGTTTTTAACAATTCTCAAAAATCATGTTTATTTTCATTGTGCATTCTAATTAATCTCAATCAAACTGCAGATTGACTAGTTTAAAAATATAAATGTACCAAAATACCATAATAAAAAAAAAAAAGATTTTTGGAAAAATTTAACAAACAGTAATCTGTTTTTTGCAAATAAACTAATTTCTATTTAAATACGTATTAGTCCAGTCACAGTGAAAGTAATGCATTTGGTTTGTGTTGTGTGCCCTTGCAGGTTAATTTTCAAAGGATACCGTTCTCCTCTGCAAGCAGAAGATCTGTGGAGACTGAGGGAAGAGGATACATCTGAGAAGATAATATCTGACCTGGAAGAAGAATGGACAGCAGAGCGCACCAAGTTACAGCAGTAAGTTCCATTAAAATAACAGACAGGTTTTTTTCCCCACACGTGACATTTTGAAGCACATGCACATTTATATTGTTTGTCGATGTTGCTGTGGATCCTCATGCTGCTTGCAATCACATTTCCAGCTGAAAAATGCCCACAAAAGAGACAGACACAAATTGAGTCAAAAGGAGCCCTCGCTGCGTCCACGGTCGAGACAGGAGGATTGTGTCAATTGGTTGGCTTGTTAACACTTTTCTGTTTTAAACATAACAGTGTTTTCAAGTCCTCTGAAATTCTCTTTTAAGGCCTCACATGTCAGAGGTCCCATGCAGTTTACAATTTGTGGAAACTTGTGGCACAGGATGTTTTAATGTCATTCTGTTTTCAATTACAACTAACAAAGAGGTATTTAAAAGCTTAACAACTGCATTTAGGCTTTAGCACCAATTCCTTATGCACGTGTCTATTTGCCCCTTCTCCATCTACAGGCAGGAGAACCACCTAAGCAGCAGTATTGCTTTGGGATCTCGCCTACCAGACCAAGCCCAGTTCCTTAGGAAGATTCAGAAGGAGCAGAGTTCAGGATTCTGTCTCTTACGGACAATCGCTCGTAGCTTCGGACCCTACTTCCTAACGGGGACGCTGTGCCTCATGGTCCACGACGCCTTCATGTTTTCAGTTCCACAGGTTCTAAGGTGAGAAAGTCAAAGCAGATGAGTCATCTTGGCCCAGTCCTTAGTTTAAGTTCGTAAACTTTGGGCTTTTGGTATCTAGGATAAGTTAGGCGTTGGGTTGTGTTTATGAGAAGTTCTGTCTTCAAATAAACACAGATGGCCCCTCTGTGCTTTCAAAGGTTATCAAAATATTTTTAGAAGAGGCATCTTACGGTTCACAATATCTTGGGATGAAAACAGGAAGTGGCAGTGTGCAGCAGGTGCTTGAGTCAGAGACGCCATACCAGCCAGACAGAGATCATGCTGTTTCTGCCCACAGAGAAGCAATTATGGCTTCAAGTCTGAAAGCTTGAGAGAGCGAGAGATGACCACAGCATTCTGTCCGCCGTAGACGTGTTAGCTTCGGGGAGGGTAGAGGAACACTGTCGGGGTTGTGGTTACTAAAGGCAAGCAGCCAGCTAAATGGGAGGTTCAGTCAGCTCCCAGCGAGCAGGGAGATCCAAACTGTACAATTTACATGTATTGTACTGGGATGCACTGTCAAAAAGGTGGACTTTGCTGGAAACTGTGGAAACATTCAAGGTCTTCTTCCCTGGTTTTTGTTGCATTTGGTTAGCATTCAGAAAAACATGAGGTACTAGGAACATGCTACCTCTTGTTAGGTTCATCAAATCCTCCATTCTCCATTTTCAAAGAAAGCTGTGGGTTTAAGCACTACTGTAAACCTTGAGCCTAACCACGATGGTTAGATGCGGTCTGCGTCAGAGAAATCAAGCCAAATACTTAGTTACATCACAAATCAGCAAATTTCTTCGGACTATATAGTGCCTTAATTCAAACCCCTTTTTTCTCTTGTTTTTTTAAAGTCTGTTGTTAGGCTTTATGAAGGATGAGGACGCTCCGCTGTGGAAGGGCTATTTCTTCGCCTCTCTTATGTTCCTCCTGTCCTGCCTGCAGTCCATCTTCAACCACCAGTACACATACACCTGCTTTACTGTGGGCATGAGGGTTAAAACAGCTGTCATGGGTCTGGTCTACAGAAAGGTGGGCCATCTCACCGGCACAAAACCCTTATGATTCTATTATTAGTCTGTGGTGCTTGAGTAAGGGAAGTATGTACAGAAATACTTTTAGGGGCATGGCATTTCATGAAATAAAATTACAGAAAACATTTCATGTACTATGTATAATGTGCTAGAATTCTCAATTTAAAAAAAAAATCTGTGTCACCATCTTATTTTTCCTCAGTCTCTTGTCATGAGCAGCGCAGCACGCAGAACATGTACGGTTGGGGAGATTGTCAATCTGGTCTCTGCTGATACCCAGAAGTTAATGGACTTTGTGGTGTATTTTAATGCGGTGTGGTTAGCACCCATTGAGGTTACACTCTGTCTTTTCTTTCTTTGGCAGGTGAGGACACATAATGTATTATTGTTTCGCTCCAGTAAACTCCATTCTAGTAATATGAGTAAAATCTAAATATCTTTCTAAGCATTTGGAGATGCTTGCTGAATAGCTGTTTTAGCTTTCCAACAGAAATAAATGAGACATGTCTTGTTTGGCTTCTTTTCAGCATCTAGGACCATCTGCTCTAGCAGGCATTGCAACTGTGATCTTCATTTTCCCTCTGAACGGATTCATTGCAAGGAAGAGAAGCAAACTCCAGGTACTGTAATGTTGTAACTCATCCATGATTCAAGCGTTGTCACTCATCTGCACTTTGAGGTCATTATATAAGGGGTTACTCTCCAATAAAACATACTGTAAATATCAAACCTAAAAGACTTTTTATAAATATGTTTTACTGCAACCTCCAGCAGTGCCAAGTGCATTTATATTTAATATTTCTATAATAACTTGACAAGATTCTCATGAAAAGAGATTACCCCCTAAAATTCTTTCTAAGCTGTGGGATCGTAGAGGAGTGCTGTGAATGAGCGCTAAAGAAAGTCAGCGTGAAGAGTCCACAGCTGGTTTAGATAGTGAAGTGAGCAGAGCGTGGGTGTGCGGGTTGGATTCAAGCTTCTCTTGTTCCTTTGAAGTTTCCCATGCTTCCTCTGTGGCAAAGTAACCACAATGCTTGCAAATGGCAATAAAACTTACATTTTCTTTTTAGAAAACATCAGACATTTGGCATGCCACTGATTGATCTCTCAGCCTCCTAGCTATTGTGTTCAAGAATTTATTGCCTTCTTCAGTATCAGTCATTCTGCTGTGAGGTCATCCTGCTGACAAGACATGCATATATTTCTGTGATGCTAATTGGTGGATCAGCATAACCATCCTGTTCATCAGCAAATAATAGCATGGATAAGATGCTTAATGGTAATGGTTGTTGACCAAGAAAGACTTTTCTGCTTCAGTATAGCCATGTAACATCAGACAATCAGTATCCAAAACAAAATACTTCGAATACTTCAAATGTATATATTTCAAATCTTTATTTAGTGGTTTTGTGACTAAACCTGTGATGTTTAATAACTTTCCTGTTTTCTGGTTATTTCACAGGAGATACAAATGAAGTACATGGATGGACGGGTCAAGTTAATGAATGAGATTCTGAATGGGATCAAGATCTTAAAGTTCTATGCCTGGGAAAAGGCTTTTCTGGAGCAGGTTCTGGGATACAGAGAGAAGGAGCTTAAAACTCTGAAGAAATCACAGATCTTATACTCTGTGTCTATTGCCTCTTTCAACTCCTCATCTTTCCTGGTGAGGAAAAATAACTTCTTAAGTAATGCTTAGGGCACACATTGAATTACATTGCATTAATTCGTGTAAACATATATTACCACTGGGTCAGGATGTCATATAGATTTTTTTTTTTTTTTCTCTGTGATTTCCATTATTTGCCAGATTGCTTTTGCCATGTTTGGTGTCTATGTGCTCATTGATGATAAGAATGTTCTGGATGCTCAAAAAATCTTCGTATCAATGGCTCTCATCAACATACTGAAAACTCCCCTTAGCCAACTTCCTTTTGCCATGAGCACAACCATGCAGGTGAGAATAACACGAACTCTAACACCATTATATCCTGCCCTGATTAGGCTATTTAATCATGGTGTCTGTATTTAGTTATTGTTTGTGAACTTAATTTAAATGTGCAAATTATTCTTGTGTTGCAGGCTCTTGTCTCTTTAAAGCGTCTGGGAAAATTTCTTTGTCAAGATGAACTCAAACCAGAAAATGTGACAAGGGAATCCTTTAAATCTGGTGAGAGATCACTTGTTGACAGACACTATTGTGTAATAGATAAGGCTAAAAACAGACTGAATTTTGTCTGTACCCTGTGAGACTTACCCTCTGCCCCTCACTTCCGTCTGTCAGTAAAAATATGAGAGTGAGATTAACAACAGTTTGATAATAGCTTCTAAATTTCACAGTTAGATGGTAGTGATGTCTCACTTCCTCTCACTGGCAAAAACAATTAGAGATCTCTAAAAACAAACTGGATGGGAATATAGCATAGCCTACTACATAAACTATTATTTTATATTATTTTTTTGGATTATAACTAATTTTACTTGTAGATCATCACAGACCTTGCACAAAAATGATTAGCCTTGTTAAATTAAATATAAATTATATATATATACAAAAATGTATTTATATGCACTTGTTGTTCAACATGTTACTTATAAATTTTATATAACTATAAAATATTTTTTATTATTTATTTATGTTTTACAATACAGCATGTCTTTCTTTATATTAAGTTCTTTTTGAAACATAAAAAGACCTATTGGTATACAATATTTTTAAAGTACCATTAGTACCATGTTGGTATGAACAAACATACAGGTTATTGGTTGTACAAAGAATTTTGATTGGGGGACAGTGGTGGGCGGCATTCATCAAAGATGTTCAAGATAGCTTGTGAAAACTGTTATTGTGAAGATAAAGCTAATTAGACTGCGTAATTAAATCGAGTCTGTAATTTCACAAGCTGCAGAAAGCAATCTAGTTTACTAGAAGCGATCTCTGTAATTTCCGCTGCACTTTTCTCCAGAACAATTTGTGTTTGAGTTGATAGTCTGCCTTCATAAATTGCATGTTATGGTAAGTGATTAAAGCATGATATTACATGATTTACTTTTGCTCTGTGATTGTTCCTCTTTGCTTGTCAGATGTGGATGGTGTAGTGTTTGAGAATGGAACATTCAGCTGGTCTAAGGATGGCCCCCCATGTCTAAAAAGGTATTATTATCCAGAACGTTTCCACAAGTCCTCCTGAATACACAATCAGGCAATAAGTTTCCAAGTTTAAGCGACATCCCTCTCACTTGCTCTGTGTGTTGGAGCAGGATCAGCGTAAAAGTTCCCTGTGGTTCACTGGTTGCTGTTGTCGGCCATGTTGGCAGTGGGAAATCCTCAATGCTTTCTGCCATGCTTGGGGAAACTGAAAAAAGAAGCGGGGCTGTCTCAGTCAAGGTACATTAATCGAACATAATGCTCATTCTATATATTTTATGAAATATGATTTTGAATGGCATGCTATGATTCTAAAGAAAGTGACCGTAATGAGAGCCCTGCAGCCCTGTAGTATAGAATTATATAGAATTATAAAATAAAATAGTCTGAAACCTCATTGAAAATCTAAGTTAAATTTTGAAATAAACTAATAAATGTTTTTGCAATTTGAAAGAAGATTATTCCTATTTCAAAGGCCACTAATCACATTTGAAAGTGCAAAATAGTTCATCCTTACAGTTTATTGTTTTCTTAGCATTTCTTTGCTTTTGTCAATATAGGGCTCAATTGCCTACGTTCCCCAGCAAGCTTGGATCCAAAACGCCAGTCTGCAGGACAACATTCTGTTTGGACGGGAAAAAAAGGAAAGCTGGTATCAGAGAGTGCTTGAAGCCTGTGCCCTGCTGCCAGATCTTGACAATCTGCCTGCAGGAGACGCCACTGAGATCGGAGAAAAGGTGAGACCCTCGTACTCCACCCAAAGTAGAGGACTGAGCTTGCATGAGCTAAACTTTAATGATTCAGGTTTCAGTATGATCATTAAGTATCCATACAAGACCAATCATGAATGAACATGCATCTGTATATAAGTCTTAATATACATTGAGATAAAAATAGTTTCTGCATTGTCTTTTCCCAGGGTTTAAATTTGTCTGGAGGACAGAAACAGAGGGTGAGCCTGGCACGTGCTGTTTACAGGAAAGCTGACGTGTACCTGCTTGATGACCCCCTGTCTGCGGTAGATGCACATGTTGGTCAGCATATCTTCAACAAAGTCATTGGACCCAGAGGCATACTGAGAGACAAGGTGACTATCACTGTAGTGTTTATCCTACGAATGGGATGGGGGGTAATTTTCTATCTCTTTAGCATTGCCAACATCTAACATTTCTTTTTTTTTGCGAAGACACGGGTTTTGGTGACCCATGGAATGAGCTTCTTGCCTCAGGCGGATTTAATTCTGGTTCTGGTGGATGGGGAGATCAGTGAGCGAGGCTCCTATCAAGAACTTCTGAACCGGAATGGTGCTTTCGCTGATTTCATCCATACCTTTGCAAGCTCTGAAAGGAAAGAGTGCTTTTCAGAGGCCTCCCACAGAGGTAATATTACTGTGGTGTGTGTTCAGATACTTATACTAGCGAAAAAGAAATATGAAGTTATTGTGGATTCTGGTGATGCAGGCTTTTCCTTCAGAGAATCAACATGCACATGTTTTTCTGGTGTTGCCCTGCTTAAGTGTTACACTATGAGCTACACCAGTCTCCATTCAGCATAGACCAACCAGGACTAGTCTGAAACATCATATCGGTTTAAGCTTATCCTCTCAGAAGGGATATGTCAGATCCAAATATAATTTTTAATTTAATTTATTTATTTAATTTAATTTTAATGTGAAAATTCTTTTTATATAATTATGGATTCAGTATTATTGATCATTCTATGTTAAATCCATACATTTGCAGGCTCCAGAAGACTGTCCGTAAGATTGAGTGTTACTGAATACATGCCATTTTCCAGGGATCTGTCCCAAGAGCAGCTTATCAGGTATGAGATTTTAAATGAGCTTATTCTGTAATACTAAATATGACTTTAAACAATGCAAAAAGCTTTAAATGACACTGATACTGTGGTGCAGAATGACTGCAGTTATAATGCAGCTATAGTGTTGCATTAAAAGTGCATAATTGTAATTTTACCAAAATTACCATTTTGGTAATCATGATAATCTTGAGCATAACAAATATCTACTTACAGATGATTGAACCAAAAGTGCAAAAATGCCAGCTCATTACCAGATATTTAGACTCATGTCTGTAGCACTTAGTGCTTGTTAAGTTATTCACTAAATATGAGAAGCCTAAAAACTGATTCAAACTCTTTTATAGTGGTGATACCAACAGTATTACAATTGAGCCACTGCCTGATTCAGATGATGACCACATCCAAGAAGACCTGGGTAAACTGACCAAGGTTGATAAAGCACGGATTGGCAGAGTAAGTGCATTTATCCTAAAATTTGATGACACTGCTAGATTAACCACATACATTTGGCTTATGATCTCAATTTTCCCTCTGTCCCAATAGGTCAAACTTGAGATGTACATTGAATACTTCCGCACTATTGGTTTGCCTCTGATAGTTTCCATTGTATTCCTATACGCCTTCCAACAAGCAGCATCTCTGTCTTATAATTACTGGTTAAGCTTGTGGGCTGACCAGCCGGTCATCAACGGCACTCAATTAAACACGGATCTGAAACTGGGAGTCTATGGAGCTCTCGGCTTCGCTCAAGGTCAGCAGAGTCTTAGTGTTTTACCTCAACAGCGAATTAAGTTATGATTCAAGTAAACTGAAGTAATTTCAATTTCTTTGGTTTTAGGAACTGCCATATTTGGTACCACAGTGGCCATCTCTTTAGGGTGCATCATCGCCTCCCGCCAACTTCACTTGGAACTTCTAAACAATGTACTCCACTCCCCTATGTCATTCTTTGAGTCCACTCCCAGTGGCAACCTCCTCAACCGTTTTGCTAAAGAGATAGATGCCATTGACAATATGATCCCTGATGGGCTGAAGATGATGCTAGGTTACTTCTTCAAACTGATGGAAGTCTGTATCATCGTGCTGATGGCCACTCCTTTCGCAGCCGTTATCATACTTCCTATGGTGTTCCTCTATGGTTTCATACAGGTATGCCTGAATCTTGCGTTTAATCACAGAAGGCTAATTTTCTAGAACTGTCTAGAACCCATCTGCTGAGCCAGCGATACCTGAATTCAAAAGCAATGATTGATATCATTATAGTTTTGGCTATAATCTCACACTCAATTTTTTTCAATCCTGAAGAGTTTCTATGTGGCCACATCCTGCCAGCTGCGGCGGTTGGAGTCAGTGAGTCGCTCTCCCATCTACACACATTTAAACGAGACAGTGCAGGGTGCCAGTGTCATCCGAGCGTTCAATGAGCAGTCGCGCTTCATCATGGGTGTCAATCACAAAGTGGATAACAACCAAGCGGCTTACTTTCCACGTTTTGTAGCCACAAGGTGAGGCACGACTCAAAAACTGAGAAAATAAATGTCCCAAACTAGGTGGGTGCAGTGGATTATAACCGGCACTGCTGATGCATTTCAAGACCACATTCTGTGTCAATGGCACTTTTTATGGCACCTTATTATACTATTGTTTTGTGCATCCTGTAACATAGATATTGATTGCTTGATATTGATATTAACTTAATTCTGGGATGTCTTCTTGTGCAGGTGGCTAGGTGTGAATTTGGAGTTTCTGGGTAATGGCATCGTCCTTGCTGCTTCTATTCTCTCCGTGATGTCAAAAGGAACCCTGAGCCCTGGGATGGTCGGTCTGGCTGTGTCTCATTCACTTCAGGTGGGAATCATTTCAAATGTCTCCATGCAGAATCTGCCATTACTAATATAAATACAAGAGCTACTAGATATATTTCATGTGGCAGTCTCGCTCTCGCAATGTTCACCCTCAAACCAAAAAAGCTTTTAACTCTTGCACAAGATCTCCTGTGGTGTAGCTTTCATTTGTGGTCAACCTTTTTCAAATTAACAGTCAGAGAAAAAAAACCCAAACATCTTTTTTTTTTTCTCTTTTAGAACAGACAAATCACATCCCATCCGTATTGGCTGTTTTTTTTAAATATATTTTTATTAATCTCGTTTACATTTGTGTTTGCTGTTTTTAGGTGACAGGTTTCCTGAGCTGGATTGTAAGGTCATGGACGGATGTAGAGAACAACATTGTATCCGTCGAGAGAGTGAAAGAATATGCAGACACTCCAAAAGAAGTGAGTGTGGCTGTATAGCATAATTCAAACTGCAATCTATTTATTTTTAAATAATTCAATTTATCAGCCTTTATTTCCATTCTTTTTTTTTTTGTTGGTCAGTAATAGCAAGGATTTTATATCTATATCCTTATTTACAGGCAGCTTGGAGCATAGAGGGAAGTTCTCTACCGCCATCTTGGCCTCAAAAAGGGACCATAGAATTTCAAGATTATGGCCTTCAGTACCGTAAAGGCCTTGAGTTGGCCCTGAAGGACATCTCTGTTCACATCAAAGAGCAGGAGAAGGTACGAGTGCAGACTTTACTCTTAATATTAGCATTTACTCTAAAATATTATTGCTGTCTATTTTCATGGATAATACCTGCCTCGCCTCATTTCTCTAGAACAAGGTTAGATTCTTGTAGACCTTGAAGAAGTAGCTCACCCAAAAATGTCATCAATTACTCTCAAAGATAATTTTATTGTTCTAAAAAGGATATATGGTGAAAGTTCAAAGTACATTGCTGTAATTATGCTTAACAAACATTTGGTGGGATTGTGTTAATGCAAGGTGTTCCTGCATAAAAGCTACATTATATTTTTTGTCTGGAAGTCAAGCTATGTTGAAAATGTTCCTGCAGATTTTTTTTTTTGTTCCTTATCCTTATCCTTATTATTATTATTCAGATAGGTATTGTGGGAAGAACTGGTGCAGGAAAATCATCTTTGGCCCTTGGAATTTTCCGTATCTTGGAAGCAGCAAAAGGACAGATCTACATCGATGGAATCAATATTGCGGAGATCGGGCTTCACGATCTAAGATCCCGCATCACCATCATCCCACAAGTGTGTACAACTGAGATATTCCATTTGGAACCAAAATGATCCTAGAATTTCTTTGTCATGTCATGGCTTTTTCAACTTATATGAACTTTTCAAATCTGTTTTTGCTATCTTTCCAGGATCCAGTGCTGTTTTCAGGATCTCTCCGAATGAACCTTGACCCATTCGATGCCTATACTGATGAGGAAGTGTGGAATGCCTTAGAACTGGCTCACCTTAAAAATTTTGTGTCCGAACTTCCAGATAAACTCAATCATGAGTGCTCAGAAGGAGGAGAAAATCTCAGGTAAGTGCATCTAACAGTACTATTAGAACTTTCAGAATTTATTTTTTGTAACTAAAAAGCAGTTTAAAGTCTATTTATTTCATATTCTCAAATAGCCTGCAAAGTACAGCCATGATATTTTAATCAGTAGAGACACTGGATTAACAATGGTGAATGGTTCTCTTTCTGCAGTCTTGGTCAGAGGCAGCTGGTTTGTCTAGCAAGAGCTCTTCTCCGAAAGACAAAGATTTTGGTGCTGGATGAGGCCACGGCTGCACTGGACCTGGAGACAGACACCCTGATCCAGTCCACCATCCGCAGCCAGTTTGAGGACTGCGCTGTTCTTACCATCGCACACCGCCTCAATACCATTATGGATTACACAAAGTATGTCAAGATACAAAGCCATTGAACAGTGGTTCCCAAATTTTCCTCTGTGGCCTTGCTTGTTCTATTTGTTTAAGTGTTTTTGTTTAAGTGGTCCAAAATGTTCGAGGACAAATGACCATTCTGATTTTTGCATTCATAAATTGCTACACTATTGACAAATGATGATTAATTTGAGTTATGTGACCACATTAATCGGAGACGAGTTTTGCATACAGTATTTGTTGCACTTTAGTTTACTTCCGGGTCAATGGCCGCTGTAGGTAAATAACGATAATCATGTTTATTTACTGTAATGTAACACTATATACATTACAAATATTTTTCGCGGACGTTGCTAAAGTTTGGGAACCTCGTTACTATATTTGCCTATTACACATTAATTCGCTCATGTTTAAACGTTGTGTTATTATTGTTTTTTCAGGGTGATTGTGATGGACAAAGGACATATCGTCGAGATGGATTCTCCCTGTAACCTTATTGCAAAAAGAGGCCAGTTTTACTACATGTGCCGGGAAGCTGGGCTCTTATAAGACTTTACACATCAACTGTCTTTTTGCGCCTCCTTGTGGGGAAGGCAAAGAATCTGCAGACTCTTTCTTTCTCAGTTCTCGGGACATCCCAATAACACAACTGGTGCTTTACAAGGGAATAAGACCAGACACTTGAATCACACACTTCCCCACAAATGAAAAAGGTTGGCCTGGTAAATTTGATGTATGTATTTACTAAGGTTTGCTTGCCGTCTCAATGGGAAGAGTAAGGAAGAAAGAAAAACAAAGATCGGTGCCTCCAAAGCTATTTGTAGTAGTTGATGAAAACGTGGAAATATGGCACCTATTTAAATACACAAAACAATTAGGAAAGAAAGTGTCTGTTCTGCCTGGGCCAGGTGAAAAAACATGAATGTGAATAGCTAAGGTGTTAACGTTGTTGCACAATCAATGAAGAAAATTCTATAAGCTCTAGTGGATTCTTAGTTCTCTTCATAGACCATGTTATGTGAAGAATCACGTAAGAGTGTTTACAAACATATTGCCACATATACTTGACCTAAAATTCCCTGAAAAATTCCAGACACTAATTAAAGCTTTTACGAGGGGTTTAGGGAGGAAAAACAGTACAGTTCCCCAAATAGGTTGTGGTGTTTGTTCGTTTCAGCCATAGTAAACAAATAAAGGGGACTGTAATGGCTGGAAGAAAGAACATGCAACCTTTACATAATTATAGTGATATTACATCACATCATTATTGCTGACCAAGTAGGTTTAATATCTCAAGAAAATATTGTTCACCACCATTCTGAAGGCAAGATTTTTATTTAGCAGTTTTGCACTTCAGTGTAAGAAAAGTGTTTTACAAGCATTTTGTATTCGGTTACTGTAGATCTTTAGAAATATATTTAAATCTTAAAAGTGGACATGAAAAGACACTGCATCTCGTCTTGTAAGACAATGCAAAAAGCTACATGTGTGACATGTACATTCAAGTGCCTTTGTGACACTCCAGATTTTATTTATATTTTATATTTAATCTTTATTGACACTTCATCTCATGTTTTTGTATGTTTATACATGTAATAACTGTGTATAAAGAAACTTTTGACATCTTGTTAAAGGATGCGTCCTTGTGCTTCTATAAGCTTTTCTTCAGGCTCCATATTTGATGGCAAACTGAAAAACATGCGGTTAAACAATTACACAGAATTCTTTGGACATGACAAAAAAAAGCCTTGGCAGGAAAAAAAAAAAATGAGTACCAAACTATATTTATTGTTTACAGTAGTAAAGGACAACAAAAAAAATGTACATATCAGTACAGAAGGACGCCAACATCTGGAAATCTGAGTCAAACTCTCTCCCTTTCAGCCATATGAATTACACTGGGAGGGCAAGAGAAGTTAAAAGAAATCAGACCAGTCCTTGCGAGCAATGACAACACCTCAACAAAGCCTGAAAGGATTCCCTTTTGTTTTGTTTCAAGACCTGGTCAGGTTTTAAAAAAGGGGGGGGGGGGGGATAAGATGAACAGAAAAAAGAAGATATATTGGTCTTTTTTGATCAGTCCTGTTTCCACAACAAACACTTGAGTGGAAACAGAAACGGTAAATGGATATATTTCTACAGATTTTAAAAGTATAAACACAGAACTAGTTGGTGTAATCCTGCCTCTATTTGCTAATCGAGTACCATCTTTAGGGTTTGGTCCAGAAGGAGTCACTGTAAATTGTATCTTGTAGTCAGCGGTTTGATTTTTAATCGACTTCCACCGAGATGGTTCACAGATCCCGTCCCTTACAGTGAGCTCATACGAGAAGCGGCCCCATTAAAAGGCAGATGAATACAGCACTGGTTGAACATATTTCTACAACACATACAGGCAAATCGAATCGGAGTGGACACAGACCTACTTAAAGCTCTTAAGAATCAAAAGGTGAAGAAAACAAAACCTATGCTTCCTCGCTTTATATTGGGCGGATATACTATGGAGAGGGTGAACGGTACCCGGGGCTTGTCGAGTGAATCAGTGTTCAGAGCAACATAAAACCCTGCATGGTGGCTGGTGTGGATATTCTGAATAAGTACGCCCTCTGGCAGTCTTCTTGGGTTTGTTCCCCCACCACAGTAGCCGTCTAATCATTGCGCATATAAATATTACTGGAAACACATTTGTGGTGCCCACTCTAGGAAAGCTAGAGATGACAGAATAGAGAGAAAGAGAAGGGGAAACGATGTGAAAGCATCTGAATGAAACATCATAAGGAATAAAATAGATAAGTGTGGGGTTCAGGTGGTGTGGAGTTTTAGCAGGAGCCGCCAGTTTGTTGCTGAAATACATCAATCGTGTCCTCGTCCTCCATCTCCAGCTAACAAATGCAAAGGTAACATTAGTTAATACATCGACTAACGCTAAAATAAAATACATAAGGTACAGCATTTATTCATTCTTTACAGCTTAATGATGGTTTGTGTAAGCTTAAAGATACATCTTTACATTTTTAATGCAATAGTAAATGTAGAAATTAACATTAAGCAAGATTAATAAATCTTTTAGAACTGCAATAGTAAATAAAGTGAACTTTACTGTAAAGTGATACTCAATTAGGGTATCAAAATTATATTTAATATTCAATCATCATCTGGTCACATAAAAAAATCCTACACCGAGATTAGGTGGTAAATCAATAAGAATGATCAGAGGCTTCAAGTGTTAAAACTACTATTTAAATTTTTTTTAATTGGAATAAACATGAAATAAAAATAAAAAAATCAATAGATTTTCAACCTTAACTAATTTTTTGTTGGAAGCATTTTGCAATTGTTTAACAGGACAATCATGGCTAAAACATAAAAAGATGAAAAACAAAAAAGGCTAAAACTCTTAACAAAACAGCAAAAACATAAACATAGAAGCCAATATAAATAGCACTGGAGATTACGTCACAAAAAAACTCACCTGCGCCGGTGTGTCTGTCTCATTAATTGGTTGCCCGTCAAATCTAAATCTAATCTGTCTTATCGACAAGCCCTGAAATAAAAGCAATACTTATATATTACAGAATTTTTAAAATACTTATGCAATATATACAATAAATATGAGTCTTGTGTACGGCCCACACAGCTGTCCTGAGTGCCATGGTTTACCATGAGAATGATTATCTATCTAGTGGAAATGCCTTACCTGTCTCTCACAGTACGCTTTCATTAATTTGCTGAGTGGTGTGTGCCTTTTAATTTTGAACTGGACCACCGAGCCATCCTGTCCTGCCACCTTCAGATTGATGTGGTCATTCTCTGTTTTCACTCCCTCCTGAAACAATATCAACAAAGTGCACGTATGAGAAAGCAGGGAAGATCAAAGAGAGCAAAATGTACACATATGAAATGAATGAAACACAATCCTGCTGTTGAATATGATACGAGTCCATTGGAAGGCTATAACTTAAGCAGTGAACAAGGCCTAGTAGTGGCTGCTAAGTTTTTAAAGAACTAAGTGAACTAAGGGGAGGGGTTAAAAGCGCATTTTATAATGTGGTTCAAAACATTAAACTATAAGGCAGCAACAGCGGCAGTGAAGCGAGCGAGAGGTACAAAAACAGACATGCAAATAGAGAAGCAGCAAATGTTAGCCTTCTATTCAAACGTTGTAGCAGCTCTGTGCGCCATTTTTAAGCATCTGGCGCAGCGAGGTGCATCTCAAAACTCAATACCGTAACTGACAGATTCACCAAATCAAACTTCTTGGCTGAATACTTTTGACTAGAGTGAAAAATACACGGTCTCCGTTTATTTATCATCCATGCCATTGAGTGCTGCGAGGCTCTTTTGTATTTCGTTCCGTGGTTCTTGCGGCTTTTTCTTACGCCAGTGGCGTAACGTGGCCGGTGAGCGCCACTCCGCTCTCACAAAGAAAAACCCGCAAACGCTGAATAACACCGGAGCAAACGCGCGCTGCGTACAAAATAATAGCGTTCTTTGAAAGAGCATCTGATTAACGGGACACTTAAAACGCGCTTTAATAAAAACACGAATCTGCTAATTAAAAACTGATGGCGTTTGTATAAAAACAAGACAAAGATTGCGTGCCGACCGCCTTTCTCCCGCATAAATGCGCAAGCTTACTCTCAAGCAAGGTTGCACAAAATGAAACTGGAACTCGGCCTCACGCGGCTCGTTTTGAGTGAAGCTTCAAAATACGGCAAAATTACAAATCGGATGCTCACCTTAGGCTTGTCTTCGGACATTTTTGCAGGTGTATGTTGGTCTGTATTATGGAAATATACTGAACACAAGATGCGCTCTCCACACTGTAGAGCAACACAGCTGCCGACGGGGACGCGCTTTCCTTTACCTACTTTACCAATGATTGGTTGCTTTCTGGTCACGTGGTGCGCCTGTAGTTCGCGGGAGCGTGCAAAGCTCCCCGCGAATTTCTGTGGATAATCAGGAGTGTGCTCATCATGTACTTTTAGGACTTGACATCAGGGCCAACGAACTAGTTTTTTTTAATTAAAATGTGCATTTGGTTTTAACAAGAGTGATTTGTTAGGATACAACAATATTTGGCTGAACTATAACAATATGAAAATCTGGAATCTAAGGGTGAAATCAAAGTCATAGTCAAAATATTGATAAAATTGACTTTAAAGTTATCCAAATTCCAAATTCTTAGCTATGCATATTACTAATCAAATATTAAGTTTTGATACTTACGAAAGGAAAAGTACAAATTTACAAAAATAATCTTAATAGAATATGAACTTAACATCCTAATGATTTTTGGCACAAAAGAAAAATGAATTATTTTGACCCATACAATGTTTTTTGGGCTATTGCTGCAAAAATACCCGTGCTATGTACGACTATGTATTTGCGGGCCAGGGTCACATTTGTATATAATGCTTTTCTTTGTTTTCTGGCCCAGTTCTGTTATGTGTTGAAAAGCAAGTTATCAGGTTTTTCACATCAGCTGTTAAAATAGTCATAATGCCAGTGTTGAAGGTTAAAAAAGACTGACAGCAGATGCTTTTGATGTTACACCAGAATGCTTAGGCCATGTGTCACTGTGAAATGCTACTTTGGCCCAGTTTCCCTTGGCCTCTGCATCTAATGTATGTGTTTTATTAAACATCCAGTCAGAGAAAAGTCAAAATCTATATTTAGATATATTGCAGACCTTAGGAAAAAAAATGAAATAGACAGCTTCTATCCTAATTACCATTTAATTAACATTTTAACAGCTCCATGCTGACAATTTGTTGAAAATAAAACAGACGTTGAAAAAAGTAAAAACAGACAAGAAACTTTAATTATCATTATTATTTCATTAAATCAATGAATATATAACATCAGCAGGTATTCATCAAATATCCAGATATGAAAAACAGTCATGGATTAATAAGTAATCCTTCACTCTGTTCCAAACCTAGCAGATGCTTATTTGTCTTCAGATGGGAGCATTACATACTTCATTATTTATTATTATATTTTATTAGCCTATTATTTTTGTTTCAGTGAGACCTATTTTCAATTAAGTAATATAATATGAGTATAAAACCAGTTATTTTCATATTAAGATGATGGTGGGTTGAGGGTTACAACGATTGAATAGATAGCCTTTGTGGAAAATGGTAGAGCACAAAATAAATTAACAGAAATGACAATAAACTGAATTTTATTATAATTCTGTATTATAAAGGGAAAATTATAATTTTTGAGCTCTGTGGAATCTTATTATTTAATAGATTTTTGCAATTTTGAAATAGGCAGCAGATAGTCAAAGTATTAATCTTTAAAACAGTGCTCCCATCATTTTAGCTTGGATTCTCAAATCTGGCATAAGGACTTGCCCTGCTGAGACCTGGTAGAGAAAGACGGGGAAAAACACAAAAGATAAAATCATATTTATTAATCAAATATACAAGCAAATATATAAAAACTAAAACTAAATATTTTTCTATCTGAAAAAAGAAATCTCAAAGACCTTAAAATGAATATGTAATTTTATGAACACACAAATCTGAATGTACAAATACATTATATCCTGGAGCGTTTACTGAAGAAACACAGGAGGCCAAATTGAATACTTACCACTAGAGGGAGCACAACTACAGAAAATGAATACACTAGGCATTGCGTTTTAAAAACGTAACTTTTTTTTCACTAAGCTGGACCTATTTTCAAAACACTGTCATGCTTCTTACCTTTATATGGACTAAAAGCATTTTCTTTTTTTTTTCTTGCACTGTCCGAATAACAACCAGTTCTAATTCACTTATTTATTCAGTTTTGAGATCAGGAAATTGTTGACTCACCATATTTTTGTCGGATCTCATCATGTCTAATTTTCAACTCAGCTTTTCTGTGAAACAAGAACATAAATTCGTTGTGAAATCACACTCACAGCCCAAAGGTATGTTGACGATTTGCACCCATTACACCCAGAACAGGTTTCTCATAGAACATCATCTGTCGCATCATAGTTCCTTTTAACATGTTTTGTCTGCTTTGAAAATTCAGATGTTGCTATGCTACCCATGATGCATCTGCATGTAGATAATATATATGGATAAAAGAACATGTTCAACACAAAGTACTATACGGAAATGGAAAATGTCCATTATTAAACTGGTTTACCATAATATCTTGTATACTGTCACGTCCATTTTAAACATTCAAATATCAGTCACTCTTACCTCTCCTCTTGTTTGGTTTTTCTCTTGTCTGTTTGCCGGTTCATCCTGTTTTCAAATCGAGCAGATCTGAAAGACAAAGTTTGTTAAATTTGAGAAAGTTGAGTCGTCAAGGCCTTTCTTTAATGATCTAGAGCTTTCTTGGTTCTCTGCTGTTTAACAGTGATATAGAAATGTTGACCAATATTCACCTTTGAAGTAAATTTTTTTTTGACTTTATCTACATTTATGTAAGTAAAAGAATTTTAGCCTGTGGGAGGTGACACCCCCCTGACTGTATTTAAGAAAGCTGGAAGTGGAGGGTGTGACTTATTTGTCAACCATATAATAAAAGTTGATGTGACATACAATAGGTCAAACATCTCTTGAATGTTCAGACTTACCCAATGTTCTCACACTTGCAGCAGCAGAATATACACAGCAAAACACCAATGATGAGCATCGCTCCAGCCACTGACAACGCAATGATCAAAATCTGGAAGTTTACTGAAAAAAAGAAGAAGAGAGAAAATCGTAGAACACGTTTGGTGAATTTGGACTAGAGAATAGACTACATATAATCCTATTTTTGATTGTCTATGATCGATACCAATTTTCATTATGTTTTATCTTTGTAACACATTTGGGTCAATTTTGATCAAAAGATACATAAACATAATTTGATACATAATTTGTTTTTATATTACATATATAACCATTTTACAAATTTTGCACATTTTGTATGTATGAAGTGTCAAAAATATCCATGAATATACTGGACTTTTTTGTTTCATAAATTTGGACTGTTTTTGAGCAATTATAAATTATAAAAGTATAAATTCAGAATTTAATTAAAATCCATTCATTTCAATGGGATTAATAATTCTCAGATTACATGTTCATATACATTTAATACAATCTAATCAATATTGAAAAATTAAATTTACATATTTTTTCATGGTGTTGTTTTTATTTATTTTTTTAAAATGTGGTTTATGTGGAATTAAAAACGGATACATGCAGTAATCACTTGATAATAACAAAGTAACAATCGAAACTTTGATTTTATGTTTATGTAAGAAGTTGCTGATCACATAATTAGTTAAAACTGTTTTATAAAACAACGATTCATTAGACCTGGATTGCACAAATAGTATGCAGATTTTGCACCAATATACAAAAAGTTTTTAATGATTGTTTTATTGCTTTTTTGGACATAATAATAATAACAGTAAATTACTATTAGCCTACAATAAAACTATCACATACCTTAAATATAACTTCACATTAATAGTATATAATAGTATATATTTTAATTCTATTGAAATAAACTATTACAACCGATCATCAAAATTAATATAAACCTTTGCTACTAATTTTAATTATCATTTAAATTAGAAAGTAATTACAAGATAACTACTATGGTGCTGTATTCTATGCATTACTAATAATTATTATATTGTTATTATGCAGTAAAGCCATGGTTTAATTCAGTTTTGTGCTATGTCTGGTTAAAAAGGAAGACAAGAAAGATGTTCACAAAGCTGGAAAAGAGTATCGTAAATAACAAACGAAGAAAAATAAGTGATAGACAAACTGAAAAGCATGTCTTACTTGTGCAAAGGCCCCATCGAGCATCACTCAGTGGGCAGAGGGAATGGGGGGGCAGGATGGTTTTGGCTGGGTATGTGACACATGTTTTAGTTGGAATGCACCACAGACACTAAAAATAAAGAAAGTATCATTATATACAGTCATCCACTGTATCCATGATTCAAAGCTCAAGATTTTTTATTCTCCACATTTAGGGTTGCAGGTAGTTACAGTTACAATGACGATGAGGGTACGACATCAGCAGAGCTAGTTATTACAGGCTTGATACAGACACACGTCATTAACTGTGAGAAAAGCTGTCTGTGTGTGTGTGTGGTATATATTTGTGGTTTGTTTGGGAGTATCTTAATAAATACAGAATCCTAAAACTATATATACACAGACATAAATGCACTGATGGACCTGATAGCACCATGACTAAGCACATGAGAACTAGTTATGTGATGTAATAATCTGTGTGGTAGTATTTGGAGCTATTGTAGTAGCACACCTCTTCACAGTAAGCAATGATTTGAGGTATTATTCACATTCATTACATAAATCATACTCAGGTTTAAGTCTCTGGTTTGGATTTTTAGTTGAATCTGTAAATCATAGTAACAGTGATGCTGGTCTTAGCAAACACCACTAAATAAAACGCAGACATTAGTTTTTGTTTTTGACTTTTTAAGAGAAGTGCACAGGACGTCTCAAGTGACGCATGAGCTCTCGGAAGGAATATGAAGCAGTAAACACCAAGAACAGCCCAAACCTGTTCCACAGGTGAGATACGTGACGATCTGATAAGTGTAGAAAAATCCTGCCAATCTTGCTGCTTGCTGAGTTCATTACTTCTTTGTCAGTATGATTTTTTTTTCTTTCTCATCTCTTTCCTCATGTTTTTGGTTCTCATGAGATCTGATTTATACATTTCTCTCTCTCATAGAGTAACATGTTTTCACCAAAACAAGGTCAGTCTGCTTTGTTGACTAGAGACAGGCAAAAATATAAAGGCAATAATATCTCAAAAACATCAAAGAAAGAGAAAAAATCTGATTCAAACTCACATCCACATACGCCAAGCATTCATCACAGCTTGTACCGTTCTTGCTCTCGCAACCTAAAAAGTGAGAAGTGTGAGAGAGGACCTGTTAGTTGTAGAAATGAACTGAAACTTATGTTTGTAATATGTGTTAAGCTTAAGCACAGCAACAAGTTTATTGCCTGATTCTATACATCAGGCAACAATAACACCCTTTGAGACAGTGGTTGCTCGGCCATCCTTAGTTATGAACCAGGCTAAAGCAGCATGGGAAATCAGTAAGGCATTTGGTTTATATTTATGTCTTATGTTTAGATGTAGATTAAGTAAAAAACAACTATTACAATACGTCTGATTATTAAAGTAAACTCCTTTTTAAATGAGTTTTAATGTAAATTTAACATCAGTGAAACTAGAGGTTCTGTAACAGTAAAAAAAGCCAAAAGTATTTGCCTTACTTGGATGTGGTGTTGTAGTCGGCGCTGTACGTGTCGTAGTTTGTGTTGTCGTAGTTGAAGATTCTGTAGTCTGTGTTGTTGTTGTTGTTGTTGTTGTATTTGGACTAGTTGTGTTTTGTCCCAGCGTTGAGCTCAAACCAAAGAGAAGCAGGACGAGAGGAGTAAAATGCATATTCTCTTCTTTAAACGAACAAACACGTAAATAAAACGGACTTCTCTGTTAGTTTGTAATTGATTTTGTTAGCTAATATCTACCCCTTTAAACCTCAGACCAGATACTTTCTTCGACTAGAAACCGAGAACAGGTTTTCTAGTTTTGTTTCCCTTTCACTGCGTTGAACATCCTTCAGCAGCTTCAATTACAATACCTGCGTCAATGAAGGCGTGGTTTATTATTGTTAAGCAGTAGCTATGTAATACAAAAGCTGCTTTGTCATCTTTCACTAGCGATGATGGCTTACAATTTAAATATTACGTAGTTCATGACGTCACATTGTAATCTTCCAACGACGAAATTATGCCTCATGATTATTAAACCTTTATCAGAAAATGATTCGCGAAATTACTACTCTTTTTTTTGTTGGGTAGGTTTTATATTCACAAGCAGACATTGGTTTGTCTGTATATTTCCCTGATTTTTGCAGTGTTTCAATCTTTTATATAATAATAAGGTCAATAAAGTTTCCAAATCTGACATAAATTGTTTGTATTTTTGTATGTATGCATACTACTATAATGTAATTATTTTGTAGGCCTATTTATACTATATATACTGTATGTATGAAATATAAAATATAATAGTGCCCTAAACCAAAAACAATAAAAGTAAATACATGTTAATTGTTTGAATTATTTTGATTATTTGTAGCCTACATTAAATAATTAATTGTTAAGCATTGGGCCTATGTTTTATGAGTCATATTTTCTCAGAGGATATAGCGGGCCTATTTCATAATAACGCATAACCAGATGTTTTAGCACCCTGTTTTAGCACCCTCTGGTGGATAATAAATAACACACAGTAAGTTGTCAGACAAATGATATTCACCTTCATTTAGGATATTCAGTATACAAACGAAACCGGTGCTTGAGATAAATTACAATAATTTATTAAAGCATTTTGTAAAGCCAGTTACAAAAGAAAACTTTTTTCTCTCTCTTTCTTTCAATATTTTAACAAGCACAATTTTTTTCCTCGAGTAAGCTTTAATTTATATTATACAATGGCAATAAAGAAATTACATTCAGGCCTTATACTGGCTGCCTGCAGCTGAGCAAGGCCCCCAGTGTGAATGTGTGAGAGACAGAACCAACCGTGCTAAATCTGTGTGCATGTTTTATGCCAATTTTGTTTTTATGTGAGCATGTCTGTGACCATGTGTGTGTTAATATGTGTGTATGAGGCAGAGTGTAAGCTTGCACCTGAGACTTCTCGGCTGCTCTGACACCACCTTCTCTTAACACACACACTTACACACACTCAGTAACAACAAGACATACTGTTTGTTACTTCATCACACCATCACATCAAATCTTCTCCACATATTCATGACAAGTCAACGCTATACATTTCTTCACAGCGTTGGCAGCCCTTTAATGCTGATCTAAGCCTCCAAAAACATCTGAGATCAGCATTGAAGGTTAAACCTACACTTTCATTTTTCCAATTATCAACAATAACACCATCATAACAGATAAATACACCAAACCCTCACCCACCCCTTCTGTTTCATAAATATAATAACAATACTAATAGAAATTCCCATACACATAGCTCCCTAAACATCATCATATTCCATCATCAATATCCTTATTTTAATTCATTGTTAAATTCAGACATACATGTTCACCAAAAAAAAAAAAAAAAAACAAGAAAGAAAAACCCCCCAAAACCTTGCATTACACTGACAAATATAATTGCATATCAAACAGCAAAATTACACAGGTACTGTCGCAGGATTATACTCACGTAAATAAAAACAACAGGCATACTTGGACTCATAATGTGTTGGTCGAAAGTCAGTGGGTGATGATTTTTGGTGTTACAGTCCATTTTAGATCTCAGTTATGTCTGCTGTTTGTCATCTCTCTAGAAGCATGGCCACTCTGGAAACAGTCTTAGCAGAGCTCCATTATGACATGAAACACAAAAAGGCTGCTTTGGCCATGATAAAATGCCAGGAAGCTAAATTAAAGAATCTTACAAGACAAAAGCAAAATCGTAAACTTTAAGAATGCGCCTTAATGTATGTGAAATATGAGACATGTATGGTAATTTGTCAGGCAGTTCTTTTAAGACAGATGGTCACTTTATCTATGGTTTCAGGGAAAAGATATGCAGCTACGCAAGTTTACCCACCAGTTGGACAAAATGCACTTTAAAGAATATGAGGCAAAATGGGTATAATATCCATGCTAGCAAACTACATACATCCTCATAAGATTTCTATGCCCTTTAGGCAAAGCCTTTGTTTTTTCTTTTTAATTCAAAGACCCACTTGTCTTAGCTTGTGCTGGTTTTTCTGTTCAGTCAGATATGATGGCATTATGCAGTTTAAGGAGATTTAAAATGTACGCAGGGGCTATATATACCATTCAAAAGTTTGCTGTACAAAACAGTAATGTTGTTTAATATTATTACAATTTTAAATACTGTTTTCTTCTTTTTTTGCCATTAGTGTCACATGATCCATCAACAATCATTGTAATTTGTTGATATGGTCCTCAAGGAATTATTATTAGGATCATTCGATGAATGGAAGGTTCGAAAGAACAGCATTTATATTAAATAGAAATATTTGATTATAAATGTTTTTACTGTTACCTTTGAATAATTTAATGCATCACTGCTTAATAAAAGTATTTAAAAAATCTTACTGAACCCAAACTTTTGAATGTCAGTTTATGTAAATAAGATCTCCAGCCTTACATACTGTGAGCCCATAATTTTGCATCAAATGTTAGGCTTTAAACAGTGCTTTAACCATAAAGTGTTTTACAATTAATGTAACGTATATGAGTTGAAACAGCACAAAACACACGCGCACTGAATCTTGCTACATAATACAGTACTTTTCATTGCTTGCTTTGCGCAGGCAGATCTGGGACAACTTGCATAACACTTCATAACCATTATCCGATCTCTGTAATAGTGAATAGAAGTGCTTAGGAAACCAAACTGGTCAAAATGGGTAAATGGGTATGTACAGGTAAAATTACACAAGCTTTGCAACACTGGCAAAAATAACAAAAAAAGGAAAACATTGTAATTACTGTAAATACAAGCAATGTCAACAGTATCAAATGTAACACTTCAGCATATGTATTTATAGACTCTGGCATTTAATACAAAATAGGATGTTGCATCGACAATGTGTGAACAGTCTTACAAACAAGAAGACAGTCGCTGCTGATTTCCACATACTGCTTGGCCCCAATTATACTGCGATCTCATTGGCTGACTGACTCCAGGTGGCCTCTGATGGTAGATATGGCAAAATGCATATATATTTTTTATAAATATATACATAACAATTACACACATTTCATAGTAGCAGATTTTTTTGTTGCTTGTTGCTTTTGGTGCCATCAGCCAATCAAAGCTGCCAGGATTTCATATTCCTGCATCTCAAGTCACATGGCATTTATGGCTCAAAAAAACCTGTATGTGAAATTGAGTGGCCACGAGCATAGATGACAGAATTCAAGCCACATGCTTCTGGGGTGTCCTGCTCCAGCCGAGCAGCTGACATTGACATGGATGGGAATGTTAACACATAGCTTTCTCTTCCTGCTCTCCGAACGGATTTCAGCAGCCATGGCTTCACAAAATAGCTCTGAATGTGCTCCATAAAGCATTCACCTCTGTGTGTGTGTGGGTGCACAAACTCTGATCTCACACACAAGCACAATATACACACCTCTGTAAAACTACCGGTAAATGGATTTGTAGGTGGTTGTCGTTAGGTGCAACATCACTGAGGGTAGAGAGAAAGTGATGAAATGGAGAAGAAGAGAGAAGGAAATAAATAAGTTTGGTCATCAGTCAAAGTGCTGGCAGTGAGAAGAGGGAACAGTGAGCAGGTTACCAGGCTTTGTGCTTCATAATGGTGAAACTGGTCTGATAAATACTAAACAAATGTGTGTGTGCTGTTGTATTTAGGACAGGTATAGAGAGGATTACAGTAGGTTAGGTTCAATCATTGCAAGGGTGAAGTCTCTGTTTCTTCTCTGCTCTCATTCTCCAATCAATAACGGTCAGTAGTATATTTCCCTTTCATCGCATTGTGTTTCTGGACACTTTGGGCACTGGTTGGCATCGATCACCTCATCCAGGTGCTGCTGTTGCTGGTGATGGACATAATACTGCAGCGCTTTTTGACGATCATGTTGATGTATGCCTTCATGATCTTCGTGATTTCACCCACCTTGAAGATCAAAACAAACTTATCATCAACAATCAATATGTTAAAAATCACATGCTAATCCTACCACAGAAAAGGGAATAAAGTAACAAAGCGCCTTCAATTTTCCTCAACCATTTAAGCAAACAAACAACGTTTTTTCCAGCACAGTACTAATAACTGAGGCACCCAAGTGTATTACCTGAGATGTCTCGAAGAACATCTCTCTTTCATCAACAATGATTTTGTATGTGCTGGGCTGAGGTGCACCGAAGAAAACGATGTGCTCATACTGGAACGTTTCGAGTGGTTTGGGTTCACCCCGTTTGTACACGGAGACATTTTCAGCACTGACTCCCAGCCACAGATCATGAGGGAAGCCGCCCTCCTTACACTGCAAACAGAGAAATAAAATGACAAACACATATAATAGTTAGTAATGTCAATTAACATCAGTGGCTAAATACACAGCACAAAAAATAAAGGTAACACTAAAATAACACATCCTAGATTTGAATTAATGAATTATTCGTATTAATTACTTTGTTCTTTACATAGTTGAATGTGCTGACAACAAAATCACACAAAAATTATCAATGGAAATCAAATTTATTAACCCATGGAGGTCTGGATTTGAAGTCACACTCAAAATTGAAGTGGAGAAACACACTACAGGCTGATCCAACTTTGATGTAATGTCCTCAAAACCTCAAAATGAGGCTCAGTAGTGTGTGTGGCCTCCACGTGCATTTATGACCTCCCTACAATGCATGGGCCTAAATTCTTAAAACTAGGATTCCATTGATGCTTCCATTCGTGCTGGATTTACAAAAATAGAGAAATAATCGTGTCTGTGCCACAAAAAAAAAAGTGCAGCTGGGCAGCCTGATGAGGTGGCGGATGGTCTCCTGAGCGATCTCCTCCCAGACCTGGACTGTGCTGCCCTCTAACACCATTACTGACCCACTGCCAAACTGGTCACATGTGCTCAGTGTGAACCTGCTTTCATTTGTGAAGAGCACAGGGCACCAGTGGCGAATTTGCCAATCTCTGTGTTCTCTGGCAAATTTACATTTACATTTATTCATTTAGCAGACGCTTTTATCCAAAGCGACATGCCAGTGGGGAAAACAGCAAGCAATTAGTCCTAAAGGGGCTAAAGCAACTTAGGAAGTGCTCATAATAATGTATAGCAGGCAATGTTTAGATAAGTGCAGGCTAGAAAGGGAAAGAAAGGATGGGGTTAATATTTTTTTTTTATGATGTAAAGTAGTGTTGAAAGAGATTTGTCGTTTGAAAGTTGTAAGGGAGTTGGCGTTTCGGATAGTGATGGGGAGATCATTCCACCAGCCAGGAACGATGAAAGAGAATGTTCTGGAAAGAGATTTTGTGCCTCTTTGTAATGGTACGATGAGGCGTCGCTCACTGGCGGATCTCAGAGTTCTGGAGGGAGTGTAGAGTGGAAGCACTGAGTGGAGGTAAGCGGGAGTGGAGCCGGTGACTGTTCCATATGCAAGCATCGGTGTCTTGAATTTGATACGAGCTGCAATTGGGAGCCAGTGCAGAGAGATGAAGAGAGGTGTAACATGGGCTCTTTTGGGCTCGTTGAAGACCAGTCGTGCTGCTGCGTTCTGGATCATTTGAAGAGGTTTGATTGTACACGAGGGAAGCCCGGCTAGAAGAGCATTACAGTATACTAAAATTATCTAAATTTATATACTTTTGCTTTCACTTCTGCTAATGACTATGCAATTTCCGTGCTTATTTCCATTAATGAGAGTTAAATATATTTAATGCAAATGTTTACTGTATCTTGACATGAAAACAGAGCTTAAAATCACTTTTTCAGTTAAAATAAGTTTTTACTTCATAAATTCATTTCACTACAGGAAAAATAGTGTGTGTGCATGGGTCAGAGTTTGCATGCATGCAAGTTTGTTTTTATAAATCTCACCTTTAGCGTAGGAAGTAGCATATGCCTCTTTCAGGGCTGTTTAAAAAACGCTTATAAAAGAAGCCCCTGAACATATTGTCTTCACCTAATGTCATAGTCATTTTCACAAATGTTTGATATAATTCTTAAAACATGGACCATAAATTTTCAGTACCGACAAAAAACAAACAAACATATAATCAATGTGTTTGCTTTTTAAAATTGTTTTGCAGAGTAGAGATGTAGAGAACAGAAAGTATCAGAATGGCAGGAAAACAAAGTAGAAAGAGACCAGTTGCCTTATTTCAGTGCTTCTGCTGCTAATAGTCTTGCTGACATAGTGTAAGAAAGTTCAGGACCAGGTGCAGTTGGTATTTTTTCCTCCTTCTATTTCTGTTCTTAAAGATGCACAGGGAATCCCTCATTAGCTTGCAGACTGTGGTGAAGCTATAGAAGTGAATTACTCCAGGGGTCCCCAAAAAGTACTGCGGCCAAGCTCAGTTAAATATATTTCTGAAACTGGAAATATATTTAGTTTCAGTCCCAACTACTTCTACTTTAAAAAACATGTAAAGCAGGAGGAATTGGATCTTGAGTACCACTGTTATACCAGTGTACTTACATGGTAACTCCTCAGGAACTGTCCACTTTCTGAACACCAGCCACAATTTATATGTAAAGCCTAACTTACTGGCCGCTGCTGTGTAACATCAGAGTAATTACATGGTAAATACCAGGAAATGTTTGCTTAATATAAAGTGTAATGTGTTCTTTACCAAACAGTGCTGTTAGTCCTGTTACACATTTGTACTTATACATAGATGGGTTGTTACATGTGTGGTTACACAAACATTAGAGCTGTAGATACTATATACCAATGTGTATTTACACTGTCATTACATACTACATACATATCTAGTTACTACACACAGGTATTAGGGACACTTAATATACAGTAGATTAAGGTGAGACTGGGCCGTTACAGTGAAAGTGTTATTTAGTTTTTTTCTGGGTTATCAGGAGAAGATAAAAAAGGCGCATACACGTTTGTTGACCCCAGAGGGTTAAATGGGCATACAATATATATGTATATGCATGATTGGAAGGTGTATCGGCTGACAGTTTAGGATGACAGCTAAGATTGGTCTATGTGGCTGGCCATGACTAATGCTTGCTTGATAAGATCTTATTTACTTGCTCAACAACAAGTTTTTGTTAATTCAAAAAATATGTTGCATTTAAACTTCCCTTTACTTTAATAGACCGAATAAGCTTTAAACTGTATCCTGAATAAGAGGCTATTTTTACAGTAGTTTCACACATTACCAGAAGAAGGGAGGCTGTCTCAGAAAAATGGAAATGTCATAAGCAAAGTTTTCTGACTTGACTTTATCAATCCTTTTCATATCGTTTCATACTACTTTTGATCTAGTAGTTCTATATACACTGCGCAAAAGAGTGGAAATATATCCAATTTACTGCATCAAAAGCTTTTGCAACATCTAAGCACAACATTACCACCTCTGTGCTTTTTAATGTGTCTGATAATATGAGATGTCTGCCGTAGATTACCTTAGGCTCTTTCTTTTTTCAATAAATCCAGTTTGATCTCAAGAGATTGTAGGGAATGCAGAAATGATCTTGTGGCTTTGAATAAAGTTGTTTAAAATAAGTTTCAAATATTTTTTTAATATCCTGTAACTTATAATGAACAGTTTTGATCTTAGTCTTGCTTCATGTTTTCAAGTGACATTCTGTCATTCTGTGAGTTTAAGGGGAAAGAGAAGAACACATCAGTCATTGGTATATTCTACACTTGATGAGGAGGATTTACTAATCTTTTGCCACCCAGTAATGTTTATGACAGAGCAAGACTTGACTTAAGTCAGAGCATTTATAATTCTTTCTTAAAAGGCTGTTTGATTTAGTATACCTATAAATGTCAATTAGTTCATTAACTATCAAACATGCACTTTAGTTAAAGCTGCCTTTGTTCATGCATGAATCCATATGAGTCTATCTTTTTATTTCTGCATTAGTTCATAATTAGTTAACACCTTTAATAATCCTTAGTATGTATTGAATTAAGAATTAGTTTAGGCATTCGTACATGATTATTCATGGACCCTTATTAATTCAAGATTCAAGATTCTTTATTTGTCACATGTAGTTATACAGTAGCTGGTACAACATACAGTGAAATGTTTTTTTTTCTGGCTGAAAAGTACTCCCATACTGTGCTAAAACATACTAAATAAGAATTAAGTACTGACAGAGGATACAAATAAAATAATTTGTAAAAATGAAATGAAAAAAGAAATATACACAGTAGGCCCAAACTGATCTCACAGAATTCCATGTAATTACCACGGACTCTAGACGCAACATTCTGTGTTAGGGTCACGGAATTGTCAACAATTTTGTAATGGGCTCATGGAAAAGATACAATGTAAGTCAGTGACAGGCGTCAGGCGTGATCCACTCACAGATAACCGGATTCATTTTATATAAACGTATACTTTCATACTCCCACATCTGAACAATATAAAACACACACAGACAATATAAGCGCAGTCACAGGTATTTATTGCAACAACAAAAAAAATAAGAGTGTTAAATACAAGGTTTTAATTGCTGAAATTATCCTGCTCCGTTAAAGCGCTCACAGACAATATAAGCGCTCACATCTCATTCAAAAAGACATTCTCATCCTGTAGAATGAGGTAATAAATCACCAGACACACAAGAGCCAAAAACATTTCACAACAGCATGAATCGATCGGTCATGAGACACACAAGAGCCAATAGAAAACCAAGACTGACATAAAGATTCTCCTGATGGCATTTTTTGAATTTGAGCAAAGCAGCAGCAGCACAGATGAGATGGTGATCGCGTTTTCTTACAAAACAATCCTTTGCCTCAGAGGAATTGGAATATTAATCATTTTTAATATATAATGTCGGTAGTTGTATTTGTCGGTTTATCTTGTGTTTTATTAACGGATGGCAGGTTTAGGGGCAGGCATTGGGTAACTTGCTTATAAAATGTTGCAAATGGCAAAGGAACACAGGACAATGAGGTAGAAAATAAACTAAATTCCCAGAGGGTGGATTTATTCACAATAATGGAATCAAAAATTATGTCAATAAGACAGGAATCAGTCTTCTTTAAGGCTCTCCCAAAGCCAAATAGTCCTGAGTCTGCCTCCAGAGAGATGCAAGCAAAGGGTCAAGAGCTGGCTTCTGAGGAGAAAAAGAGAGACACGTTAGATTCGGTGTGTTTGGAGATCATATGAAGCTCATCTTCCAAGGAGCCTCACATGGCTTATCTGGCCGCAGGCTGATGAGATGCAACTGGGCCTGATCAGCAGCTGATGAGTCTTGCCGGCTCCCTCGTTGATTACCATGTCAACGCTGATCTGGACCCTCGTCACAATGTATAAATAAAGTAATATAAATAAAACAGTTTTGACCGTTTACAGTGAAAAATCACACCCCAATACATATGCAATAATGGCAATTTCATCACCCAATATTTGAATCCCGTTATCTGTGCGTGGATCACGGCTCATGCCTGTCACTGACTTACATTGTAATCTTTTCTGTGAGCCCATCACAGAATTTTTGAAGATTCCATGATACTAAATCATGCGTTAAGTATGTGAGTCCGTGGTCATTACTCACGTTTCTGTGAGGCCAGGTTGGTAGGCCCTACAGGATTGGATCAACTTCAAGGTTAGTAAATCATTTCTGTGTGAATTATACATTTAAGTTTTTTTTCTTGAGAATATAGGTTATATACTTCCTTTCTATTTTTGTATATATTTAAAGGGTTGTCCTCCCTAATAATATGATAAAAAAACACGATGTGTATTCTAAATAGCAATGTTTTATACTTTAGTAAATAGTGTCCATAGTAAAAAACACAAACGGAACAAACATGCGTTTTAAGTTTAGTACAATTTTGAGCCTCACTCTCCCTTGCCTCACAGTGCTTTGGTCCAAATGCCTGCTTTTCCCTTTTACACCTACACACACACACACACAAGTCTGGTATAAGAGCTCAGTCAATGGTTGTGTTTACACTTGGCATTAACATGCAACCTGTATCTAGATGTTGTCCACATACACTTTGAAAAGACAAGTGTGTCTACACTTCTGATTGGAATGTTATCTGATCGTTTGTCCTGATCCAGAGGCAGTTGAGGACACATTGTGACTGTATCTCACTGTAAGATTGATTTTCGGGTCATGAAATCTTGAACAAACAAAAAGTCTTCTACTGTTTTACAACTTAGATTTTATGATTTTGTTGTTCTGGTCTGGTTATTCATGGGAAATTGTAAAAAGATTCAGGGTGATTCTATAACCAGTAAACCCCCCTCGGAGTATGTGGAAGCCTCTGGAGCTCTGCATTCAGAACACTTACATGCTGCTGTGTTTCTCTGTATCTTTCACTATTATATTTTATCTTTTAGTAATTGATGTTATGCATTTATTATTTATAAATTGGATTCTCATAGCTTATGTAACTGGTATGATACTGTCTTATCTGACAAATAAAATGTTGTATTTTATTTATTCTGAGCTATCCTGAATGACTTGTAGATTATGCACAAACCGATGTTACTTTAAATCTGTTTTCAGTATAAAACAAACTGAATGCTCATGAAAGAATAAGGAAATTAACCCTTTGAGTTTTGCTGCAGTTTTTGCATACCTGAATTTAAAACGGTGCCATAATCCCATATTTTGGTAAAAATAAAAATATTTTGTTTTTTTTTTAAATAGTCTAATTTTACAGCGAATAGCCCAAAATTGAACAAACAGGTGAAATAATTCATATACGTGTTAGTATATATATATTATATATAAATGTATATATATATATATATATATATATATATATATTTTTTTTCTTTTCCATAATTAATGATAAACACAAATTGTTACGATCAAGCTGGAGTTGCCAGCACATCTCACTGGTGTTTCATTCCTGTCTCCGCCCCTCTTTTTTGTTGCCTTACTGCTTCATTGATGTCTCCGCCCCGCTGTCTAATTACCAGTTGTACTTAAACCCCAGTCTGTCTCTGCCTCTTTGCGGTTCACTGTCTTTGGAGTGTTGCCTGGAGTGTTTACCTGTTCGCAGTTTCTTATTTTCCTTGTGTTCCCCGATCTGGATTATTGTTGCCGACCTTGCTTGTTTCAGAGACTTGTTTGCCTTGCCCCTCTTGATTTTGCTTGTTCATCACCAGACTAACCCTTGAATCCACATGACTCTCCACCTCCATATATCGTTACACAAATGATCAAAAAATTTTCTATTATTACATTTTTTGTTGTTGTTGAAAGTCTTTTATTTGAGATGGTGTCATTTTACACAGAAGATCTTCAATTTTAACACATGGGTGGAATAATGCATAATATTATTGTATTTCTTAACAATCCAACGTCATCCACCATGTATGTATCTAGTGGCTAGCTCACTGCTGGCATGTCCATTTCGTGCTCAGTGCGCACTCCTCCCTCGGGTTTGGAAAGGCGTAAGTCGATAACGGATAGGGCTAGGATGTCGATCAATGTCTCTTTTGAGAGCAGTAATTGGTGGCTTTTAAGACATGTGACACATTATGTAATAAGCGATCAGAGATGTATAGTAACGCAGTAGAACTACTTCACTACTGTACTTAAGTACTAAAAGGCCGTATCTGTACTCTACTGGAGTATTGTTTTTTTCTCCTACTTCCGCTTTTACTTCAGTACATATTTTCGATGAGTATAATACTTTTATACTTTTTGTTACTCATTACAATTATAAAAATGTTACGAATCATTCCATACATGCATACATGCGTTTCCAATAAGAACTTAAATTACACACTGAGCTTTGATCGTACAGATAAGAGCAATACATCAATCAAACCTGTGAAGGGTCTACTTTAATTTGTATACACATAAAATAACAACACAACTTTGAGCATTAAGAAAATGAAGAAAACAAACATGGTGCGTTGCCTGCCGCGATGATCTGCACGATCTTTAATGAGCAATGCCTCACTAAAATGAAACTGAAACTCAGCAAAAACTCCACGCAGGGACATATCTGTAGAAAGCTTGATATGTCTACGATTACACTAATACAGTCTAATAGAAAACAAATATTCTATGATAAAGCAATTTATATGAAACCAGCGCCATGTCCAGTCTTTCGCGTCTCCCTAATTGTCTCCTAACGCGACCACACATAGCACACACCGCATGTAAACACCCACATCATCACAAACAAAGCAGAGAGAGTTTACCTGAAGTTCATCCCAGATACTGTACACTTCGTGCTGAGAGGAATAAGACAGAATTTACTTCAGAAAAAGACACGCTGTGATAAATAAATAACTCAAGAAGACCCCACAGACGAATCAACTATGGATTACTTCAGACAAGAAGAATGCAGACTAAGAGCTAGGAGTGATCATTATAATAAGAGTAATGAGTAATGTCTTTATTAGTTAGCTTGGTATTGTGGCAAAAACAATTTCAGTTGTTGTTTTTTTGCACTATTCTTAGACTTTTATATTTAAACATGTAATTTACGTGTAATTTGTGATCACAGCTATATTTTCTGTTTTTGTGACTGCAGTAATGCTTGGTAACTGTGTAACTCAGTAACTTTGATTGTTCCTAATAAACTGTTTAACTGAACTCGCAAATGAATCTCAAGGTTTTTTTTGTGAATACTGAAATAAATATTGAAAATATATAAACTTATTTTGTCCTCGGATTCTTTCTTGTAACTCTCCTCTTTCAGTCACATACTGTACCTGTCTGTGGCTCATTATGCAGGCCTTCTTCACTGCATTAGTAATGATAGTTCACACCCTCTCGCATAGAACCCTTACACTTAAAAACTTAAACTTAAACTTAAAAGACTTAAAAAATGTTAATCACTATATAGTTTTCTGTGAGCAAGTAAACAATATCATTTGTACATCATTTTGAAGCAGAAACACTAGTCCACCAGCCCAGTTCTCAAAAGTCTTGTGAACAAATGTTCTATATGTGTTTCATAGCCTTATTTCAGTGACTTCAAAATTGTAGTTTTTCACTGACCACGCATAAATGCTTCTTTCTCAAAAACAAAATCATGTCCATAAATGTTAATAACATACCCCCAAAACACCCTCAGACCCCAGTGTCAGGTACACGCGGTTCATACCATGCTGCGATGTTCACTTAACGTTAACTATCTGGCTATCATAAAGGCTGTCACGCTGAATCTGTTACATGTAGTCTTTGGCAGTCGAAGGAGTACAAGGAGGCAGACGTAAAATAAACAAAACACTTTTAATAATGCAAACAAAACGTGGAGCAGTATCCAATAACGAGAATTACAACATTCCAACACAGACTAGACATTTGGGTTGACGCACGACATACTGGGAAACAGAGGGAAACTAAATAGGTTAGACAATTACAGATAATTGACAAGACACACCTGAACAGAATACATAATTAACAAAACTGGGTCACGGAGCACAATTCTACCTCTGCAAGAACAGTCTGGTGCTTCTGACTCATAACCTATAAGTAAGTTACATTTTCTTGTAAAAAAATAACCTGCAACTTACTATTCAAACACAAGTTTATAGCAGTGAAGGGGAGTGCTTGTTTTTTGTCATTTGTTCAATCACAAATGCAGGCACGATGCAACACGGCATGTAAAAATACAGTAAGTCATAATAATGAGTAATTATTAAAACTTTATATGACATTATAAGCCACATTTCTTTTAGTCAGTGTCATGATATCACGCTCCACACACACAGAGCTATCCCAGTCACCAGAATACTAATCACCCACATCGCTTCCCCTTTTCACTTCTCCAATCAGAGCTCTACAAAAGAGTGCACCACCCTTCATTCTTAGCATCTTGCCTTGTTTTCTTTTTCTTCCTTTAACTGTATTTACTCATCTGAGAAGTTTCTGCGTACCTTACTTTCTTCTCCATTGTTGATCTCCAAGTCCTTTTTTTCCATGTCCTTCTTCAGTGATCTTTTAAGTCTATGTCCTTATACTCACCTGTTTTACTGATTCATTTGTGTACAATAAATACATGAAACTGGGTTCACTAACTCTTCTTTCCTGAGTCTGACAAGAAGACCTAGACCACCACTATGAACTCTGCAGGCACAGCACCACCTGATCCTTTCCAAGAATTAGCAGACAGCCTGGCTTGGTGGAGACTACAGTCTTCTCCAGTGCTTGTTCTCCTTTGAGATGCAGCTGCATTGCTTCTGCATCTCAAAGGAACCACCACCCTGCAGTTCTCCATCCCCCATCATCAGCCAGACCTGAATTTGAATCTGATGTGTTCTAACAAGGCTACATACATTCATCCACAGGTTTACTTATCACTTGACCATGATAAGTTGACTTCAAATCTTGAAGCACCAGCACCACATCCTCCACTGTACCACTGGTTGAATAATTTATCCTCTTCTTTATTTGAACCTGACAATAAGTTTTAGGTACGTTTTAATCAATCCTGCAAGACAGGATAGAAGATGAAAAATTAGCTCCTTAGTTTTATTCGGATGTTATCACGCAATTTGAATGGGCCGTTATCAGTCGTTATCAGCCCATTCATATGGGCCAGTAGGGGCCCTGAGGGAAAATTTGATCCAAACACAATACTTTAGGTCTTAGTCAAATTTAAGACCATCTTATTATTCCGTACCTAATTTACCACAATTTGTAAATCCTCATCTAAGTCAGCAGATAATTATTTAATTGATGTCGCCGGTAGATATAGTGCAGTATCATCTGCATAAATAACTGCCCTAGCATGCTTTAAATAGAGAATAACAATGGTCCTAGACAACTTCCTTGAGGCATGCCACATTGCAACTCTTTTACTTCTGAAAAACTTTCATTGTAAAATACACATTGCCTCCTCCTAGTCAGATAACTTTTAAACCAGTGCACAGTGTAAGAAGTAAATTCATACCATTTTAATTTATCCAGCAATAATTTATGGTCCAGTACATCAAAAGCAGAGCTAAAATCCAACAATACTGTTCCTACTAAATTACTATCATCAGTCTGTCATAAACAATCATCAGTTATCTGTGTTGAGATAGTTAACAGTTGCTGTTCCTGTTGTATGTCCTACTCGATATGCATGTTGAAAATCAGAAAATAAATTATTTTCCTTAAAAAATAAATTCAAGAGTTTTCGTTTCCTGGTAATAAACTAGAGTATGAATATAGCGCAAATTTGGCGAGCTGTCTGGGGAGCGAG
>JAUCNO010001758.1:5196928-5221230 GCA_032353835.1 Enteromius viviparus
AGCCACTCTGAAGGATCTATCTGTGAGATAGGATTGAAACCAGCGAAGTGGAATCCCTGTGATACCCAGTGATGAGAATGTGGACAGAAGCATCTGATGATTTACTGTGTCAAAAGCAGCAGAAAGATGTAGCAGAATGAGTACTCTACAAGGCTGTAAAAATACATTTATGATAGGAGGGAGTAGCCTTGATACTCTGGACCTGAGGTGGGATTTTGCCCCTATTATGGATTTTAAGAAGTGTCTTTCACACAGTTTGTAACACAGCTCTTAAGTGAATTGAAACATCATGCACAGTTTTAGATTTGAAAGTGCACCGTGTATATAAAGTTATTGTCTCTCAAAACGAAGAGATTGACTAAAATATGAACCTTTCACTACCCATAATAGAGGGACTTTAAAGAAATGATTTATACCTCTACATCAAACAGTGTGGACCCGTATCCTGGCCACTCTTTGATGATAGTCATGTAGCTGAGCATGGCCTGATGTTGAGGCATGCCCTGTAGACGGCTCCATTTTTCTAGCACACTGGCCAGTGTGGCTGACATCTCCTCCTTTACAAACATCTCCAACATCTGTTCCTCCTCCACACGCTGTTTCTTCAGCGATCCTGTCTTGAAGCTGCGTCTCAGCGTCCCATCTAGGAAGTTGGTCTTCCGGCGTTCTAAAGTGTGAGCTACTGGCCCCACTATACCAGCTCCGGGTACTCCAGCACCTCCTGCTTTAGTGGACTGGAGTATGCGGGTGCGAAGTCGTCCAACAGGGTAGACACTGCTTAGGCTCCAGGGCGTACGGGCCACATCACCGTGGATGTACTGCAGTCGCAGGGCTGCCAAGTGCTGGAGGGTTTCCTCAAGGGCTGGGAAATGACCACTAATGAGACTCTCATGAGCCTAGGAGAGAAGGTAAAAAAAGATTTGCCCAAATCAGAACTTAATGGTCTAAGTTGGCAAAGCAAGTAATATCACAAGATAGGGGAAAAATAGAGGAAAAACATGACACTAAAGCATATCTTCACTTTCGACAACAGGAAGTAGAAAATGTATTGTTTTTATAATAAAGAATTTAAATTTTAAATTCTAGTGTGTTTGTATATATATATATATTAGGACTGTCAAAAATAATGCATTAATGACATTAATTACTTTGTCGTTAATTACGTCAATTTATTTAATGCATTTCAAGCATGCGCAGTGTGACGAATTATTTGACAGGAAAGTGGGACAAAATTACCTCAGGTAACTGCACATTGCATCAGTGACACGTGGGAACTGAAGTCTTTTGCACTGACTATAATAAAAACTGAGGAGCGTCATTTTGCGGAGGCTTGTGAAGAACTGTCCCTGTCTGTTCCACGTAACGTTAAGTGGGACATCGAGGGCAAAACGACAACCATTGGGATGTAAGCGGCACATATGCAGAGCAGGAGCAGATTGTGTTAGTAAATGCCTCTAGTTTTATTCATTTAACAGACCTTTGAAGTTTGGGCAAAAACTCGTTTTAGTGATTTGTTTTTGTGTATTTTTTTTCATATGGTGAGTGTGAAACACAATCAATTACACGATTTTAAGGTAAAATGTGTTACTTGTCAGTTTATAAAAGGAACAATGGACTTTATTCAGCGTAAGCGGTGCAGCAAAATAAACTCGGAACCAAAACTATCGCGGTACTGCTCCGCGTTGTCGCGTCACCCCACGCTGTGTGAAAGCTCATCCGTTAACATGGGCACCAAAAAAATACGCACTGCTTACGCGTGCAGTGTGAAACTGGTGTGAGTCTTGCTGACAGCGGCTTTGTGAATGTTTAGGTCAGGCTAAAGATAAAAGATTGTTCTCACTGCAAAGAAAAATATTATGGCGTGTTGTATGTTTCAGCTTGATTTAAACCACTATTATTTGGCGCTGTTAATAAACAGACATAATATGAAAATTATGTATCTCTGTCCTATTATTTATCTTTTGGTATACATTTAAAAAAAAAAAATGGTTAGGATTCAGGTGTAGTTGCAAATAGTGATTAATCATGATTAATCCACTGAAAATTCTGATTAATTTGATTAAACATTTTAATCATTTTATAGCCCTAATAAGGGACGGATTACGAACCGGGGGGCCCTTGGGGTGCAGGGGGCCCATGGGGCCCTTATCCCAAAACAACCTGCAACGCTTATCAAGAACGAATTTTGGGCGCAGGGCCCACACAAAAGTAAGTGAAGAGCTCACATGAACATTGTGTGAACATTTTTCTCAGGGGCCTATGGGAACGCTTTGCCCAGGGGCATGCACAACCCATAATCCGTCCCTGGCCCTAATATATATATATTTATAATTTACATTTATTTATTATTATATAATTTACAATATTATTTTTAATATTTATATAATATGCTCATAAACTTTGATTTGATTACAATGGTTAGCAACAGTTTCTAAAGCAAATTACAAACAAAATGAGTAACATTTTTAAAGTGGGTTTGTCTATGTGCAATCAGATTAAAATTTCCAAAATAGAATTAATTTACCTGCTCAAACATGAAGGCAAATTCCACTCCTTCTTTGGGCATACTTTCCACATCAAGAAAGCAATAGAGCTTGAAATATAGCCTCCAGGGCCCTTCCTCCTCCTCCTCTTCACTACTGGCCAACCTGGAAGAGCAAAGCAGTGCATTGATTACCCTTTTATAGATGCTATAGATAGTTTTACACACAGAAATAGAGCAGCCATTCATTCAAAATCATCTAATCAACATAGACCATGTTTACGTCTGATTACCTCTCAAACTTTGCGAGCACATCTGCTACAATTACACGGCTTTCGATGGCCCGACTCTCCACCTTATTGTGCTCAAACAAAGAGAACATATTCCTGCTATTTTCCATCGCCAGACCACGAATCAACTTCTCAACCACCTTGGTAAAGACAAGCACAAAAAAGATGTCACTTTCATCCCAATTTGCATAACATTCTGTGTCATTTCATTATACAGTTCAAAGCAGAGATATTAAAATGACGCCTGAGCATGCTAATAATTTCGATAAGATCTCTCTCTCATCTTCTCACCTCTCCAGCTGTGGTGTGTGAATTGATGGATATCTTGCAAGACCCTCCTCCATGGCAGTACACAGTAGTTGTCATTTCCTGTCTGATCAGCAGGGCGGCGATCTCCTCCTGAGAGGGCACATACTCCCTGGTCTTTGTCTTTTTCAAGGACTCACCAATGAAGTGGGCATACTTCTCAATCTCAGTGCCAGGGTAGCGCTCTCTAACCCTGAGAGTGTAATCACAGAAAGAGACCCCAAAAACAAAGTGTTTACCAAATGAAATAGAAATATAATGATTATTCAACTCAAAGATGCTATTACATGAGCATCTCTCTGTTACCTCTTTAAGTGGAATCGGAGGTAGCGCAGGATGGCGCGACTGGGCAGGAAGGTGCAGCTCATGCAGGTGAGCAGGTGCCAGTGTGCACGGTTTGCAGGGCTGTTGGGTTGGGGCACGTGATTGGTCTGTTTAATCAGCTGACAATACACCTCGTCTCTCAGTGGCCGTAGATCATGGCAGGTCTGCAGGATGCCCTGGATGATGGCGACAGGGTCTGAAACTATCTCCATTTCCTGAAGCGAGTTAAAGATTTTCACAGCTTCATCCTGCAGGCTTCCATAACCCTTTTCCTTTTGCACTGCAGAGAGAAAGACATCTGTTAGTAAGATTGTTGGATATGTATGAGATGTCACTTTTTGCATGCTTCAAATATGCAAGTGATTTAGGCGATGAACGATACTCACAGCTTTCGCTGACCTCTCCGTATGGTAGGGGCAGGAGAGGTGAATGCAAGGGATGCTGGGTGTATCTCAGTATAGGGTTTCTTCGATACATTTGCTCCACAGCCTCAGAGTTCACACTGTTCTCCTATACAAATATCAGAAGAGGTAAAAGGAAATACCAAGACTTATGCACCATTTTTATTAAACAAGTGCAAAAAATGTATGTTTTAAAAAAATCTCATTACCTTAATGTCCCTAATGAGTTGCTGGGTGGGCGTTTCAATGGGCGCCTTGTTGTCAATGACACCCTGAATGGCAGACACCCAGCGCATGGCTTCATTCAGCAACTTGGTGTACAGACGGTATGAATGTTTACGCCCATGAATTATGATGTTCCAGTAACCTGCAGTGCAACCAAACATCAGCATCACCATGCCTCTTAGTTTATAGAATGAAAGACAGCTTCATAATTTTTTTATTAAATAAAGAATAAATGCAAAATTCATGACATATAACCAACAAATTAAAAATTGCATTATAAATAGCTTGTTAAGCTTTAAAAATCCACTCTGTAATTGCTGTCAACAGCAGATTTCAATCAATACAGCAGTTACAAACAATTTTTAAGTCTTGAGGTTTCTGATTGAGTGTCCATGTTTTTTAACATTTATCATCTGTAACAAAATATAATATATCTGTAATAAAATTATTGTAAATATGTTTTTCCTCTGCGTTGATAACATTATAGCTATGGAATAGACATTCCTGTTCTATTACATGCTCAATCAGCACATTAATTTCATATTATACTTTAAATAATACCATATTCAGTCAAATCATCTCATGTTCATATCATACTCACCTGTCTCTTTAAACCTTTTCTCCTCAGGCTGGACCACAGAGCACAAGCTGTTCAGAACCAGAGTGCCCATCTTAGAAGCATTGCGCTCAGAAGACTTGTAGTAGTCCAGAGAGTTGTTAGTCAAGACAAACCAGCGCTTTTTCAATTTGAGAGCAGAACTTTTGGCTCCAGCCTTCATCTCCTTGTGCAGCCATCCTGTGTCACAAAAGAACACACAGACACACACAGTTTGAGCAAAATGTGACCAGTTACAGAACCTTAAATGCATGTTGTTACCTAAATTCAGGTTACAACTAGATGAATAACACACCTCTGACCAGGAACTCCTGTCCGTCACTCTTGGAGTCTCTTTTGGATTTCTGCAGCAGACTGATCCAGTGGTGCATTTCCTCCGGCAGGTCTGAGTTACAGTGGATCACACGATTTGCTGTGATGATTACAAATGAATTGGGCCTGTTTGGAAGCATAACATAACATTTAACATAGCATAATCATTTTTTTGCTTAAATTTTTTTTATGAATATTTTGATAAAGTCAACAAATTCCTAGACTGTAATGTTTCCCCAGTTACTGATGTAATTATTTTTTGGATTGTTTATTTTTCATAAATTAAAAACACTGTACTTTGCATTATATTACCTTGTCATTAAATCACAAATAATTAATACTGCAAAATGAAAGTTTAAGGAAAGGATGTGACGTGGCCAGGTATGGTTTCCCAAACTAGGAATTTGTGCTCTGCATTAAACCCATCCAAGCACACACACAGCAGTGAGAAGAGATCAACCATGCACACACACACTCCGTGAACACACACCCAGAGCAGTGAGCAGCCATTGCTGCGGCGCCCGGGGAGCAGTTGGGGGAACAGTGCCTTGCTCAAGGGTCTCACCTCAGTCGCGGTATTGAAGGTAAAGAAAGTGCTGGTTATTCACTAACTCCACCCACAATCCCTGCCAGACATTGGACTCGAAACCACAACCTTTGGGTTACAGGTCTGACTCTCTATCCACTAGGCCACGTTTAACAGCTAAGTCAGTGACAGCTAATATTGCTTTTTTTCTTTCTTTTTTCGCTGTAATCATTGTATCAGTAATTTTTTCTTCCTTTGGAAGCTCATAGAATCACTGTTGTGGATTTTTTTTTATTTTGCTATTGATGAAAAAGGAAATGCAAAATTAAAATTTTTAACTGTAAGTAGAGTCTCTACTAGAAGTAGAAAACATAACTAAATTGCTGTTAGTACTTTCAGACATTTGTTATGTTCTTAGTATTCTGTGTTAAAGATGATACTCACCTGTCAGGGTTGTCTGAAGCACAAACTGAATCAATCAATCCAACATCCAGTGTGCCCTGAAAGAAAGAGAGCAAGGCCAGTTGTCAAAACTGAAAGGAGGTTTAATGGTGAAAGTGCATGTAGTGTAAGGACACTGACCACAGCGTTCTTTGGGTTGGCCTGCTCATGAGACATCTCCAGCAGCTGCTCTGGGGTGGCATTTTGGACCCGACTCAACACGGTAAACCAGCCACTAAGAGAAGGAGAGCAATATAAAGTGTGCATAGTGAGGGAGAGTAATTTGGTCCAATTACAGAAAACACACAGACCTAGACATAAAGATGTCAACATACCTGGCATCCTCTGGCGACTCTGCGAACACCTGGTATGTCCTCTCATCTGTCACAATATTCAGAGCATTCTCTTTCTCATGATTGTCCACAATTTCCCTAAAAAAAAACGTGATAAAAACATGACCATTCTCCAATCACAAAAAGTAGACACCTGACATAGAAACCTAATGATATCACAATACTGTTTTTTAAATCTCACATACTTACTTGGCTAAGTGGATGTCAATTGTTCCTTTCAGCTTTTCCTCACTGTCATTCTCAAAGTACATAAGCTTGGAGTCGCGCAGAACAAACCAGCGCATCTTCCAGTTCCTGCGAGAGAGAGTAGATAGACCGCCGCCCTTCTTGTACAGCCAGCCTGACTTTAATGACTCCTGTTTAGAGCGGAACCACATGAACGTGTCGTCCTTCAGAACACACCAACGCCTGCGCCATGGGATCATCAAGCCAGCTGTGGATGAGGTGCAAGAAGACATATACTTTAATACATAATCAATTAACATTAGGACAGGGGAACGGGACCCATTAGGGCAGGGGTCACCAAGTTCGGTCCTGAAGGGCCGGTGTCCTGCAGAGTTCAGCTCCAACCAGCCTTAACACAGCTGCCTGGAAGCTTCAAGTATACCAAGTAAGAGTTTGATTAGCTGAAGCAATAGGGCCTCAAAATGTCTTTAAATGGTTTAAAACATGAAAAAACATGCTTAATAAACCAAGTTGTAAACTTGCATCTTACTTCTTATCTTAATTTATTCTCAGTGTTAAAATATATTCATTTGAAAACCATGATTCTCACAGTACTGGTAAACTTGAATATAAGAATAATTGTTCAAGCTTGCTTTGCTGGTACACATTTGGTAGCGGTTTTTATTAAATGCAACACTGTATTTATTCTCTATTGCATTCTATGTACTGTACATTCCTTTCAAATCAAACCCAAGCCCTTGGAATTGTTAATGCCACACTCTTATTTTTAATTTAAAGTTCTGTAATTATGTAATTAGTTTTAATTATAATGAATAAATTTGTTATTATTTTAATATATTGTCTAAAAAGTGTAAAAAAGAGCACATTTAGTTCTTTGAAAATGATCTTTGATATTGGTCAGGGTACTGAATTTAAAAATGTTAAGGACCACAGCATTAGGGACATTATTGAAAGGGTTACTCTTCCCAAAAATGAATATTTTGTCAATCATTTACCCCCATGTTGTTTCAAACCTGTGGCTTGTGACTGTCCCATTGACTGCCAAGTAAATAACACTCTCAAGGTCCACAAAAGTATGAAAGACATTGTCATTGTCAAAATATCCTAAATTTTGTTCCGAAGATGAACAAAGCTTTTACGGGTCAGGGACTACATAGGGTCAGTGATTATTGACAAAATATTGATTTTGGGGTGGAGTAACCCTTTAACATAAAAATATTTCATCTCTGATTTCTTACCCTTCATGTAAAGGTAGCTGTGGAAATACGGAGGTCCAATCCCATTCAAGATGTTGACTTTACCGTTGGATACCTCCTCATCTGTGTCCACGTACCCATCATGCTCATCATCGCTGTCAGCATACTGAAACAGAAACAGAGCGAATGGTCCATGAGTGAGTCATATTTTATACTTAACCATATTTTGGTGGCAAATATGTTATGGATTTACACCTGAAAAAACTTAATTTCTAAACATAATATAAATTCCAAGTTTTTCTTTTAAATTCTTAAAATACAGAAAGTATTTTGTTGGGGTTAGGTTACAGTTTTTCTAAATAACTGTATATAAAAAGAACAGAAGTCTACAGAATGATCGTTTTTAGATAGCAATATAAATCTCAATGTATGTGAATAACGGGGGTTAGTGTTTTTGTACTTATTATTTTTTAAATCTGACAGTATTTTGGTTTAGATTAGGAACAAGTGAGGAAATTTGGTAAGGAACTCTCTCTGTGATTACTACAGTTTTGGACACACATTCTCTGTGTAACTCACTGAATCTGAGCTGCGGTTGTAAGACTCCTGGCTTGCATTGGTGCAGGTGGACTTGCGTGCATGTTCTGCATCCGTCGCTGCAATGCTGCTCTGTCCATCCTCTATATCGTCTTGGTCATAATCTGACTCGCCATCCCCAGGCACACTGTAGATGGGTTCCTCATTGTCTGGTAGAGACTCTGCTGCAGTCAGCCTGCTGGTGCGATCCACATCCTCTCCCTCCTTTTTCTCATCCACCTCTTTAACTGTTTTAGCTTCTTCCTTGGCCTCGCCAGGAAGAGGGGGAGGAGGTGGAGGAGGAGGAGGTGGAGGAGCCCCAGGGGGAACATTGGGATCAGACGGGGCAACTGTGCCCTCAGCAAAAGCTGCAGGAGGAGGTGGCAGAGTGCCTAAGATCTCCTGATCCACTGGACCTTCCACCGGAGGAGGGAACTCAGGAAGTGGTATGCACTCTTCCTCTGCATGGAAGCCTTCATCTACCTCTTCCTCAGTGGCGCCTGCAGGTCTGGAGGCAGGTTGTTTAGCTTCACCAGGAATGACCTCTGGGCCTCCGGTGTCGAGCAGTTCAAGGAATTCAGTGGCAACACGAGAAGCAGCTTTTTTCTGACGCAGGACCTCAGCATCACGCCGCAAGCGTAGTTCCTGTCTAGAGCTCTCACATAGCATAGACACACCGTCTTCTCTTTTCTTCTGCAGACGCTCAATCTCTCGCTCCAAACGCAGAATTTCCTCCATCTGACGGTGCTCCTCCTCGGACTGTGGAGACTAAAGGAGGGAAGCAGAGAGGAATGATATATGAACTCAGGTTAAACAAAACAAACAATACACAAATGTTCTGACAGCTTTAACTCTGACAGGTGTTTAGACTTGATGCCAGGCCCAGAAGGTTTGAAAAAAGAAAACCAAATGAAAACTATTTGAAAGGTTTGCACATGTCTGTTTTCCAGGAGGAGTCTAAAGTATTCATTAAGTACAAAATATTGCTTTAAAAATGCTGTTAAAAAGCAAAGCGATAACATTTATATTTATTGGATATAAAGTCATTATTGTGATAAAATCTTAACTTTTAGAGTCATAATTATGCCTTTTTATTATGCCTTTTTATTCCATAACTTAGACTTTATCTTGCATTATTTTAAAAAGCTCAAAATTAAACAAAAAGTCATAATTATGATAAAAATATATTTTTCCTACACATATGATAGCCACATTTACTTTTATTTTACTTATATAATTGATATTATTATATTTTATTAGTATAATTTCACCTTGTAATGTCATAATTGTGACTTTTTATGTCATAATTATAATTTACCAAACCTTTTTATATGCAGAAGGGATGAGCTTTTGCAGAATAAAGAACAATCATTCAGCAAAAATGTTGATCACTTGATAAACCTTGAACAAAAAGACTACTAATCACTCTAATGGTGACCTTGCGAGTTGGTGGGATTTTTGCAATAAATATATATACAGCTAGTGTGCATGGTCTTTGAGCTTTTAAAAGGAATGTTAAAGTCACTGACCTCTGCTTTATCTCTTTCCTTGTCCTCTTCATTTTTCTTTTTATTGTCTCCCTCTGTTTTGTTCTCCTCCTCTTCTTTCTTTTTTCTTTCCTCCTCTTCTTTCTTCCTCTTCTCTTCTCGTAGTTTGCGGCAGACTCCTCTTGCCACTTGCCCTCGTCTGTGTTTCTGGAGAACAAGTGCAGCTGAGCGTTTCTTTTGAAACCGGCGCCGATAGTAATGTGCGCGGTAGTTCTTCTGGATGGTCAGAATGCTGTCCCGAGCCTTCTTAAAGTTCTTTCTGTAGTGAGTACACAGTTCAAGTTCTCTTTGAATATGTAACCGTGAGATAAGTATTTTAAAGCTGTCACTAAGGGACTACTTGTTGTCATGTCTAGATAAGCACTTAAAGGTAAAGAATAGGCACATCCATATATATAGTATTAAAAACATATTCTTGCAAGCTTTGCTTTCATTATTTCTTTGCTATTTGGCAGCAGAAGGCAAGCGAGATTACTCTTTGCAGCACTGCACAGGGCTATGTAGTTATTTAAGCCAACAATATGATAAAAAAAGGGCAAGGCACAATGAAAACAAATATTATATTAAATTAATTTCCGATTTTTGTGAATAAATCAATGGCTAAAAAGTGGCAATAAAGACGGCCAATCGAAAATTCACAGGAATAAATGTAACTTTCGAAATACATTAAAACAGTTATTTTAAAATGTAATAATATTTTACAATACTACTGTTTTTAATATATTTTTATCAAATAAATGCAGCCTTGGTGAAAATAGAAAAATGAATGGTAGTGTATATTTAAATATTTTGGAATTAATTCTCTGTTGACAGCAAGAAGATCATAAAAAATCATCAGGACAGGTTGGAAACTAAGCCATATAGGTAATATGTGTGCTTTGAAAGGGCAGATGACATTAAAGAAATGTTGTGCATTGAAAATATTTTGAAAACTATACCTAATGTAATCTAAGTACATCTGTGCAAGAACAAAGAAATACACAGACCTTGTAATATATCTCAGAAGATAGGCTCGTATAATCAATCCAGCTTTGCTTCGCACTTCATCTCTCTGCTTCTCCATCTTCTGTTCTAGAGGTTCCTTCAGAAACACCTTCGGGTACACATGCACATACATGACAGAAAATGTCAATGTGTGTCTACCTTTATAACCTCACAAACAGAAAAAGACTGTTATCAATTGAGAAGCGAAAGCAAAAGGTCAAAGGTCACTCACCTTGGTCTTTCCAATCTGCCACTCATTTTTGGACCTGTCGTGGAACGTCAGCAGATCTGTGCTCTTCTTTTTTTCATCTCCATTCGAAGCCACAGCTGCCTTTTCCTTCTCCTTCAGAATGATCTTATACCTAAAGTATACAACCACAAAAATTTAGTCTCCAAAAAACCTAAGACAAACAAAAATTCATGCAGCTGCATGCATGCATTAACATTTACCTGCAGAAGAAGTCTTTAAAGGTGCGTCGTACAGGGAATCCAGCTCTGCGAATCTTTACCGTCTCCAACATGCCTGAGTACCGCAGCTGATTAAGAACCACATCTGGGTCGAACTTGCTTGGCGTCTACAGAACAAAAAATGCATTATTCAAATGTATAATGTGTGGAATTTAAAATAAATTCTAATTGGCTGATGTGACTGCTCTCACCTTGTCCATGTTGGGTTTGATACAACGCACAAAAAAGGGGTTGGATACACTGAGAGTGGCCATTAGGGAGTGAAGAGAGTCCTGAGAGACAGAAGAGTCAACCAATCAAATGTTTTAAATCATTGACAAGTCTGCAAGGACTGCAGGTGATGTCAACAAAAAAACTGTGTTGAATGACTAGTGACTTAGTACCTGATTGTATTAATATGCAGTGCTCAATTTTAGGTCTATTATGTCGATAAAAGTAAATAGGAGTTTAATCTCACTCTGAACTGTGAGCTGACAGTGGGCTTTTTTCTTGCTGTGCCCATCTTCAAGGTCTCTTCATTATTTCTGCTGCTCACTTGCTCAAACAGGTCATAGATGAAATCCAATCTGCACACACACACACAATTACTCACTGGTTAAATGAGAGTGTGACATAAGTTGTATACAAAAAAAACTCCCTTAGTGTGTGTGTGAGGTTGTGCAGTTGTGTGTTTGTGTCTTACCTACTATCCTTCAGCATGTTCAGTATATCATCTCTAAATGTGTCTCTGTTCTTCTCTAAAATCCCCCTCACATCATATAAAACCTATAAAAAGGAAAATGAAAAATATGAAGAAAAAAGACAGACAGAGAGATAAATAGACAGATATACGCAAAGACAGACAGTAAGATGGATATTTCATATACCTCTCCAGCATAGTGTTTTATCCCAAACTGATGGTCTGCCAGTCTGGGTTTCACATAATAGGGATTAGTCTGTGGAAAAAGACAACCTTGTGTCTTTACTCAGATCATTCATGTTATACTATAAATGCTTGGCTGAACAGTAATGTGTCTTTGAGTGATAAGATCTGAACTCACAGAGTGTCTGCCGTGAAGTTTCTCCAGCAGGGTAAAGTCAGTGCCTTTGGGAAATCGGCTCTCCTCGTTAATCAGAGCTAACATGCCCAGTTTCTGCACAAACACAACAGTAAATAAGTGTTACATAACACAAAACTGAAGACTTCTACTATGTAAATAATCAAACTTTGAATATAAAATGAGTGTATAAATATGTGTTTATTGTATAACGGTTCATGAGAGCTGACCATAAGTGGTTTACCTTCTCAATCAGATCCAGACATTCTGCATTGTCCATCCAGTCAATGGCTTCCCAGTGAATCCCTTCCCTGTACCACACAATTTTGGTAAGCAAAACTGAACAATAAGAATTTTAGATGCTTAAACTGCATTTGAAATAACTGTTCAGGTGATCGGGCGCTCATAAGATGCATACACATGTAAAAATAGATATGTAATAGAAGAACAAACTTGCATGCACTCACGCTTGTCAGTCTTTACCTGTTGTACTCCAGTTGCTCCAGAGAGAAGATGTGTTTGTTGAAATATTCTTGCAGCTTCTCATTAGCATAGTTAATGCTGAACTGTTCAAAACGGTTCACCTTCAGAACAAACAAACACTTAGTTAAGGTCTCATTAAAAATGTGTGTCTTTGCATGAACAAGTTGTCCGTGTGGCCTCCCACCTCAAAGTTCTCAAAACCAAAGATGTCCAAGATTCCAATAGACTTAAAGTTATCTTTGCCCTTTATCTTCTGATTAATTCGCATGATGATCCACGAGAAGCACTGAGAATAAAGCGCCATGGCAACCGAATCCCTGGAATCTATTGCCTGTCAATCAAGCATGATAAATACAACTGCAAAACCATGTACGTATTTTTTTAAGTACATCAATTTGAGAAAGACTGTACCTGTTCCACTGTGAGTGGAGAGCAGATCTCTTCTCCTCTGAGGATCATGGAACGCTGGGTCAGAACCTCGGACAACTGAAAACTGTCCAGACCCAGGAGCTCACTCACATTAGTGACAACTACAGGAAAACAAATAAGAGACTTAGTAACAAACACATATTAGCAGTGCTGAGTAGGTTACATACAAACCTTAGACCATTACTAGTTACTAAATCGTTCATCACATAGACTTTGATTCTAAAAAGTAACAATATTAGAGCAGGGTTTCCAAACTAGCTTTCTAAAAAATGTAGGGTGTTAAGCTCATAAATTAATTAAATCATAAATGTGTCAAATTAAAATTCAACCAATATCACACTGACATTAGAGAATCACAAACATATAAATATTTTGCTAAATTATTTAAATCTTAGTGGTACATTAAGTAAATATTGCAAGTAAATACAAATCAAGTAATTATTAATATACATCAAGTAAAGTAAACAAGTTCAGCTCACAAAAAAGCTTGCCAATCCAACATTCCATGAATAAACAATAATAAACATATCTTCCAAGTCTTCCAAGTTTTAACAATTTTTTCCAGACCAGTATTTCACAGCTATCCATCGGCAGTGCTTAATAACTTGCATAATTATTAGTATAATGTACATAAGTAGTCATTTAGAACATTTGGAAGAAAAAAGGAACAGGGATGAATCAATAAAGTATGAATAATTTACTGTCACTGTGTGAATAATATGTAATGTAATCCATAAAAAAGTAACTGTAATCTGACTGTTAGAATTTTTAAAACATATTTACTACAGACTACATGCAATCAGTTAGTACCAGGAAGTGCATATTAGCACATTCTCCCTATAAGTAAGTGATGAATGATGCCTCTTACCCTGTTGGGTGGTGATCTGAGCGCCCCCTGCTGTCATGAACTCCACATTGCCAAGCTGCAGAACTCCAGAGAGCAGTTTAAACATATCTCTGATCTCTTCTTCTGTGAACTCCATGACCTTCAGAGCCTCCTGCAGATGAAAATGAGCATCAACCATCACGCTGCACTAAGATTTTTATCCACCTCAAAGACGTTAATTGCCAGCTCAACAAAATGTTTTGTACCATGACATCGTCAAAATGCTGCTTGTCATCGAGACTGCGGTCCTTCACACATCCTGACTGACTCAGATAGTGAAATAACTCAGGGGAGTCTTCCAGAAAATATGTCTCTAAAAAGAGATTGACATATCTAATCATTCAGTGTGTATTTGTTGATGATCGCACATCTGCATTCGTGAACGTGTGTAAATGCATGTGTGTATTCGTTCACCCTTTTGGCTTTTGCTAGCCCCGGCCAGCAAAGCATAAAAGATGTGGTAGTTTCTCTCCCCTGGATTCTGCCTTACCACTCGATTCTGAAACAGATCAGATCACAGATGCTGAGTGGGCGAGAATCTCACATTGGCAGACACTCTTTCTCTGCAAAATGGCCGGAGTGATTCTGCCTTTGACAAAATATCCAATGCCGAATTGTATTAACAGAACAATGTTAGGAGTGAGTCAGCCGTAGACAGAAATGTTTACCTTTTCAAGCAAATCTGATGGGGCAAAAATTAAGGAAAATGCAGACACTTGAAACAGCAGCTTTAAGTGCACTGTACAGTTACTCATTGATTTCTACAGTAACAAAAAAAACCTATGTTAATAAAAAAAATGTAATCAGAAGACAACACTCAATCTTTGGCAGAACTTTTAATAATTGATGTGCATCATTCTGCTCAAAATAAATGAGTAATTATATTAACTGAGATTTTCTGACACGTAATTTCATGTTGTTTACGAATTAAATGAAAATGTCTTATATTTATAAATTATATTAATACATTTAGTTGAATTCGAAGTGCTTTTTTACAAATTTGTAATCATTAAATCACAAATTAGCACGCAAGTAAAATAAAATACAGGTAAAACTTTGAATTTGACATTTTCACAAAGTGCTCTTTTTAAAAGTATACATAAATGTGTTAAGAAACAGTCACAACTTTATATTTTCTTGAAGTAAACATAAGTGCTATACTTTTATTTAAATAAAACTATATTATCTGCAACTATTTTATATATATACTTTTAGGAGTAAAAGTACACTGTCTCAGTATAAGAACTCTGTATGAAAGCATGTGTGCTCTGAGAAGGATACAATCGACGATGCATCCTCCCTGGATGTTCCCACTTTGAGAGAAATGCAGCTGAATGAATTTCCCAAAGCGACTGGAGTTGTTGTTGTAGACTGTTTTGGCATTTCCAAATGCTTCCATGATGGGGCTGCAAAATAAAGGTTGTGGATTTGTAAGTGCACAGGAAGATGCTTCGGCTGTGTGTGTTTTTAGATAATGCGTTTAACCTGCTCTGAACGATGGCTTGCTCCACACGTGTGCTCTTCTCTGTAGGTGGCGTCCCAGCAGAGTTTTGGCTCATGACAGACAGGAACTGTAGCAGTAGTTTGGTACTCTCTGTTTTCCCAGCTCCACTTTCACCACTGAAAAACATGCACACATTCATTTGTGACCTTCACTGACATGTGTGTAACCCTGATTGAATTTGCATTGCTGTGAAATCTGATAGCAGTTTGTGGAAAAGGTCTGAAGCCACAACTGCTCAAACTAAGTCTTTAGGTTTAAATGAGATTAGTAAACTAGGTTTAGTCAGTCATCTATCATTTACTCTGATTTTAGGCATTACTCTTAGGTAAGTTTAGGTTTAGGTGTAGATACAGTAGCTGCGTAAAGTATACACCCTTTAAATTTTCACTCTTTGTTATATTGCAGCCTTTTGCTTATTTATGTACACACAGCACCCCATATTTACAGAAAAACACAGAATTGTTTACATTTTTGCAGATTTATTAAAAAAGAAAAACTGAAATATCACATGGTCCTAAGTATTCAGACCCTTTGCTGTGACACTCATATATTTAACTCTGCTGTCCATTTCTTCTGATCATCCTTGAGATGATTCTACACCTTCATTTGAGTCCAGCTGTGTTTAATTATACTGATTGGACTTGATTAGGACACATAGTAGGACACATAGTACTTGGCAAAATCAGGACGTGTGCGTACAGTAACCACGACTTAGCATTTCATGAGCACATTTTATTGCAAGTCTATTTACTGTATTCTTACATTGTGCAAGTTTGTCTGCTTATCTTGACAAATAAAGTGTATAGAGGTCTCATGTTACCTGATCAGCACACATTGGCTATCATGTCTCTTCCATATGCAGCGGTAGCACTCATTGGCAATAGCAAAGATGTGTGGTGGCAGCTCGCCCAAATGATGCTGACTGTACAGCTCCACTGCAGAGAGATCATACAGCCCTCTGATCTGCTTATAAGGATTCACGGCCGCCAGGATAGAACCTATGTTAGTCTGAGAGATGAGAGGGAAAGTGGAAGTAAGTTAAGGTGCACTGAGTACAACAAAGCCAGCAAAACAACAAAACCAGCATTCTGAAACAAATGCACACACATTTGTGATCAGTGTATATTTGAATTTATTCCCACAGATAAAGGGAAATTTTATAATCAGTATGTGATCCGGTCATATTTCGCAGCTGGTTGTGTCAGTGGGTCGTGAGAGGATTGTGGATGATGTTTGTCCTTATCTATGAGCACTCTGACAACATAAATCCATCTCATTTAATATTGACTCCATTAGAAGATGCTGGTGTTATTAATGTGTTTATGAGTGGGTGTGTGATTGTATATATACTGTGATTATATATATACTGTGGCTAACAGCACTCGTGCTGACTGTCAGTAATATGATTTACTGATCATAGCAACAGCAGCGATGATGAGATTAAATTGAGACATTACTGGATTCCTGGAGAGGAGCCAAACACATCTAGACACAACATTTTGGGCACTATACAAATCAAACAAAAAAAAAAAGTCACAGAAATTGTGTTAATGTTTCTTTGCTACTGCCCCAAGAGGGCACTAGAGAGAAGAGTCGTTTTCATTGAGGCCGACCATGTTCTAGAGATCAATCAGATAACCACAGCTATCAGTCATCAACCTCAGATGCTAGCATGCAATGCATCATGGGAAAGGTGAATTACAGTATCCATTTACCAAGATGGGATAAGAGAGACCCTTCACATTTGCTCCAGTGAGCACAACATGACACAAATCTGCAGTCTAAGGCAAGATCAACGATACAGCAGCCAAATGAAGCCTTGCACGCAGTTTATTTTTTTATTTAAATGACAGGGAAATTTCAATAAGCAATTTTCAGACACTGATAGTAAAATTCTCTTCCAGCTCAATGAATAAATAACATTGTATTGACCTTTGCATAGAAGCATCCATTCATAATTTCCTGTACTGCATACACGACAATTATATATTACGTAAACTAAAACCTTTATTTTGGATGCAATTAATTGTTAGACAGCATTTTAGGTGTACTAACCCCTTTAATCTCTAATTTACTATCATGTAACGCCACATAATAGATAATTTTAATAATATATTTTTAAGCTTCTGTCTTCAGTTAAGTTTATTACTTTATCACTTGCTCTGGATTAGTTAAACAGGTATGATGGAAGATTAAAAAGAATCTGACATATAAAAGCTGTGTAATCATGCTGAAAACTTCCAACATGCTTGTCTCTGTCAATCCTTACAAAGAAGGATTTACTGGCTTTAAGGCCTCTTTCTATGGATTTTGCAAAGGTCAAACTGGAATGTTTGGATCATAATGCAGACAGTGAGTCATATCATTCCCTCCAGGCTACAACTTTAAACCAGCAGTCTGGGATGTATGGCTCTGTTTAGACCAATGAGGTTCCAGCCTGCACTCACCCCCTGATCACATGACTTCTTCTTTGTCAACATCATCATTAAGACCCTATAGTGACACACATTTATTTAAACATGTCCAGAGGGTCTATTCTTTGATTTCTCACTTTGTCTCTCTCTCTCGCACACAGTGTGTGAAACATACAGTATATACTTTACAAAACTGAGTTGAATTACCAGCATAAGAGCATTACTGCAAGTTTAATTTATTAACAGATGGTTAATAGTCAGATTCTGGATTTTACAAAAATCCCTAATTACTACCCTGAAATACTCCATAATTATGGAAAGTCTGTCCGTTGAGCACTTACAGAGTCTAGTTTTAATCTTCTGTTGGTATTTAAGCTGATAAACTCACTTTACACAATACAAGCAGACAATTAATTGACGTTTGCATATTTGGGCTATCATTTACAGTACATATTTCAGTATCAGTTTTGTCTGAAAACCCAGTTTGGGATGTATTAGGTTTCGGATGTTTTTCTTGAAGGAAAGTTCTTTAATCAAACAGGGTTTCCTTTCAGTCTCAGGCCGAGATGTTTTGAGTTGATTTCACTCTGCTAAACTTAGACAGGAAACTCCGGTTCCTCTCTCAGCCAGTCAGACTCTGCTATCCACCCTCAAACTAAGAATACAAAACAACAAAGGATTGATTACACAGGAAAGAGGAGTGAACCATTGTGCATTAACTGCCATCCTGACCTACTTTTTTACAAAGTACTGCCATGAGGAAAAGCATCCCTAGATGCTAAACCCTTGATTTAATTACATTAAGGATATTGACATTACCGATACTGTGTAATACTTTGATGTAGATGCCTAGATACTTGTTTGTTCATTTATTCATTTTTATAGGTCAGTATAGTAAAGAAATGATGGGGGAGAGGTCTGGAGCTTGACTCAAACTAACAGTGCCCGTATTTAACTTTCAGTTTTGATCTAGTTAGTTTTAGTAATGGCTTTTAATTTTTACTTTAGGTTTAATTTTATGGACATTTATTTTTCTTTATATGCACTACAGGTCAACATAATTGGGCTTGATAAATTTTTTTATGTCTCTAATGTTCAACAAGGCTGCATTTACCTGAATAAAAAATAAAGTAATAACAGTAATATTGAGAAGTATTATTAAAAATCTATATAACGATTTTCTTTATATTTTAAATATATTTTTAAAACTTAAATTTACTCTTTTGATGGCAAAGCTGAATTTTAACACCAGTCTCTAGTGTCCCATGATCCTTCAGAAATCATTTGAATATGCTAATAAGCTTGGTGTTAAGGAAACATTTCTTACTGAAAAACGTTGTGCTGCTTAATATTTGCAACAGCAATTATTTGAAAAAGGAATCTTTTGTAACATTAGGACTTTCTGCACTCACTTCTGACTTTTTCCCCTTGCTAAGGAAAAATATTAAAGTACTAAGAATCAAAAATCATGCTGATGCATAATCAAGAGTTGATTTATTTCATAAACTTGGCCTCTAACAAGTGAGCAGACTTTTGGCAAGTAGACAGATAAAGCAAAAAAAATTGCATATGTCTTAATAATATTTTAGGGAACTTCACTGTGGTTTAGATTAAAATATCTAAGGTGCATTACCTGCTTATGAAGAGACAGAACAAACTGGAAGACATCTGTAGCAAAGTTAGATACAACAATAACCCTGATATGGTCTCGAGGACATTTGTGCAGTCACATGTCTCTAAGATTCTTACATAGATGTTGTCTTTCTGGTATCTCTGATGAAGGTTGTGCATGATGGCAGCCTCATGGAGCTCTGCCAGCGTGGACATGTCCTCCACTCCATCAATACTGCTCTGGTGCATGGGGGACACCTTCTCTCTGTTCACCTCCGCCTGCTGCAGGTACACCGCCTTAAAGACAGAAACACACAGAGTGGCGTTAACAAAATAATACAGCTTTTACACACACCAGCCTGCTGATACACTGATGCATGAGGAGTATTTCACAAAAGGGGAGAAGATCCTTCCTGGGCCACTTTAAGGGAATGCCTGCAGTTGAATAATGCATTAGTCAGACAGCAGGGTTCCCGCTTTTCTCTTCTGTAGAGTTTGAGCATGCTGAGGCCTTTCTTTACCCTCTGTACCCACTAGGCACTGCTTGAAAAAACACCAGATGTATTGGCAAGTAAAGAATACAGTCTGGCCTATTTAAACTCAGCAAAAATAATGCAGGAGTTAACATTAAACATGTTTTTGCATGTGTAATTTGTAGCTTCCATAGAATGTTTCTTCAATACTATGGAAGTTAATGGCTACTGTTAACTTTAATTTCTTTGCAATTTGGTGATAGTATTGCTGCAGAAATTACATTCTTCAGCTCCATGTAGATTACATGAACTTTATTAAAAGCTTCTTTGCATTCTCTCTCTTTCTCAGCATTCTGTCTATTTAATTACTGCTGAACCCACACTCGTGTCACCCATTGCCATGGTAACCAGACAGCACAGCCTAGTTCATGAAGAGAGAGCTGAGAGCCTGATAGATTAAAAATCAATACAGCTACTAATGTGTGTGCTTGTGTGCCGTTTACTTCAAGTATGGATTTATGAACTGTTTCTATTCAGACCCATTAAATAAGCCACAATCTTTCTAAGTGCACACACATGTACATATATCCCAGCACTGAAGAGCAAGACAGAGACAGAATTATGTGTGCCTTAGTTACGTGCTGCTAAATTGGGGTTGACAGACTTAAGAGAAGAAGGAAAGGTCAAAGTTTATGAGCTGAGACAAGTTGCTGCTAATCAATACAACTGACGGTAATGATATTGACCTTCCAGAATCCTAATAAGAATCAAACCTGATCTTGAATGGAATAACATAGAAAAGAGACCGCAGACATAGTTTACTGTCAAATCTCTCACTTGTGTACACTGTAAAAAAAAAATAGCTGTGATTTTAACAGTAAAAAATTGTGAAAATGCTACGGGGAAAAATGGTTTATAGTAAATTCCTGTAAAAGTACAGAGGAAAAAATAAGCTGACATTCCCAGAATCCCTGCATTGCATTTCAAAATGATGTTTTTCTTTGAAATAACTCTGTTGCTTCTTAGTGTTTTCTTATCAGTGATGTTTATTAAGGTTGTATGTTACATGTAATGTTGTTAAATTAATGTTTATTGCTTATTTGAGTTTAATGACTCTTACCATGATGGTGTTTAGTGTTTGTGTGTATGACACTGTTCATATTTATAAGCTGCTTGTGATGGGCTTTGGATAACCATGTGACTTTCTCATCACCACCTGCATTTGGTGCTTATCAGTGTATGTCCAAGATACAAAACAGATTTCAGTAATTTTAATAGGCTGCTTTATGAACATTATATCACTTAATGAAATTACGGTATTAAACTGTAAATTTAACTTAAAATCATAAAACCTAATACCTTACCGTATTTTGTACAGTCACATTCCAGGAACCACAGCTGCCTTTTTTACCGTAAATTCTAAGATTTTTTTAATAATGTATGCTTTAGAGAATTTGCTAGTATTTATGCCTTTGTGTTTGTCTGAGATTATGATGCTTATCTAACATGCTTATTTAAATAACATTTGAGGGACACATCTAACATTCAGTCAAAGCACAGAAGAACTGATATATACAGTACAGCAAAAGTCTACTACTCAGTACTTTCAGAATACTTTTATGCTATACTTTTTTGGTGCTTTACAGTATTATCAGGACTATACAGTACACAGCTAAAAGATTCTGCCAAGCATTCTGGCTTTGATAATTTGGTTTTAAATAATGTTATCAAAAGTTTAGCTCAAAAATATTCTTTTCACAATGTTTGAGAAACTTTTATTCCCTGAAACATTAAAGTTGGATATTTACCATTTTTTAAATGTCACTACTTGTTTTAGTTTGTTCAGAGACCTTAAAGGAATGTTTAAGGTTTGCATAACCCAGAAACGCAATTCTAAAACAATAAAATTGAAGATTTTGAATGTTCAGACAACATTCAGAAATAACACGGTTCACGCAGTATCTGATGCAGATTGGACACATCTGAGATTTGTATGTATGTAAACTGACTTCTTTTGGGGACAAAACTGAACCCAAAAGCTAGCTAAACAGAATTCTCTTATGTTGGTAAACTGGTATAGAAAAGTATATATTAAAGAAAAAGCTTTCAGTTTTCAGTTAGTGTTAAGTTAGATTAGGAATAGTCTGTAAAAACAATACGTACGTTATGTTCCCATTTAGATAGCTATGTAAATGTCTGTGTGTTTGGTTGTGAGTCCGTGATGATTGTAAGTTTAGATGCTAAAAAGAGGAGATGAGGAGGTCTTCATGCTCCATTTTCTCCACCCACCCACTCACGCACGCACACAAGCACACAAGCACACAGCCGCTCCATCTCTCTCTCCCCTCAGTGCATGGATATTTCTGCAAATCTGTTTGATGTTTGAAGCTGCTTTGCATGATTCAGACGAAAGCTGAAAAGGAGCACTGGAGAGAGAGAGACCATAAGCGCCAGTGACCTACATTCACACCTATAGAGAAACAGAAGGGTAACAGAATGCGGGGGTCCGGAGATGCATGTTTAAATTTGAATTAAAACAAGGTCCACATTAAATTAGACACTGATTAAAGAAATTATATGTGTGTGAATGACCCCTAAGTTCACCACAGACAGACTGATGACAATTTAGATAGCTGGAGACCAGGCCAGTGATAGACTTGGAAATAAAGAAAATATTGTGAAATATTATTACAAATGTTTCTACTTTCATTTATTTTAAAATATAATTTGTGACGGCAAAGTTGAATTTCCAGCATCATTACTTCAGTCTTAAGTGTCACACGATCAAGAAACATTTCTTATTATGTTATCAACATTCGTTATCAACGATTGCGCTGGCTTTATTTTTTTGTGGAAACAGTGAGAATGGCTAATGATAAATTGATAAATGACAGTATTTTTTTGTAAATAAATCTTTCTAACATTATAAATGTCTTTATTGTTGCATGTGATCAATTTATTGCTTGTTTTTTGAAAATAAATAGTTTTTTGAGTATTTTTTTGAGTTTTTGAGGTATTTTGAAAGAAAAAACTAAAACTAAAAACTTTTGAACGGTATTTATACCATTAAATTATAATACCATTTATTTCATTAGGCCTTTTTCATTTTACCTAATCCACTGAGCTTACATTTAGCTTCTGCTGATGTTTCTTAATGTAAAATGAACTAGAAAAAGCACTCATGACGACACAGAGAAAGGCCATCTCAGGAGGGGGTGGGTAAGATGCCTTCAAGCGCTGTAGCTCAGAGTTGCATGTGAACTCTTATAGTTAACTTCTCAAATTTAGGTCACAGTCTATTTTTGTGCCTCAGAGTTCTTAAATCCTATAACAAACTTGTGAACGCTTTAGGTGAACTTGGGCACTAAAGCACTGAAGCAGAAGACTCACCTCAGCGTGAATAGTAAAGAGATACTCACTGACCAATGCTCCGGAGGGCACACACGCAAATACACACCGACCAAAAAAAGAAACCACATACAGTTTTTTATGGCTAATACTGAGAAATATGGGAAATATGGAAGCTATTACACTTATTCAACCTTAAAGGACAAGGCCAATGACTACCAACATTATAAGTGACCTTTTTCACATCCTCAAATTCAACCTGAAAGGACAAGGCTGGCAATCCGACCTTTTATGAAGAATCAAACCCTACCAACACAATACAGCCCCGTGCAAAAGTCAGAAGAACCCTTCTAGCTTTTCTGCATCACAAAAACATTTTAAAGTCATGAGAAGGTTATGATACAGTAACACCTTTAAGATTTAGAGTCAAAATTGCAAGCTATAAAGTCAGAATTGTGAGATTCTGAGAACATATAAGTCTTTGTGAGTCATATGCTACTTTATATCTCCCAATTCGGACTTTATATGAAATACTTTTGGGTTCTTGGGATGTTTTTTATCAGCTGTTTGGGTGTGATGTAATGTTAAATTTCTCCAAATCTGTTCCAATATAGAAACAAAATCCTCTACATGACCTGACTGCCTGAAGGTGATTACATTTTCAGCAAATTTTTGAATTTATGTTTTGAATTATAAAGGATTTTTTATTATGTTCATTTGTATGTAAAAATCTAGCAGGTTGCATATCATTACATTTTTGCATATTTTAGTAGTGTTTACTTTAAAATAATAATTTAAAATCTTTCAGTTCAGTTCGCTGTCCCAGTGCCCTCTAGCATCTTCAAAGCGACTCTTACGCACGCACTTGCACACAGGACTTTCTC
>JAUCNO010001758.1:5227714-5250619 GCA_032353835.1 Enteromius viviparus
GCTTGCTGTTTCCCCACTTGTACGTCGCTTTGGATAAAAGCGTCTGCTAAATGAATAAATGTAAATGTAAATGTGAAAAATTTAAGGCGGTCTGAATACTTTCCGTACCCACTGTATATGCACCACAAACACAAATGTTTGTAGACAAGAGCACAAATGCAAACAAGTCTCCTGTATGCATCTGTACATACAGATAATACCTCCCTGCTGTGCAGTCTCCCTTTCTGTGTAGAATCCAGGCCAGCACAGCTGTTATTATTAGCCTGACATCACAGCTCTGCAAGCTCCAACACCCACAGCTATCACAAACTACTTACCTCTACCAGCACTGAGTGCTTGTGTGGGAGTTTAACTGCTAATAAAACCATTTGATTACAATTAAACCTCAAAACAGATGCAGTTCTGCTCTTTGGTCTGTACAGAAATGTGATAGACACAGCTTGGTGCACAGACTCCATAACAAAAAAAGTAAAAGTATTTACTGAAGAATCCAATTAAATCTCTCTGAGGTGTATTTTACACAAGATAATATAATCTTTATTTTTCATTTTGAGATTTTGGAATAGTGCCACATACAGAGAACAAAAAAAGACATTTATGAAGGAAATATAATAAAGCTCCCACATCATACATCATCTGCTCATAGGCATGTGAATGGAAAAACAGCTATCAAACTAATGACTGTTGGATGAAATGCATCATAATTAACGCTAATCACGTTCAAACATCCAACAGTCAAACTTAAATTATTTTTAAAGAGTGCTGAAATGAGACCATCTGAAAATATTGGTCTAGTAACATTTTCTCCAGCTGCATCACCTTTTAAAGGACAACCTGTTATCATGACAGCAAATATTAGTGGACATCTCTGTACTAAAAGAAGAATGTTCCATCTCTTCTACTCTGTCTCATTCGATCATGTGATTATTTATTTGTATATATCACATTGCACTAGAACATAGCCAAAAGCTCATGCAGAATGGAGTAGTGCATTATGGTCAGTTATATGATATATTCTCTTTCACATGGTCGTTTATGCAGGGTGAATGCCTCACATGTGCAGATGGCAGACATACACACAAACATAAATATGCACACACACAGATACTCAGCCCTGTTATGATGACATTCAGAGCACAGTACCAACCCAATGTAATCTCTGACTCACACAACACCCATTCAGTCATAAAGGGCAACATCTGTGTGTTTATGACAGATTGCTGAGTCTTACCTCCCCGTAGTCGGTGGTGAGCACCACGGTTCCATCTCCACAGGAGTTCACTGTAGATGGGACCAGCTGATCTTTATGATTCACCCACACTCGAGAACCCTGCAAAACACACACAAAAGCAGTCAGACACAAACCAGCACAATCCCAGATTATATGTCCCAGTAGCTTGTAAGAGCCACAGAACAATAAAACACACCAATAAATCACAAAATCTTCATGTAGTGATTCACTGTTGAAATGTATGACTTTCAGGACGACCTGTGGGCGGCTTTTCATTTCTAAACACTCACAGATGCCCACACACAAAGCTTAGACATGTCTTTGTGCACAAAAATCTGATTCAAGCCTACAGAGGGTTTTTTGGGGCATTGTATTATTCCAAAGCAGTGAAGTAAAGGCCAAACTGATGCCCTCAGAGCACGTTATAAAGCAGAATATATAAAGGAAAAGCACAGTCTTCCCCAAAAAACCAGCTGGGTCATTTTTACAGGATGGTAGGATTCCGATATCAATCTTGTTAAAATATATAATTTTTAAAAGTCAAAAAGATATATATAAAACAATCTGTCATAATATTGCAAAGTCTTCATTAAAAGAAACAAATTTAAAAAATTTTCAAATGTAGCTAAAATGAATGATCAATCACTTTTTATTGAAAATATAATTATAATTTTTAATTTGTTTTTAAAATTTGTATTTTATCAAAGAGTTGTACAAATTCTTACAAATAAGCCATCTCATAAAATATATAAGAAATGGTCATCAGATAGCATTAAATTCTACACCAATTTCTTTATGTGGTATATTCTGCTATAATATTTAACTAAGTTAAAATTACGCAAGGCCATTTATTTGCTTTGCGTCGGCTGTCGATGAGCCTGTCGGGCTTTATCTGCGATAACAACCTGTGCTGTAAATTATCCCTTACTTAAAACACATACATAACTATAAAAAAATAGTTCAAAACAATACAAAAATTCAGATCATTGGACAAGGCACATGTTTAATAGATGGATCCAACAACAAATGAAAATACAAATGAAGTATGAAAGGATTTCAGACTAAGCACATTTTATCATGGGAGGTTTGTGCTTTACTAAATTTCCCCACATTATAATTTGTAAATGCAATAACACACAGTGAGCAATGATGTCATTTTGGCTTTGTCCTCCTTCTCTTCTCCACACTAAAGTGCTATTCCAGACTGAATTATGGCCAGCTGTATGAAGTTAACTACTAATAATTGGGAAACGGATCGATAAGTCCGCCTCTTCAAAGAGGAAACTCAATACACAATCACCAGCTTCAGCTACAAAAAAAAAAGAAAAGGAATCACACATTACTTTCAAAGCATTAAATGGCCCAGTAGAAACATCCATTAACTTTTCCAGTAGACCTTTGTGACCAAATCTCTTATGCACATACATGAGTATAACTGTCACAAATCGTACTCTATACTGTAATTAAAATAAGGATTTAAAATCCACTGCTAGACAACAAAAGCATGTAACTAATATTTTGATTTAGTGGACATACATAAACTCACTCCTGCCCACAAACAAACAGTGAATAACGTGTGAATCCACCTCAAACCTTAAACTACACAATGAGTGGAAGTTTCCCAAACATGGACATTAGCCATACTGATTTTGAAGCAGATGACCTCCTCTTCGACACATGCATCTCTGGAAATAAATAGGCAAACAGACAGGCAGACTGATAAACAGATAGAAGCGGTTCTTTGTCAACAGATGGTTCACCATGATGGGCCGTCCCAGCTCCAGTCAGAGGAGCTACAGTGGTGAAGACAAAAGACAGGCTGCTCTGCCTCTGGGTAAAGGAACCAAGCCAAGCAGAAAAACACTTACAACAGACAGCTGAGCTACACACACTTACACATTTCATTTCCATTAGAAGACATTAAAAAGATTTCCCTGCTCTTTTGGGGGAAAAAATCATTCAATGTACACAATACAAAACTCCCTCCACAATCAATCCAGAATTTATTGTAAAATGTCATTTACATTTTTATGATATTTTTTTTTATTATATAACAATATTACTAAAACTATAATAATAATTATTGTTATTAATATTATTAAAAATAAGTATTTAATAATTATATTTTATATATTGAGACTCACCCGAATTGAGTCAACTGATTGAGTGTATTTATTTAATTAAATCACAGTCTTTGCCATTAAAAATTACACTCAGACATATTGTGATTTCCGTTTTATTTCAATTAACCGTGCATCTTTTCGCCACTGTGTGTGCTGTGTGCACTGAAAGTTCAGAAATTAAAAATGACTTCATGATGTCTGACTTGTCTTTCTCTCAAGCGTTCTTCATGTTCTTATCAGAAACTTCTGGCTTTACACAGCAGCAGATAGCATCTTTAAGAGGATCAGGAGCTGCTACAGTAATTAGCACGGATGCAGAGGCTGTTAGTTTGTGTCCTGATCTGAGCGAACGAATCATTAATGAGAGCTCAGGCCCTATGGAGAGCAAGAGTGTGTAATCATGCATGAACATAACAGAGATGAAAGAATTCAACATCTTCATCAACACATAACTCTGCTTTTGCTCTTGCACAGCTGTCAGTAGAAAACCGTTACATACTGTACAGTGGAAAACATAAAGGAAACATCCAACCACATACATATGTGAGGGAATAAAAAGAACATGCTCTTAATGGGGGTATGCAAGGGTCCTGAGGGACCAGCATCTTTAAATGGATAATTCATCTAAAAATGAAAAATCTGTCATTAATTACTCACCTTCGTATCGTTTTAAACCCATTAGCCCTCTGTTCATCAATGTATTTTTTAATTGAAATTAAAATATAAATAACATTTCTGATTAATTCAGACTCTGTTTATGTCCAAAGTGGTGCTAGATTGACAAACTGTTGAATAAATTTGTTATTTGTGTATTGTTTGAGTACAAAAAGTAATCTTGTAGCTTTGTAAAATTACTATTTGAACACCTGATGTCACATGGATTATTTTACAGATCTCTGCTGTTTCTTTACCTTGATTGAGCTAATTACATTGCTTTCTATAAGGGAGGGTCAAAGAACTCAAAAATATCTTAATTTGTGTTTTGAAAATGAACTGAGGTCTTATGGGTTAAGAGTTATTAGAGAGTTATTAATGACATAATGTTCTTTTTAGGGTGAACTTGCCCTTTAAGAAGCTGACCATAGGAGGATAGAAAAATATTAAATATTCTTTCTTTAATGCTCTACATTTTTATTTTTACAATGAAATATTGTTTTTATTTTTATATTTATTCATTTCTAATTGATGTAAAAATAACAAGTATTATTATTTTATGGTCATACTGATAAATAAATTGCCCAAATTGTTTACCCCTACCAACAAGCACAGCACATCTAAGCTTGTTAGATTGCAGTTTTATGGAAAGTCTGCGTAACCTTGAAACCAACTGGCTTTCAAAACCTCCTTGCACAGATACTTGCCATTATTAACCTTCATCTAATGACCAGTGTAATTAATCACCAGACAGCCTCTCAACCTTTCATCACCCACCACTGAGGGATTTATCAATTCCAGCAGACAATAATATTGACAATGAGAAGCAGATGATGTGTGGAACTGTGCCTGAATGATTCTTTGAGGATTAATAAAGCACTGGGGAAGTGGCACACTTGGCAACAGGTTTAAAATGCAGAATAGAAGCATATGTGTGGGTTTTATGAATCAAGCATGATACAGCTGGACGAGGAGACATGGAGAGAGAAATGGCAAAAGTAAGAAGCAGAATATTGACCGTAAATGGTGAACAATCCCACTTGCCCATGGGAAAATGCTGGATCCCATCACCCACTTCTACAGCCCTAAACATGCTGACGTTCCAGTTCATCACTGGAGTCTCAGTTACTGCAACACAACCATATTCAGATATTTCTGCTCCATTTCAGACACACTCAGTTATAATGCCAACACTCTGCCCATCTTTCTGCCCTGTAGGGAGAATTTTAGCTGCTCAGGTGATCTGAAAAGCAGCTTTGGTCCTTATTGTCAGCACACTGTCCTGAATACGCTAATGTGACCCTGTACCACAAAAGCAGTCATTTGGATCATAATTCATAATCTCAAAGCTGAATAAATAAACTTAAAGGGATATTTCACCCAAAAATGAAAATGTGATGATTATCTGCATCCAAGACTTTGTTTCTTCGGTAGAACACAAAGATTTTATTAACTCAAACCATTGCAGTTTGTCAGTCGTATAATGCAAATCAATAGGCACACAATCTTTAAGATAAAAAACAATACATGCACAGGCAATTCCAAATGACTCGTTACATAGATCTATACATAGATTTATTGTTAATGGCTGTTTCTATGGGCCACTATACATAAAGATCTGCATATACTTCTATGTGGTAGAGCAAGTTGAGGTGTCACGCACCAGATGTTAAGAATGAGTCAGACACTATGGTATATCAGAGGTAAAAAATGATTTGCTATTTGTTGACATAAATGCATCGTCACAAGCAGGGATTCATTTGGATTTGTCTGCATGTTTTTTTTTCTCTCTCAAATATTGTGTTCTTGTTGACTTGCATTATGTACAATATACGACTGACAAACAGTTGTTTGAATAAAAAATCTTAGTTTGTGTTAAACTGAAGAAACAAAGTCACATTTAAAGCAGATAATTAAGCATTTCATTTTTTTTTTTATTTTTGCGCGAACTATCCCTTTAAGACAATTAGCTATACATTTTCCTCTTTCTCACTTCTCCTCTTTCTTTCCCCTTCTTTTTTTCTCTCCTTTATCTCACTTTTGTCTGTGAAAATGCCATTACACTGCACTTCCTGTGCAGCTATCAAATATACATAACACAAGGAGAGAGAGGACAGAGAGAAGGAGTGAGAGAAATTAATGATAGATGAAGCTGTTAGACTAAAAGCTGTGCCTGAGAGATTCCCACCACGTTGAAGAAAACAGAGACAATGAGGAGGCTAGACTTTCTATACATTTGCTACGCCTCTCCACTCCTCCTTTAATTTATGGCCCATGTACTGACACTCCCTAAAAACACACACACTGGTTTTATTGGCCATTTTATTCTCAGCTGGAACAAGATCGATAACAATAATCTTTTTACTTTACATAAATTATTTTGTGATTCGAATGAATCTTAATAAAAAACCAAACATATAATTTAAGAAAAAATACTACATTTGGCTGTAGAGTTGGCCAAAATGTTATTGTTTTTTCAAATACGTAAATTAATTACAGATATTAAAGACATGTATGTGATACAATGCATGATTATGCGCTATGGGCTGGTATGGGTCCTGAGCTGTTTTATAGTCCCAATCCTCACACTCTCTCCTTCACTTGGTCTCTCACCCCTCTGGTCCAATTTGATTTAGAAGCAGAAATAAGGAAGGCTAAGAAATGAGACACCTGTCTGGAGACCCCCTCTCTGTCATGCCTGCATGTCTTTTTTAACAACCCGCTGACAGATTTATGCATCTGGAGAAAGGAGCGAGACGGAGATCTAAACGGTCAAGCGGTTGACCATGGCAGTAGAAGAGTTAATTGTCCATCAACCGAAGATATATGTTTTCTGTGCTGGACAGGGTGGGTGAGTGTTTATGGACTACAGGAACAGAAGAGAGCAGCAACATGATGTTAATGCATGCAACATTTCTACAAGTCTTGGCAGTGCAACCTTGTTCTCTCTTCCAATACCAACCAATCGATCTCCTGTATGCAAACAAGCAAATGCATCACTAGGTCATTATTAGGTAGCTCTGGATAATTGATTACACACTTGATTGCTTCTTGACCTCTTAGGTTTAAGTATTTGTAAGGAACCAGATTCCACTTCTTTTGCATTATTAATTATGTCTGGTATGGTAGAGTGGCCCCAAATTAAAACAGAATATTATAAGATATTATAAGATATTTGCATTATGTAGCAGTTCCACCAAAAATGTACATTCTTCATCCTCAACCAATTTTTTGAGAAATAAAAGAAAGAATTCCCTGCTAATAGCTCTTTTTTCCATCTATAAAATATATCATATGAATGGCATATGAACTAAAAACTAAAAAACTGGAACATTTTTGGACATATAGATAGACATACATTTAAAAAGCGTGTTACAAAAGCACATAAACATACAGATCGTTTTAATAAAGTTGCATACTCATATATAAATAAAATACACTGTTGACATATGTAGCAACAATTTATACGGTATAAACGGTATTTATTGAATCATTTACATAAAAAACAAAATTAATTAAGAGACTCAAAAAAAGTGCCAGAAGTGTTTATTAAACAGTTTACACACATATATATATATAGGCACACACATTAGCCATCTATCTGTAAACCTTGAACTTCATTTTTTCAATTTTAATAACAAAAAATTATTAAACCTTCCACACATCGGATTTAAAGCCCGTTTTAGATTGCTAGATGACGTCATATATCAATTTGCATATTCATATGTCAGTGCGTCATATTATCTTGCTTCTCTGTGGTCACATAATTCTCAATATAACTGTTTTCACTGATATTTTTAATGGTTTCTAAAGATGAAATGTGACTGAAATACACGCTATTATAAGGCCTACTGAACTAGCTCTACCTTACAAGATGTTAATCTAGATTAAAATCCAAATTTATAATGGTTTATAATTATATAATTATATTTATAATTCATAATAATGAAACCAAGTACACACAAGATATAGACAATGGCTATGCTGTGATTTTGGCTCTATTTGCATGTAAAATAGAGTTAGAAGCAACATAAAACCTATTTTAACTGAAAGCCCTGCTCCTCTAAGCCTCTCACTGAACAGAACAGACGCAGAGAGAAGTGTTCGCACGCCGCACGCCGCAGTACTCAGTACTCGCCGCGGTTTGTCCAAGAAGTCTCTAGATTTGTCGCTAGTTGCTTTTAGGGAAAAATGTCACCAAGGGGGTCTGAATAGTCGCTAAATATAAAGATAAAGTCGCTAAGTTGGCAACACTGATGACAACATACTGCAAAAAATGAGGGGCACGCTTTGGCTGATGGGAATTGTTGTTCTCGCTACCTCCCGTTTGCTCCATTCGCCTGAGCAAACTTTTCTATCGTTTTATCGAGTCATGCGACCACGGTAGTATCGGAAAAATTTAATATTGTGGTATTTACAATACCGTTACATCCCTATGATTTTAAATATGTTATATTTTTTATATATATATATATATATATATATGAACTTCTTTATATATGTTTTAAAGTATACTTTTGATTTTGAGGACATTATGAGATGTGTAGCCCTGTCTCATAATAAGTGACCCAAAAAAGTGCTGGGTTAACATGCTACACTCGTGAAGTCATCCATTTTGGCTCTAATTACAGCAGGGTGAAATCAGAGGGGAAACGAGCGATGCTAAATCAGGAGAGCCAAAGCTGCAGTTTTAATGACAAAGGGAGTTAATTACATCACTGGCCTAGCTGTTTGCGTTCTGGTAATTCTAGTTCTATACAGCCAGTGAGAAAGAGAAAACACAAGCTGGTAATCTACACGCAGAATTGTGCAGTTTGTCCAGCTTCACAGACATAACATGAGCGATTTCCCAGTAGATTTCCCTTGGAAGATTCAGACAGATGACCCTGGTCTTTGTGAGAGTTATAAGGGCACTATAATCACTATAATAACCCGCTGCGTTACAGTAATCCCACCGAGCTGCCACCTCTCCATCAAAGGGTTTAGCACAAGCACAAGGCTGCCATGGCAACAAAAGGGGCAGGGTTGTGGCAGCAGGTGCTGTGGACAGGGCAGTAGGTTATATATTAAAGTTGAAATGATGCATTGGGAAATCGTACTGATTTAATACACAGATGGATGAAGACTAAAACTGGACTGATTTTTGAATGACTTTGCAGAGGATCAAAAAATACTGTTATGCAGGTTGCATGGAAAGGTCAAATGCAGCATGGGTGTGTATTTTTAGCATGTTTGTGTGTCTATTGACGGCGTAAGCCACCTCACATCATTTATAAGGACATCTCTCTTTCTCTCACACGTACACGCACATTGCTCTGCATATATTTTGAGGCTGTCCTCTCACCATTCTCAGCTCATCACCATGAACATACAGAAAGTGTCATTCATTGCACTTTCAATACAGCTCAAAATGTTGGGGTCGATATGAGTTTTTAAAGGTCTTGTATTATGCAAAATACTTTTTGAAATGCTTTAACATAAATGTGCATTTGCAGAATGTAAACAACCACCCAATAATGATAAAAATGCACCCACTCCTTTTTTGAATTCCCCTAAGCAACAAGGCGTTTGCTGAATCTGTAAAATGTGACATCACATTTCGCAAGCCCCGCCTACAACTTTTGACAGACACTGCTGTATTAGCAGAGAGTCCGCCTTGAGTGAGCCACACACAATCCGCCATGTTTATCTTCATGCTAGAGCATTTAAAAGCAGCATTCAAGTAAGAAATTACTTCTTACTGAAGCCACAGAACTTATGCAGCGAGTGATTTTCTGTAATTTTATTTTATTGTTTGGGTCATATTATCAGCAAAGACAGCTGTATAGGTACTTAATAAACAGATCTAAAATAAAAAAGCAATTTCTTCCTTCACGGACATAACTCTATTTTTGCAACTCAAGTGTGTTTATAACATAAACTTGTGTGTATTTGACAGTTTAAGCACAATAAGACATCAAAGAGAACTTTAAGTCTAATACACACAGCTTTTTGTGTGCTCAGAAAACTGTGTGTTACGGCTTTCACTAAATATATAGACATTTTCAAAATGATTTAATAAATAATGGGTTGGGTATTTTGAGCTGAAACTTTACAGATTCTGAGGACATCTGAGACTTGCTAAATAGATACCTACAGTAATAGCCACATGATTAAAATTATGTGGAAATACCTCTTTAACAGCCACTCTGTCAGTATTTATAGCACTTGCCAGCTAGCCTCAGACAGCATGGCCGCATCAGGTCAGACTATCTCTTCCAGCAGATGATAGCTACCTACTTACAAACTACTAATGGTAATACCTTTTATAGGTAACTTATGGGGATGCACACAAACCTTTTATCTTTTTGCCTAAGGATTGAATACACAAAACTAGATGTTAACCACAGAAAATAAATTCCAAAGTAGCAGACTCTACATAAGACATTGCCCCTAATATATGAGTTTCATTAATGAATATTACACTGATAATGTCATCAAATTTTTAACTTCCTTATCTACCTTTTCCTGTTTTTGCATTTTTCCAGTCTGGCCTTGTATTAACAGATGGCGATGAGTCTCAGGTGAAGACTGCATACGTCACACACACACACACACACACATACAGTGTGCTGTTCCAATACTACCAAGGAGACTCATACTTCTGGTGTTAAATAAATGCATAAATCACTGACCTGTAAGATTTCAAAAACTGAAACTGCTTAAAGGGACAGTTCACCCGAAAATGACAATTATGTCAATATTGACTCACCTCTTTTCATTTTAAACTTCGGTTTATTTATAAAGTGCCTTATACAACACAGATGCTTTTAAAGCTGCTTTACAGGGATAAACAGGAAAATGAGAAGCTTAATCTAAATTCTGTGAAGAGATATGATTTCATTATATAATAAGCAGATTAAATTAACTATACAATGTATATCTATACGTACACCTATTGTAGACACATAAGCTTGTGCATTACACATGTGCTGTATGTATATGAGTAAATGATGACAGAATTTAAATATACATTTTTAGGTTGAACAATCCCTTTAATTTCAGTCAGACACATTAAATCTACTATATTTTCATAAAAGAAATGGAAAGCATCTCTTATTATCCACAGCTGAAGTGACCCTGCATCTTCATTAGCCCCCTGTGCTAAAATGTGCCTCAGTAAAAACCCTGCAATGATCAGAGGCTGAGATTTAACGCTGAGATTGAGACACCCTGGTTTCTCTCCACATGGGGTTTACTTCATATTCTGACAGACTCAAAGACGATGACTTGAATAAAAGAAAAAGCTATCAATCCATACAAGTGAGACTTCATGAGCGACCATTCTTCTAATTATACACAAGGGACCGGAAAAATGACTAGACCATATAATGATGCCATGAATGTACAGTGGCAGAGGAAAAGGAGCATTGGAGACACAGGAAGGGGCACACGTGCATCAGCTGTGGTAGAAAGAGATTTGCACTTTTCCCTGGAGCAGTCTGTCAGATCTGCTCTTCACAGGCAGGCGGAGGCGGCTGATCTGGGTCAGGAGAGACAACTTTGCTCAGTGCTTCTCTCTGCTGGTCTCTCCAACTGAAAACACAAGCGTGTACACATGCACATGCATCTTTCTCTATAATACGGTTATGTGGGTGAACTGGAACCAAAGGAGGGATAATATGCAGTCAGCCAATCATTATCGCAATATAAATCCTGACAGGGTGGATCAGGAAACATTAGCTTGCATATTACACAGATATACACTGAAAAAAATACTTTGAATCAACTTTTTTTACAGTCAAATTCACTTATTTCATTCCCCAACCCCAAATTAAACTTATGGTTAAAATGTTACATTTTCATAGCCTGGGCCCACCCATACTACCTGTGATGCAACATTTTATGTCGCGAGCAAAGTTAGTCTGGCAAAGCTGCCGTTTTAGAGCATTTTTGTTCCCAATGATTGGGAACCAATGAGAAACGAGCTTCCAGCACGGCTGAGGCAAGTGTACCGTAATGACGCAGCAGTTCTGCGACCGGAAACCATACCGGCTTTCAAACATGGCGTGTAACCAAGCAGCAACAATCGTTCGACTCTGCTGTTGCAGCTGTTTTGAGAAATTTTCATGACAGCTTTTCTTTGGAAACGGAGCCGAAATAATTAAAGTAAGTAAAGACATTTTCCTTCTGCTTTAATGAAGCTAACTACAATTGATTAAGGTGGCTTCAGGTTCCGTTGCTACGCATACTGTATGTCATCGGAATGAGTGGTCTGATTGGTTGTAGATTCGTACAGTAGTATACAGAGGCATCTGATGGACGCAGGTTAAGCCCGCCTAGTAAGGTAGCTTGGCCAGACTAAGCTCCTATGAGCTTTAAAGTCGTGGAAGTCAGGCTAACATTTTCATTTAATATTAATCAAAACAGCTATTTTCCTAAATATATATATATATAGTATATCATACCAGATAATAAAAAAAATTTACTTAATGTAGGCCAATATATATATTCAACAACTTCAAAATTTACATAATATATAAGTAGAATGTTTCAGCAGTCAGTTACCAGCTACTTCAACAATCTACCCTTATCCTTAATGTTAGATGCTATTAAAGTTTAAGAGGTCGATGTTCTAATAAAACCTCACAAGAATCCATAAGACATGAAATTTCTAACCTGATAATGAGAATCTGACACTGTGTGATCAGTACTGATTCACTTGATATAAAGAAAAACTCTCCAGGTTAAGAGGCAGCAAACACACACACAGTGTAACTGTGTTACACACAGTACAACAATCACACCTCTTTTGGGTTATTCCACAGCAACCGAACAAGTGCAAGGAAAAAAAAGGAAGAATATCTCTAAGCTTCTTTTGTAAACACAAAACACAATCAACTGAATGTAAGAACGATGACAAAAAGGGAAATGATGGTACCAATCATTTTCAAAGGCCTAATAAGGCATGTGATAAAAAAGAATTAAAAGAATTAAAAGCCCAGTACTTCAAACAACCTTAGAAATGAGTGCATTGCAGAAATGAATGATTTAAAAGAGAGGAGAGAGACAGCAATGTAGAAGAGACACTGATATACAGAGAAAGGGAAAAGAGAGAGATTCACACTGGAACGAATCAAGGCACTCGCTTGAAATGAAGCTGCTGAGGAAATATAGGTCACACATCTCCTGTGGCTGATTTTCTCAGAGCCATGCAGCGACACAGAACCACAGAGAGCGTGAGAGGACACACAATTCATGTCACCAAGAGGAGGAAAGGATGTTATCATGAATTCTGCTCTTACCTGGGATGCATGTAGGGATGATACAGATTTCTCAACTGACACATCAAATGAACATTAGTTTCTGCTCTGTGAAACAGCTGCACACCTGCTGAAGCTCCTACCACCTGTCAGCAAACCATATTAACATTTCTAACATCTTTATCTACCAAAAACGTCACAAGAACAAGAATACATATTACTGTATTATTAATCCACTAGCAGTGTTATTAAAAACTATATTAGAAAAATGCATTACTGGGCAATACAAACTGGTAATATGGTACCAATATCATGATTTTCTTTATTAGGTTTCTAAACTAGAATTCTACTGTTAGCTAAAAGCCATGAAAATGTTAATTATGTATGGCAACATCCATTCCATTTAGAAGTTCAGAGATAGCTGTGTTAGGTTCTTCTTTTATGAGTTATTTTCTTTAATATTTCAGCATTCTTTTCTCTGACTTCCAGTCTAGACATTTTGGCTCTGCACTCTCCAGTTGCCATTTATTGAGATTGTTGACTGGCACAATTACATCTGCAAGCATTTCGGCAACTATTACAGTAGTTAAGTTATATTAAGTTCACACATAGCTGAATTATATTAAAGCCAGAATCTGACCTGAAAAATTTTCAAATTTCTAGATTCCAGTTTCCACATGTCTGGCTTAGAGATAAAGGTGTGTGTGTTTGTGTGCGGGTTTATGTGGTTTGTGAGGACACAAATTTGTATAATGACATGGGTATGACATAGGTATTACAATATGTAGGTGTTTTATGAGGACATTTTTAGTGTCCCCGTAATTCAAAAGGCTTAAAAAACATACTAAATGGTGGTTTTTGAAAATCAAAAAATGCACACAGTTTCCTGTAAGGGGTAGGTTTAGGTGTAGGGTAGGTGTAAGGCAATACCACATACAGTTTGTCCAGTATAAAAACCATTACGCCTATGGAGAGTCCCCATAAATCACAAAAACCAACATATGTGTGTGTGTGTGTGTCTAATCGAAACATATAAACAACTATATATTTCACATAGCATAATTATTGCATTAAATACAAAATAAGAAAAAGGAATGAATGAAGGGATTGTTCCCACCATCTCCAGCTGATCGTCGAACTCCTCGTTCTCCACGGTCTTTATCAACGTCCTGAGCTTGTCCTTCAGTCTCTTTCCGTCTTTGGCCGGCAGGACGAAGCGCAGCCTCATGTGAGCTCTCTGAATCTGAATGGACTCCTTCAGCTGCTTGATGACCTCCAGAGCCTGCGGAGACAGACAGACAGACGTCAGCATCAGCCACAGAGAGCTGGTCACACCTCTCCTGATCTCACCTGCTGCTTAGTGCTTTTGTTGGCCTTCACAGAGAAGTGGATGTCCTTCATGGCTCTCTCGATCAGGCTCACGGTGTAGGGTCGCTTGGTCTCAGGATTCACACATTTCTCGGCCACTATGGTTGCGATGTCACGAAACATCTGCTCCAGCTGACTCTGTCGCTCCTTGTCTGACACCTGCAGCTCTCCTTTGGCCAAAATCTGAGAAAAGACCAAAACCACCCATTTTTGTAGAAACACTTTGTATAAGATGTTTACACTGCCCTTATTATCCATATACATACAATACACATACTGTACGTTTAAACCATGGCACGTTAACATCAGGTGATTCACGATAAACGATAAAGTGTATATTAATAAAAGCAGTCAGGGAATAAAGCAGCTGTACACAACAGCAAATTCACCTGTTTGCATATTTCCGTCAGATCATCTGTGCCGAAAGCGTTTGACAGGTCTTCTTTTTTCGCCACTTGACCCTTAGACACATTGACAAACACTGAGTTTGTTTGCAGGACTTCATCAAGATCCTTCTCCCTGTAACAAAGTGATCATGACATTTATATTCATATGACATTACGAATACCTTACAGAAATAATTTCAAAATCAGAGATGTGGAGAGTTTGCATGACTTGCTGAAGTGAATGGGTGCCGTCACAAGATCTGTCTTCTCCAGATGTTAGACTGGAGCAGTGTGGATTATTGGGATGTTTTATAAGCTGTTTGGGCTCTCATGCTGACGGCACCCATTCACTTCACAGGATTCATTGTGGAGACAGTGGTGTAACGCTACTTCTCTCTAAATCCGACGAAGAAACAATGTGTGAATGTATGTGATCATCCTCAAAAAAAGTACATATCACACATATTTGACACATTGTAACTAGTGTTAACATAAAAAAGCAAAAACTCGCAATTAATATCCCTCAGAAAGTGTTACAACTGTGTTTAGGACTCTTAAAATTGCTGTGACATCATAATAAACGTCACATTACGAGCATGTCACCATAGCACTCACGCTCCGGATCTCCAGCTCATCACTTTGTTCTTGTAGCAGGCTATTTCAAACCTCTTCCCTCCTTTCTTCATCCTCACGACGGCGACATTTGTTAACCTGATCTGGTTAGTCGGTGTGAATATCGACATGTTTGACACTCTTCAGGCTCTCGGTGCTGCTCTCTGCTGCGTTTCTTCCCGTCTCTGCCTTGAACACAAACGCGCTCATTCACCGCGACTCACCGCCACAGCGCCCCCTGAAGGACCGGAGCGATGCCTTTACAGCGCACGCACACAGGGGTTTAGAAATGTTGCGTCACAAGCTCTCTACGTACAAAACGTACCTACTACCTGACTTAGAGAGTAATGAAATAAGTGTGAGAATAATAAATAAAAATAGCTACGTTCTCTGCTGGTCAATCATTTGATCAGGTTTTTCTCATGTTGATGTGAAGACCTCATGACCATGCTTTAAATAAGAGAATGAAATGATCAATATACAATGAAACAAAAAATATATTAAAATGGGGAATGTAATGGCATATATTTCCACTGAATCCAGGGGTACAGTATCAGAGTAAAGTCCCTTTGCTTGTACGACACTGTAAAATCCACTCGAGGACTTTTCATAGATCCATCTTAACATCAGACTCCTTTCATATGACACATGACATGATATTTTAGCAAGATACTATCAGAGAGAAAATTATATTCATGCAACCACCTGCCATAGTGCAGCATCAGACAGTCCACTGCCTGGGGAACAATTCCATTCATTCTTTGCTAAAAGTGAAAAGAAAGGAGAAATTGTTTAAACCTTTTCTAAACCAACTATGTATGTTAGACTCTATACCTACAAAGGCATTTAAATATGCCTTTGAAAGTTCTAAAACCTTTTCTTGATGTTATTAATACATTATTATTATTATTATTATTATTATTATTATATATCACCCCCCCTCCCCCTCCCCCCCAAAAAAAATTAAGCTGGCTGTAATTAAATCTTTCCAAAAAAAAAAAAAAAACTTTCATTTGAATATATTTTTGAGAATTAATTAACTACTGACATATCACAAAGCTCTATTTTCCGTCACTAATAATTTCTTTACAACTGTTCCTTCTTGGAGAGAAATGTTATCTGCTGCATTGCAAGATTTAGAGCATCTCATTGTACTGAAACTGCATCCCTTTGATATTATCGACCACAGCATTGCTTGAAATATGAATGGAAATTGGGTTGACGTTATTGAAACTGCATTGATTCCTACTTCTCTGACCATTATCATTGTTGCAGTAAATGAAGAGGCGTCATATCTATCACAAATTCAGTATGGAGTACCACAAGGCTTTTATTAGATGACTAGTAACATCCTACTTTAACTCGGAAGAAAAGAAACTAAGGTCTTAATTAACCTCTAGTTATAACCTTAGAATATCGTATGAATCTTGATAGATGTTTTGTCAAGTCTTCACGATAAAATCCTCTTTCTCCTAAAACTTTACCTTTACAGCAAGCAAACACTAAACACATAGATCAATCCAGAAGGAAGCCACTTTTGATTATGGTACATGAGGACATTAAAAGCTACACCAAACATCCAGATGCAAGGTAGCACCACAGAGGGAAGCAGCTCTTACTCTTTGTGTAGGGACAGAATTGATCTTGCCGAGATTTCAGTCAACCAAGTTAGTGCTCCTGAGGGTCAGCTGACCACGTGGTGACATCCTCCAATGCCTCCATCAACCTCACTGACATGGTAGGACTGATGATTTCTGATGGTTTCCATATTTGTTTCACCAGATACCTGGGAACCACTTAATGATCTGCCTCATAAAACATCTGCTGGTGCTGCTGTTGTTTAGAGAAAACTAGGCCATTTCCAACAGAAAACAGAGCAGAGCTGGTCGGTGAACATCAGCAGACCTATGACTGGACAGTGCCAATACTAATTGTAAATTGTTTGACCCTACACCATGGCAAAATTAATCAGAGTAATCAATGATAGCTTTTGCCAACCTGGAATACAGAGCGCTTTATGGGAAATTCAGGGGTTTTCAGCCTAGTTCTTCCTGTGACACACAGGTTTGTTTGTTGGCCATCAAAATTAGGTTTTTATGCATTATGTGTTGGTGGTTTGGTATCAAAACCATGTTTTCATAATCCATAAATTCATACACAATTAAGGTGAGCAAGCAGCAGTATGCATCCATCTTCTTTCTTTATTATATATTTTCTCCAGAATAGTTGTTCCTCTTGCAACTGTCTTAAGAAAACAAACAAACAAACAAAAAACAGGTACCATTCTGATGCAAACATACCAGGGCTTGGAAGGCTGACATGTTGTCTCGCTGTCTTATCAGGCAATGACTTTGCAGGGTTTCTGCATGAAGGCACATCACAAAACTGATTTGAGGAAGCATAATAGTTTAATGATCTACAACAAAATCAAACTTTACCATAATAGGCTACTGAGTTTTCGTTAGGTAACCTCAAAAGGAGCTCAGCTGTCAAGGTATGAAACATTCCTTATTACTTTTTAATTTACAAGAAATTGTCTGATTTACTTTTTTAAATAAGTAACACCAGCTACTTTGTTTCCCATTTACTGATTGACAGCTCTCCTGTTCCCAGTGCAGAGGTGTTAATGACGTTGCTGTAATGTAAATGTGAACATGCACAAAAATAGATTTAGCATTCCTCAGGATGCAGGGAAAAAAAGTTTTTTGCATTTCAGTTTTTATTCATTTTGTTTCTGCATTAATATTTAGTACAGCAGTTATTGATGAATCATGATTCTCGTGTGAGCGCATAATTAGTGAATGAGAACCACTCTCAGCAAAATAAAACAGATATATGATAAGATTAAAGAAAAAATCTGGATTAAAGGTTATGTTGTTGAATGGATGTTGAAAATAAAAATCATATTAAAACTGTAATGCCTATTTGTTCTGTTTGATCAGCAGTTCTTTAATTAGTTGACTAATCAAAAATCAACATATAGCATTTACATATAGTTGTTTTTTTGGGAAAACAAGTGAGCATACACGTGCTTTAAAGCCTATCACTTCATATTTGTAATTAAAAATACAAAAAATAGTCATTATTTTCTAGCGTGCTGTCAAAACATAATGAAGTGTTTAGATAAAAGATTAACCTTGGCTTTAATGCTCAGCTTGTTGGGAATTGATAAGAAAACACGGACAACTTTTAGTTATATTTTTTTGACATGACCGAGGAAAGTCGGATTCAGGGACGTCAAGAAGACACGTTGTGCCATTAAAATGATTGCATAACCCTCACCCTTAACCCGCTGCACTTTGAAATGGATTTTTTTACGTTGCATTTTCGACATTACAAAACCTTCTTTCAGAAGCGTCTACTGCATCATTAGGGGGGTTAAATTAATGTAAACTTTACTCTGTATAATATAGCCACAGCGCGAAAGAAGGACACACTACTACATATTTGACACTACGAATAACAAACACCACAGACACATAAGACAGTGTTTGCCCACGTGAATAGGCAAAAATTCAGAAATCACGCTCGTCTCCCCCCTTTGGAGGAATAGACTCGTCCGGCCAGTATGACGGAGGGGTTTCCGCGTCGCGTGAAACGCTTGTCAGTGCTCAAGTGAGCAGGTAAGAACTTTTCTCAAACTTACATGTCTTAAAACTATCAACATAGCAGTCAACTTAATTAGATATTGCTCCATAATTTAGATATTGCGTCTGCGTTTAGATGCCGCTGAAGGTTTGCAGTGATTGTGTCTTTAAGTTAGTTCTGTTGTTCTTCTGTTGTTTTATAGAAATACTTAAACAAAAGACCTCACACAGCAAAAACTATGGCTTTCATGTGAGAGTTCATTCTGCAATTTAATGTTTTCGTGTTTGCTCAACATTTTAGAAAACACATACTGATTTTCTAATTGTAATATTTTTTTTTTTCGTTTGAAAATTCAATAAAATACTCTGTGGTTAAATGCGTTGCTTTCTACGTTTTTGGGATTGTAGACCGTATAGACGTTAAAAGGGTTAATTTATTTTTCACTGTTTGTTTGATGGTGTTTTAAATGTGTGTGTGAATCTCCTTTACCTCTAGTAAAATTGTGCATAGTTCTCGAATTAACTTAAAGTATGCTTAAATAAGTAATTAGTAAAGTATGTAGCAGTTTTGAGCTCGTTGACATGCTGTGTTGTAATTTTGAGCTGGGTCATGTTCTCTGATGCTGACAAAGCAGATTCAGAAATATTGTTAAACAGATTTGTCATGTGCATGGTTCCCAATTGTTTCATTTTGCATGACAGAAGCATTAAATATGGCCAGTCATGTTAACACAGTCAAGTCACAAGTTTAGTGTAGTCCTAACATTGAGCTTTTATGAGTCCTCAAATCCACTCCCCTTCAGGCCGTCCGAACTGTTCAGGACTTGATCAGATTTGGAGGAATATAACATTGCACCAGTGTCTCAGCTATAGATGCTCTGCAGTCAATGGGTGCCGTCAGAATGAGAGTCCTGATCAAAACATCTACAAATATTCCATAAACACGATTTGAAGTTAAAAACTTTTTACAAACACAGGACATTAATTGATGGACTGGAGTGAATTAATTGTGTGTTATTGTGATGGTTTTATCACTCTCATTAATTGAGTTGACACTGATTATCAGCGAGTGGGACACACAGATGAGTTGCTATGGTGGTGATGTGGACTTTGGAGGCTGAACATGGCGTTGCTTGTAAGTGAAGCTATGGGATAGAACTAGTGTTGTTTGTCAATGGGTGATAAAAAAGGCTTGGATGAACCTTGCATAACTTCATAGCTTAGATGAGTTGTTTTGACGTTTGCCTCCTCATGTCGTGTTCCTGTCATTCTGACCTGTAGAGGACTAAATCTTACAAATAACACATTTTGGTTATTTTTCTCACTTTCTCACAGGTTTACGAAAATTGCTTAAAGTCTTATTCCTTGTAGTCTATTTGCTCCAGGGTTGTGTGTTTGTTTTAAGGAAGTGATTGCTCGTAGACCTCGTTGATCTCATGCACTTCTGCTTTTGAGTAAACCTAGACGACACTTTCCACAAATACTGCTTCTTTCACCCAGAAGCTTCAGTGTTTCAGCTCCTGTGCTAAACAAATAAAGTTAAGATTCAGCATGACCAGCGATCTACAAGCACTAGTTAAAAGGCTGGTCATTTTTGGGGAAAGGATTTTCAGCACAAGGGTTGAAGGGAAGGACGTCTTACGTGACAACAGCAGTTCCTTTAATAAAATTAGATGGTTTTTATGTATTATTTGTTCTTTACTTTAGATTAAACTCTTACTAAATGTGTGGTTACGTGTATGGAAATGTTATTATTCTGACTGCTTCTGTTTTATTAAAATTAGTCTTTCATAGTAGCATGCATTTAGATCCATACATATAGCACACCTCAATACCATAGTGAAAATATAACTAGGTTTAACTAGCAGTCTAACACCTTTACTGCACACTCCGTCCGAAGTGCCTTCATTTGCCACAAAGAATTCAGGTTGAGTTTTCTGATGTTACTGTGTGTGTCTCAGCGGTGCTCCTCGTAACGATGGCAGACTCACAGGCCGATCACGAGCTGAAGGATGAGGACGAGCCCTTCTTCAGTAACCTGGACATCTTCCTCTTCTCGCTCATCGCTGGCCTGATCATCTACTGGCTGGTCTTCCGCAAGAAAGCCGAGCCCATACCGGACTTCAAAAAGCTAGAGTCTACGTAAGTACCTTCCTCCCGCTCCTGTATCCATTCTCAGAAAAACAGGAAACGCATTCTCTTTCTAGATTTTTTTAATTGTGTCACTGGTGTGGATCAATGCTGGGTCAAGATTTCATGTTTGAGAATATATTTTTTTATAAAGGTAAAGCAGCTTATTATGAGTATATTTATTTGTGAGTGAATTGCCTGCAGTGAGAATTTAATATGAATTGTTTAGAGTTCGCATACACCGTGATAATGTGTTATGCCAAATAATTTAGGCTTAAAAACACTGTCCATGCAGTATATAAATATATTTTTATTGTCACTCTTTTAATATGAATACTAATAATCATAATGTTGGAGTATAAATGGGTCATTCTGAACTCCAGAAGTCACAAAACAGCAAGTTACTTAACCTGCAACCAAATCAGTAAACAATATCAATACAGCGAAAACATTAAATATTCATGCCAAGGTGCATGATGGGAACAACAGGAGCATGACTTTAATGATATTTAAACAATCTTTGAACAAAATAAATAAATAAATCAAAACATACAAGTTCAAACTTTAAATTAAGTAATAAGTATACTTATATATCCAAAAACCACTTGCACAGTGTTATATATTTCATACAGTTATGTGCTTATGTTATCTCAAAAGTTAATGTAAATAGAGTTAAATAATGACCGTCCCTGTTCATCGTCTCCTATCATCTTTCCGCCTGTGAATACTACGGGAACACACATGGACATCGCAGTCTTCCTGTGTTTTCTTGGGCTGGAGCTGATTCTGAGTGAGTGTTTATTGCGTGCCTAGCCTTGAATCGTGTCATTGGCAAAGGTCTTCCTCAATGCCAGACACTACAGTCACCCCTGAGCTGTGCGTGAGATAAACCCTCATCATCCTTCATTTATCTCTCTCACATACATCACCTGGCTTCACACACAGACAGCAAGAGTTAGCGGAAGACTAGAGAAAGAAATCCCATGAATGACTGAATTACTACAGTATATCCAGAAACCAGAGTAAAATAATGACGTAAATTGAAAAGTAGTCATTTAGCAGATGCTTTTATCCAAAGTGACTAACAAATGAGAACAGAGGACGCTTTTGAATCAATGAAAGAGCAATGATATGCAAGTTCGGATGTGAATATGGCGTATTGTGCCACGAATGCGTCCAAATCTTAATTGAATTCAGACATTTGTGCAAAGCCTTCCTGTCACCAATGAGGGAAACAAGCCTACAGCTGTGTGTGAATTTAATCTGATTTTCTGCTTTCTGAAGGTACATAAACATACCGTGTGATAGATAGTAAAGTTTGGAGGCAGACTTTAGGTTGGCTTGAAAAAGCCTAGCTAGAAAGTTTAAAGTAGTTTATAGAAATCGTGCTAGTAACATGAGTTTAAAAAGTTTAAGTTTGAATTAGAAAGTTAGAAATAGCAAGATTACTAAATCAGATTATAGATAGTAGGGACGCTCATTTCGGTTATTTCTCACAACCGACGCTCGTTAACCGATTATTAACCGGTTAACTGACAACATTATTTTAAATGAGAATTGAATTCAAAGGAT
>JAUCNO010001758.1:5272380-5292373 GCA_032353835.1 Enteromius viviparus
ATAAAACATTCAGTTTCAGTAAACCTCATGAATTTCACTCTATAACCGAGTTTAGGTCTCCCAAATCTGGCCTCAGAGTAACTTAGCCTGACGTTTTTCTCAAATTCGTAAATGTTACTTACCTCTGATTAAATAAAAATCGCCCTATAATCATGTTCTGTGGAAATTCCCTCATGTAACGTTAACGTAAACTTAGAAAAATGGCGCTTAACGGACGTTATTTAACAGAATGCAACGGAAACCAAAATAGGGTGCACAACTTGACTACTGTAAAGCGACAAACATAACTAACGTTAACTGTTAATGAGACCTCAAGTTTAAAAATCATAAGCGTTTAAAAAGATTAGATAGTATGAATTGACTCCGGACCGTTAAATTATTAGAAAAATGATGCGTTACACCTCGGGTGTGCATTATTTTTCTAATAATTTAACGGTCCGGAGTCAATCCACCTCGGGGACCGTCGTCAATTATTCCTTACTTAATAGCTTGTGTACAGTTATTTATTTTTTAAAGAAATAGGATTTAGAATGTATTTAAATTATTATTCAAGTTTTAATGGTTTGTGAATTAAAGGGTTGAAAACCTAGCCACTATATTTTATTAAACCATATATACTCGACTGCCACGAACATTTGTCGTTAGTAAAACTTAGGAAAAACGATTCGCCCGAACAGGGACTTGAACCCTGGACCCTCAGATTAAAAGTCTGATGCTCTACCGACTGAGCTATCCGGGCCTGACGTAGTAAAAGAGCGCCCCGCTTTTTCACTTGAGTCACCACCACCGGTACTGATAATGACACAAGAAGAGATATATTTCTGTATCTATATCTATACATGTATAAGGTGGTCTCGCGAAAACTGGGGTATGAAAAGCATTAAACTCTGAAACCAGAGGTGAACTAAGTTAAAGCATCAAGCACGGTGGTTTTTCTTCATAATCATTGTTTTATTCGGTTTAATACATTAACACGTGAAATACTTCCTGTATGATGTCACATACGTAACGCTAACGTTCTCCACAAACATATAACGTTACCATCTAACATAGGTTAGCCACTGTGTAACGTTACTACGTGGGGCTCTTTCAGGCTTTTCCTGATGACGTAACGTAACCTTATTCTCAGATAACTTCAGAGATGGTGTAAGTTAGTTACTTTTGGGGCAGGAGGGTAGGGATAGAGGGTTTTAAATCTTAATTTTTAATTACTTCTTTTGGCAGATATAATTCAAGTCTAACAAACTAGTTGTTTTAAACGGCTGACTATTAGAAACGAAACCGCTTGAATCAATGGCTAAAATGATTCATAGGACATTTGTTCTCGCGCACTGATATTCAAATAAGTATATTGCTCGTGCAATGAAAATAAAATAAAAACTCATACATGCGTTTTTTTCTCTTGGTCTTTTTGGTCTTCAAGAACATACTTATTTATCCAATATTTCCCTTTAAATAGAGACGTCATGGCTTACATTAATGCGAAGCAATTAATTATACAACAAGCAAAAGCTACTTCAGATTGTGTTAGAACTAAGATATACAAAACATGCACAAAGATTACTTCCAGTAAACTGACAGATTGAGCATATTGAAGGGGCATAACTGTGCACAGATCTTTTGTTGAAAAGCAACTAATTATTTATTTTTTTACCGCCCACCATTTTTCACTAATCTGAAACGTAATATTAAAAACATGGCATCAAAAAAAAAAAAAAAAAAAACTTCTCCAGCAAGGTAGCCTACGGTTAACCTGTATTACATTCTTCAGATGTTTAAATAATAATAATAATAATAAAAAAAATTCTAAAAGTCTATGAGAAAGGGTTCGGTTCCCCACATTCTAAATGGCAGAATTTTTCAAAAAATGACACAAACACCAAATAATTCAATTAGGACTAAAATATTTATTGTTTTCTTCGTAGAAATACTGCTCATAAAAAAAAAAAAAGAATATAAAACAATTTACAAAACATGTCCAACCATGTGCATTTAAACGGTGACATCCATTAAAAATCACAAATTCAAGTGCAAATGTCTTAAATGCTTACTGTGGACAACAAGTAAAAAAATATAAACTGTGAACATGTACAGACCATTCAAAATTTGTATACAAAGTGAAAACATCTAGCACTGGTTGAAAAAAAAAAAAAAAAAAAAAAAATCTAAACAAAAAAACAAAACTCCTGGTGACAATGTTACAGCTAAAACGATAAAGCATAAGAAAAAAAAAGATGGCAATAAAAATGTATGAATGTAAAAAAAACAATTTGAACAGACTGGCACTAGTGATGAGCTTTCTTCATTCATCGGTCAGATTTTTTGGTATATGGAAGCACTGATGGTGAACCTGCAAGAACAAACAACATGATTAGAAATATCAGTTCTATATTTACTAACCTGCCAACAGCCCTACACACAGTGCACTGGCCCATGGGAGTATTCACGATGTAGACAAACAGGCATGCACACCTGTGTGAAACAAGACCAACCAGAACGTGACTGATCACACAAGGTGGTGAACTTCTCTCAGAACTCCTCTGTGATTGGGTAACATGGAAGTGAGGCCAGACCACCACTCACCTAAAGGCCACACGGACCCCGGGGCCAAACAACTCAAATACAGCCAGGTTCTATTGTCTAGAAACCACTTCTGCTGATAGCTCATCGTATCAGGGAGGCTATGCCTCCTGTTCGCTCTGGGGACTGTAAGATGGTAAGGTCAGAGGTCACAAATGGCCATTATTTAAAGGTTTTGGATTCTTTCACCTTCAGTGTTAATAGGGATACTAGAAAAATAAATCAATAAAAAACCTAACCATCTTGTGTAATCAGTTACAGAAACGGGGTCTAAGTATCGTTTTAATTTTGACAAAGTCTACTGCTATCTGAACACAAGAACACATTTCACTCAGGTCTGGTGATGTGTAGAGGTCAGTGTATATTTTAAATGATTAAGTTTTCCTTTTAAAATCTGCCGGTTTTAATGATTATACAACCAATATAGAACAATATATACACTACAAGTCTGGGGTCAGCAAGTTAATTAATACTTTAAATCTCTTCAAAGATGCACTGAATTTATATTTATTTAAAAAAAGTGACACTAAAACATTACAAATTACTATTTCAAATAAATGCTGAATCCTGAGAAGAAATGGACCACGGTTTGTCACAAAAAGAAACTAAGCAGCACAATTGTTTTTCATAAGAAATCTTTCTTCAGCTCCAAACCAGTGTCACATGATCCTTCAGAATTCATTCTAATGGACTGAAGACTGGAAGAATGGCAGCTTAACCAATTCTAGAAATAAATGACACATTCAAATATTAAAACGGTCATCGCCTCTGGCTTGCTTAGTTCAGTGCTTTGCTTTACTTTTACAATTTCTTTACTGTATTTTTAAATTAGTATCCATGCATGAACATTAATCAGAATGTGTTGATCAAATCTATCATGTAGATTAGAGTGGTTTCTATGTAAAAGATGACAGTATTTTTAGGTCATTTCCTACTGGCCTCATCCTACCTGGACGACCGGCTCCAAGTCGTTGCTGGACAGTCTCCAAATGTTGGATATACTCCGTAAGGGAACGTTCTTGATCTTGGGAAGAGCCGAAGGAGCGTTCAGCAGGTCCCATCACTGAACTTGTGTACGTTCTTAGTGTAAAAAAGAAAAAAAGGAGTGACACTTAATGACATTTGCAATCTGAATTAAAAACACTAAAAAGGGAAAACCAACCTAGATCAACACTTTATACCCCTGTTTGTGTAGTAAGTAATATTTCACCTTTGATTCAGTCTGAAGGGTGATTTGATTGGTGGAACCAGAGATGAGACACCCCTTTGTGTGAAAATGTGATCACGGGTGGGTGGAGAGTTGAACGCAACTCCAGTCTGCTGTGGCCTCAGCACTTCAGTCCTCAAAGCAGGAACTAATAGAGAATGAAAAACAGCATATTAATTACTTATGATTTAAATCACTTGCAGAACTACCAAATCAATTCTGCACACGGAACAGCTTACCTGTGCTTGTTCCTGTTCCATGCCCATTAACTGTAACACTGCCTACTGAGATTCTCCTTGTAGCTCTTTGCCATTTCCGGGTGAGGAACTTGAGCCTTATTAAAAAAAGGGGTTGTAAAACCACTTATAAATTAAGGCATAAAAGGAATTAGAAATGTAGTTGAATGAGTTAAATTAAGATGTTAAAGCAACTTTTACAAAAATGCCTTATAAAGAAAATATCACTGGTGTGCATCTTAACACAGAACAATAACACTTATATGTTTTAAGATATCTGAGAGCAAGATATTTTCTTCTGGGACAGCTCAAACATGCAATTTAGTTTGGGACTAGCTTAAGCCTTGACTGTGAAACTGGGGGCAAGTTTCTTAACTTAATACTAACTAGCCCATACTAACAAGTCTAACCACACTAAACCAGATGTTTTACATTTACGTTCCTACCTTGAGATAGCGATGACTACTCTGACAGATGTTCTGAAGCGGTTTAGAGGTCTGGAGGCCTGTGACTGGCTCATTGTTGGCTGTGCACCCATACGAGCGATTAGCGCTAGAGTAGCCTGCTCACACTCTTGAAACCCACCCAGCAGCAACAGCAGGTAACGCTTCTGATACACCAGTGACTTCCTGTAACTCTCTGCTCGCAGGTATCGCTCATAGAGCCGCTGCACCTGCAGGAACAGGTTCATAATGCAAGCAGTTCAAACACACTGTATTTAAAATGTACTTTTAAAAAAATAAATAATTTCAGCTGTACTGCTGTCTATGAAGGGTCAAAAAAATCTTAATTTATGTTCTGAAGATGAATGAAGGTCTCACTGGTTTGGAGCAACATGAAAGTGAGCAATTAAATGACAGAATTTTCGGGTGAATAAACTTACCTTGTTATTAGAAAGGTCATTGATGGGTCTGTTTTCATTGCTAGCTGTGACTTTTGAGAGTTCAGCCTCTGCTTTACGCAACCCAGCCTGAAGAATTGCTCTTTCCTTCTGCCAGGCCAGCTTCTCCGACAACATACACTCCTCTGTAACAGCAGGAGATTTCACCTGACGGACAGACACACACACAACCAAATATATGAAGCATCACACCTGGAACCAAGATACATAGAAACTGAACATTAACACTCTGCAACTTTCAGCCTTCACGCATCATGCAAACATGCTTAGTAGGTAAGTTCATTGGTCTTAATTGATGTTACAAACAGGTCTGCCTTTCAAATAAACAGGTTAAAATTACAAAGAAAAAGCTAGTTGTTAATATTACCTGCTCCTGGTGTTTCAAGCTTTGCAGGTCTCTCTCCAAGCAGGATATAGTGTGTTTGAGGGAGATCTTCTCCTCACTCAGAGCAGAGAGACACTCTGAGAATTCTGTGTTCTCCTTCAGCAAGCGTTCCATTAGAGTTTTAGTGGATGAGGTAGAATCCTGTTGAGCAGAAGATCAAATATATTACAGATACAGAAGATTACAGGATTAAAATCAGTTTGCGGGACTGCAATTCCGGATAATTGGGCGAAAAAAATAAATAAATAAAAAATAAATAAATAAATAGGCTTTATAGCGTCTTATTGTTCTATGCGTTTGCCATTTGTGGTCTGAAGGAAGTCATGTGAAAATCAAATTAAATTTGAGCCAATAATTTACATTGGTGTCAACTGTTTTGATTCCCCAGTAACTTCAACTACAATGGATAATCATACACAACTGATTTCCCTGAGCACTGAAACTACTGGTTGCTAGCTTTAATATATCTTGTGTTCCCCAGATGTCAACAGTAATACAGTTTTGTAATGACAAAATAAAATTGGGTGAACTATGCCTTTAGCACTTGCTTCCTAATGGAAAAGTATTTCTCCATTATAAATGTCATTTTGTATCTGTACAAACACTTCCATTCAAGTAAAAGCTTGTGAGATGAAGTAGGACTGGTCAGCTGGTCTGGTTACTTCCAATATACACATGCCAGCTTTAATTATTGATAGACCATGTGTGATTATTTATCATTTATCACACAGATATTTAACTAAAAATCTGAACTTTAAACAAAAATAGCTAATTGTGTTTGAGTTAGGCTTGAGAGTACAAGTCATACATGGTGACACAAAACCTAGGGATGGAGAACGTTACCTGAGAGATGTTTGTGAGTACATTCTGGCCTAATGTCAGGCCACTGGAGTGTGTGTCTCTCTGCAGGCGTTCTGATGTGAGGCGTTTCTCTTTGTGCTCCAGGTCAGCCAATGTCTGCTGCAGCTGCCTCAACCGCTGCTGATCCTTCTCACGCAACACTTCCAACTCCAGCTGAGACAATTGATCAAATAACTTCAGTGCTCTTAATTAATGACAGCAAACTATAATGCTCATGTACTTGTCAAATTAAAGGGTTACTTTCCAGAAATGAAAAATTTATTGAACTTCCAAAAACATTAAAACTGGTTAATCTTCAATACAAACATTAAAAAGAAACCGCATTAAAAACAAACAAAAACTCTGGAATGGAGTTTTTGGATCCATTCAGCCGATCTCCAGATCTGACAGTAGCACTTTAAGCCGTAGCTTAGCATAGATCACTGAATCCGATTAGACCATTAGCATCACATTTAGAAATGACCAGAGTTTCGATATTTCAATATCCTTTTTTAAACTTGACTCTTCTATAGTTACATTGAGTACTAATACAGACTTCAAATAAAATGTTGCAGTTTTCTGGGATGTAAACTAGGAACTATATTCTCATTATGGTTGAATAATCAAAGAACTCTTGATGCAAACGGCCTAATCAGATTCAATTACATATGCTAAGCTACAGTTAAAAGTGCTCTGCCAGACCTGGATATTGGCTTAATTCAAACTGCATAACTCAAGGGAGTTGAAAAGAGAATTTTTTTTTAAAAATTGGCGTTTTCCTTTAAAGAGACAGTTCACCTAAAGATGAAAATTCTTTCATTAACTACTGACCCTCATGTCCAAACCCATAATACCCGTGTTCAGCTTTAGAACACAAATGAAGATATTTTTGATGAATATCTTTAGATAATATCGTTTCTGGGTCTGGGAACATTTCAGTTACATCAGATGTATACAGATTATACAGAGGATCGTAGGTTTTATGGGTTTGAAATGACATGAGGGTGAGCTACTGACAATTTTGCAACATCCCATTAAAAAATGGGTGGTTCCTACCCCTTCACTGAAAATCAAGCAAACCAAAACAAAAACAAAGTGATGTGAAAAGAATTAATCTGAGTTACACATCTCGTGAAGAGATATGATCGCGCTATGATGAACCGATTTAATTGAACGGACAACAGCAGAACTGACATTTTTGGGAGAACTATCCCTTTAAGAGCATTTATCTTTTTCCTCACCAGTTTCTCATTGGTGCGTTCTTGTCGTTGTTCCTTTTCCACCTGCTCCTGTTTCTCTTGTCTCCTCTGCCTCTCCATCTGCTCCTCCCTCACTTTAACAACTCTCATCTTTTCCTTCATCACATCCAACTCTGTTTGTAACTGAGCAGCCCTTTCTCGCTCCGTCTCTAGAGAGCGTCCCACCTCAGTTTTCTGAGTCTGCAGGCCCTCCAGAGCAGCTCGGAGTCTCCTCACTTCCTCCTGCTCTGTTTGCCTGCGTTTCCCTTCCAACACCTGCCCTTGCAGACGTTCCAACATCAGTGCCAGGTCTTCTCCCTGACGCCTCTCCTGCTCCAGTTGCACCCGTAGGTCCTGTATAAACTTTCTGTCATGGGCACTTGCTGCTTCCTGTCTACGGGCTTCCTCCTCTAAACGGCGTGCATGCTCCTGGGCTTGTCGAGAGAGCGAATCCGAGAGCTCTGCTGATCGAGAGCGTTCCTCCTCGAGGCGGGAAAGTGCAAGTTCAGTGCGTTCGTGTTCCTGTGCCAGCAGGGCCTCACAACGAGACTGCTCGATCTGGAGCTCAGAGCGCAGATTACTGGATGTGATACGCTCCTGGTCCAGTGTGGATGTAAGCTGACTGACATGTGATGCTTGCTCATTTAAAGCCTGGTGCAAAGACTGTTATAAAAAGAAGATTACCAGAGAGTCACTAGACTTAACACATAAACCCACATCATCACATGTGATGACTGTTTACATTGTTACAAAATGTAAGCTATATTACAACACAAAAGTGAAGTAAATTAAATTAAACTTTTTTCCGATTCTGAATGAGTTTTGTGACCTTATGTTTTTGAAAAAGAAGCTACAGAGTGTAATGCCATATCAGATCCATTGCAGTGCCTGTAGAAATTGTATATGCTCAAATGCTAGATCGACTGCAACATTTGCTTTGGTTACAGAAAAGTACAAATGAGTGAATCATTCAATGACTCAATTATAATTCATTTCAATTATAAACACACAAAAAAGCCACCACATACTGACAAGAATGATTTAACCCTAACAAAAGCCAGTAAATGAATAATGAGTATAAATATCATTATAATGAACTACTTTGTTTTGACATTCCCCACCAATAGAAAGTTAATACATCCAAAAATGCTGTTCACCTCCTGTGTTTGGTGGTTTTGCTCAGCTGTCTGTTGGTTGATGAGTCGCTGCTGCTGAAGGTCCTCCTGGAGTTCCAGTACTCGAGCTTGCTCTTTCTCCAGGGCCTGTAAACAAGTCCGATGTTCAGCCTCAACATTTTCCAGCTTTACCCTGAAAGACAGACAAACATTTTTCACAGGTTATATATATACAAAAAAAAAAAAAGCGCACACCACTATTAACAATTCAAATTCAAAGAGTGTGGGTGCAAGTATGCTGTACCTTAACTTGTGAATTTGGCTCTTTAATTCATCTTGATTTTTGTACACAGTCTGAAGCTCTAGCCTGGTCTCCTCTAGCTCCGCCTTGAACACAGACACAACCTTCAGCTCCGCCTCCACCTGTTTCTGCCGTTCCAATCCCCTACTTTTCTCATCTTCCAGGGAGGAGCGCAGATCATGTGACAATCTCTGTTCCTGTTGCAGCCTTAACTCCAGCTCTTCAACTAAAGAGTCCCAAAGGTAGATTTTAACTCTGTGCACTGTTTTTGTTAGTTTTCCTAATGCTTGCTGTCAATGTGTTTTCCCTTAAATGAATTGAAGAAAAACATACCATTTTTATGCAGCTGATGTTGCTTTTCCAAGCCCTGTTCTTTTGCGGTGTGTAGGGAATCCTGCAGCTGTTGCAGCTGTTCCTGGCTCTGCTGGGTGCTCATCTGCAATTGTGAATGCAGGCTGCGCACCTCGGCCAATAGACTGTGACGGTCTGCATTAAACAGCTGTTCTAGAGATCTCATCTGCTGCTCCTCCTATAAGAGAATCAGAAAGGTTACGAAATAAAAGCACATTAATTTATTTATTATGAGAAGATCAGCATTACATGCTGGGCTGCTCAGCACCTGCTTCTGAAACAGTTTCTTTAACTGATCCAGCAAAGGGGTGAGGTCCATCTGTGTAGCAGTTGCCATGAAAGCTTGAAGCTGAGAGTGAAGCCATTCCCTTTCACTGTCAAACACACTGCGGACAGCCTGCAGAAGCTCACGCCTCCAGTCCACGTCCTCACTGTCATTCTTCATATACACAAACAAAATTAAAACTTAAGTGGACTATTTGATCGCACACACACTTCTCCACAATCACTCTAGACTATGTTAACTTTGGATCTGCAGTTTTATTTCCAAGCTATTTTAAGCCTAGTGCACACAAACCAGCTACACACAATCTACTACATTGTCTGACGGTTTTATGCTGACTTTAAGGATCTATCAGGAAAGTGATGCACAGATAAGCCTCACCCTGGGTTCCCTGTCAGCCATCCTGCAGAGCAGCTCTCTGAGTGATAAGATGGTCTCTTGTAAGGCCCGTCTCTCCCTCTGCCAGGAGGAGGGCGGGGCAGGCTCAGAATCTGGGCGGGACTGACCAGATGGGGCAGGGCGATGGGACAGAGACAGGATTCTGCAGCTTTCCTGGTAGACACGCTTCAGCATAGCCTGTAAATGATACACACAGATATAGAATCACTAAATCAATCAGTTCTTTAAGTATGAGTGAGGGTAGCATTATAAAGGGGTTGCTTACCTGTAACTCAGGTGTGAGGGCCTCATGGCTTTCATGCATACTGCCTGCTGCGCTATCAGTGTTTTCAGCGGGTGACATTCCTCTGCAGCGCAGATACTCCACAAAATGAGCATCTAAACGCTCTGTATTCTCCAACTCAAGCCTCAGCCTGGCCTCCAACTCTGAGCTCACATCTACAAACACAGAAAGAGTAACTAACAAAGAAAATGACCTCAACCTTAAATCAAAAGCATCCAGAATCTCTTGCAGAAATGCAAGCATATACAAGTACACAACTCACTGCTGCCGTATCCATCGCTGACCCACTCCGGCACGGACACAGGAGAGTTAGAACCAAGTGGAGATGGCGTCACATCTGAATTGTCCAATTCATAAACCTTAAAACATAACCACTAAACCATTACCACACCATCATGATGTCAAGAGAGAACCAATAACATATATGACAGAAATCAGAAAAAAAAAAGTTCAATACTACTTCTGGTGTGGCCAGAAAAAATGTCCACATGATGGGGATTTTTTTTAACTGAACCTATCTTTAGGAAAGCAAAATTAATAAAAAAAAAATAAGAAGTGAAAAGCATGCTTACCTTATCTGCATCCAGGGAGTCGAGCACAGAAAGGTGTTCTGACAAAGTAAGAGAACAAGGGGACGCAGTGTGTGTGCTGGGTGGGACTTCCTCTGAAGGTGGGCTAAAAGTTTGTCTGGGGTGTGGTCTCTCTTTGTCCCTCTCCATAGGTGAAGGCTTGTTTTGGAACTCCAGGCTGGCGTTGTGTAGCGCACTGAGCTCTGAGAGGTGAGACACCTGCAGACGAGAGGGGTGGTCTTCACTGCACTCCAACCTACGCAGGACTTCCGGTGAAGACAGAGAAGCAGAGAGGGATGGGTCACGGGACAGGCCTTCAAGGAAGCGGTTGCCGTGTTTGGGGTGGTGGTCCTGCAGGTTGCAGCGCAGTCGGAGCTGCTCTAGCTCCCGCTGCTGATAGGCCAGCTCTTCTTCCTGCACAGCCAGGTCATCCTGCAGACTCCGCAGCTCAGCTTTCAGGTGCTGGTTATGGACCTCGAGATCAGCCAACGCACGATCTTTTGTCTGATGGTGAAAGATCAAATCAGCAAACTTGATTTTTATACTTATAAAAAAAAAGTGACTGGTGCTTGTGCTCGGTGGAAGAATTATTCTATTGACCTTAAAGTGCATCAAATATGTACTTTTATATAGATATAACTGACAAACCAGATGTGTGTATCAATTAAACTAAATCCACATACCTGTCCTTCTTCCTGTAGCTTTTCGGCTCTCTCTGTGCTGGTACTAAGCCCTTCCTTCACAGCTGCTAACTCTGCCCTTAGAGTATCATGCTCCACCCTTAAGTGCTTCAACTGCTGTTCTCTCTCAAGTAAAGCAGTCTCAGCTTTAGCCAAGGTCTCTTCAGCACACGTCTGCAAAACACTCACAAATGTCAGTTTACACCACACACAAAATGTTACATCAGCATAAAATCTATTTTTAGTTAAGTCATCCTCTGATAAATGAGAAGAACTAGCTCAAATCTGCAGCAGATCACTAGTAAAAATGCATGACTAAACATGTAAGTAATATTTTTGGATTGGTTTGTATTCACTACTTAGACAGGAATAGTTTCCCATCTAACCAGTGAACCAATCCAAAAATATGACATAGGACAATGTTAAAGCAATCAAGGTTTTGCCTCTTGCTCAGATCACAACAAAAGTGGCTTGTAGCTAGAAAGTCCCAAAAAATAAAAATAAAATTGTTAGTCGTGCCATCATATTCTAAAAAAAAAAAAAAGCAAATATAAATGTATATTTCATTTTACCTCATGACTAACCAATCCCGGTGTTTAGATCAAGCTTTAAAAGTAAACAGTTTAAAGGACTTCAGACAGACTTCCTCTTTCAGTAAATTTACTTCCTGTGTGAGCTATTCTCTCATGTGCGAGAGGGCTGGACCAAATTCTATTTTCATCCCTCCCCTTTTTTTTCCTTCTGTACTTTCAGGCACTACCCAAAACTGCAGAAGCAAAACATGGTTGATCTGCAACTAATTACAGAATCTGCTAAGCATGAAGCCTTGCGGCAACTTCCCAAATAACTCACAGTTCACATCATAGTGCATGGCAAGAGTGAAGTCAGAGAGTTACAGCCCAAGTCCACAACAACTAGAGTTTGTTTATAGAGCAGTTCTGTTCAAATTCCACCACAGTAAGAAAGGAAAACTAAATACACAAGTAACTAGCAGGGTTTAATTAAAAACAACGTTTTCTAAATATCTCACCAGTACTTCTTTTTGAGCTTCCCCTTGTTTGGCCACAGTCTCCTTATGTTGGTCAAGCACTTCTTTAATGTAGTTAGTCTTTGAAGTCACTTCCTGTTTCAATCGCTCTATTTCTTCCTGGAGGCATCCCTCCCGTTTTCTCAGAGCCTCCCTCTCAATGAACAGTTCTCTTTTGCTCGTCTCCAAGGCAAGTATGGTGGCTTTGCCTACTTGGATGTTTTCCTCAAGCTCATCGAGTTTGAACTGTAAATCGTCAAGTTCATTCTGATATTCCTCTTCTTTCTTCTGCAGTTTGGAGATTTGGTTCTCCAGAAGCTCCTTCTCAAAACACTGGTTCTTCACCTGCTCCTGCAGCCTGCCAAGCTCCTGCTGGACCTCGTGTCTTCTCTCCTCCGCTCTTCTTAACTGAAACTCAGACTCTCTAAACCTGGATTCATGAGCTCGCTCTGAATCTTCCAACACTTCCACACGAGCCGCCAATCTCTCAGCTTCGGCCCGCTTCTCCTCTAGCTGGAGTTTCAGCTCATTTGTTTCCTGTTCCAACACTGCCACCTTCCCCCGTTGCTCTCCGAGACTCTGGCTGAGTGCCTCCACCTGGCTTCCATACTGTTCTTCTTGGGAGAGCAACAGCCTCTGAAGAGAGTCCTTCTCTCCAGCGGCTCGCTCCAGCTCAGTTTGTAACTCCTGCAAGCGAGCGCGAGCCGATTGCAGTGTGTGGCTGCTGAGCTCCTGGCACAGGCTTTCCTCAGACGCCCTCTGCTGGCGAGGATGAGGGGACCAGGGGAAGTCCGAAGACTCTGGGCTATCAGTGTTGGGGTCACTGACCTCATGATGGTTGGGGTCAAGCTGGCTCAGCTCTTCTTGAAGCTTGTTAATAACCTCGTGGAGTTGCTCAGTCTCTTCTTCCTTTGCCTGTCGTAAACGATCCTGGTCACAACGAAGACGTTCAACCAAAGAGCGAAGATCTTCAATCTCAGCTTGCTTTTCTTCTAGAGTCTGAAAATGATAGTGAGGAGTAGTAACAAATCAGAAGCATACTAAAAGTCTTTACATCTATGATTTAGCGTCTTATTTAATTTATTTTCCTTGTAATAAGTGTACAGCCCAGTCTTCCTGAATATTTAATTTTAACAACTGGAACCAAATCTCTCCAGTTCCACTAACATTTTTTTTTATAATTCTGCGTGAGAAATCTGGGGAAGAGGAGGTGGGGGGGTGGATCTTGGGAACAAAAACATAAGCATACTTGTCTTACTTACCTTATTATCACTGGTCATGTCAAGCTCTTGCTGGAGCTGGAGGATCTGCTGGTTCAAGTGGTCGATCTCCAGATTCTTCTCCTCCAGGAGGGCAGAAGGCAGCTGAAGGATGGATTCGTCACTGCCCTCTTCCAGTCGTGTTGTTAAAGTGTCCACAGTCTCCTAAAGGACAGAGAATGAAGTCAACTTGGATTTTTACCAACCTCTAGACAATAATTAACTAAATCCCTACAGTATTCGAATTTAAGGTTCTGTACTATAAATACAATTTATCCAAGACTGTGAACATTCTGGCCATCCTATCACAACAGGATTTCCAGGCTACACTCATTATAAAAGAATAAAGAGACCACAGCCTTACCTGCAGATGTGTGATGTGCGTGTGGAGCTGTTCTTCTGTAGCTCTGATCTCTCTGTTTTTGAGCTCCAGCTGTAGCGTTAGTTGCCCGACCTCTTCCTCCCTCAATCCCAAATCCTTCTCAACCTCACTTATACGTTCTGACAGCAACTCCACCTATGAGAGATGAAAGCTCTTAAATTTATGCCGTGCATGCCCTTACTTAGCCGTCAGCTTTGCCTCATGGATGCGTTTAATTTTCCACTGACTGCTGCCATCAAATATAAGAAAAGGAAAAAACTGTACTTAATATTCACAAATTACAATTTAGTAATGATATATTTATTTTGTGTACATTATGTACAAAAAGCAAAGCTGTTTTTATTGTTAAAGGAAACGAATTGGACGCCGATTTCTGAAGAGCACATCACAATTATTTGTTCATAAATATATATTTCGCATAAGGGCGTATTTAGGCTATTGTTTTTCTGTTCACACAAGCTCTGCGTGAGTGATGTGAATCCTCATGTTAGGGTTTTAATGCTCTTTTTTTCTCTTTTTTAAGGATGATGTCCAGTTGACATGTTATTTCACCTTTTATAAATTAATTTTCTAAAAATTCATCTATATTATTTTTAAAAGGTGTGATATTATATTAGTTGTTATTGTTTTATTGTTATTTTATCTCTATTTAATTAAAAAAAAAAAAAAAATGTAGTCAGTTTGGAAACACGTGACTGAATTAAATTTTAATCCAGGAGTTTGCCGCGGCGGCACACGCAGCGGCAGTGGACATTTTGGTTGTCCACCTACTGTAGCTGTGCATGTTAAAAGCCAATTTCATCTCTCTTTCACAGTCATTTTAAAACTTCACCTGTTGTTCTTTGGTCTGAAGATCCTGCTGTGTAGCTTCCAGCTGCTCCCGGAGGTTGGGGTCAGGGGTCGAATCAGGGAAACGGTGTCTGGTCTCATCAAGTTTAGACTGAAGGGCAGAGATCTGAAGCTTATTAGCATATTGCTGCTGCTGCAAAGCTTCTTTATCCTAAAAGTAAAAACACACAGACCACTACTGGTTAAAACTATTTTAATATTCAAGATACAAAATTATTCCAAATCTCCCCAAACATTAACACCTAACACCTTGAAGCAGTGAAAAATGCATTTTGTATTTGGTGTATTTTGTGCACCTGTGCGAGCTCCTGAAGGTTCTTGTGTGCTTTCTGAAGTTCTTGTTCCAGCTGTGTGACCGTTCGGCTGGCCTCTGCACAGCTCAGCAATGCCTGCTCCAGCTCACGGATACGAGTTGTCAATTTTTCAATCTCTTCATTACGCTCTTCCACATCAAGCTGACACTGCTCTTTTGCTGACAACAGTAAACTATAGTCTTCCATCTTATCTTTGATCAGAGCCTGAAGACTTTCCACCTGTACAAAATTACACAAAGAAATATGTGTTCTCATAACAAGGCACAGGAGCATGTCCTAGTCCTAAAAAGAAAAGCAGTTCAGTGTCCATGTGGGAAAACATGCCAAACAGAAGCACAAAAAAGCCATAAATTAAAGCAGTTTTGCAAAGGATGGAGATTAAGGGGGTTACGTGAAGACAATTCTAAAACGGACACAAACGTACAGTTTAATCAATAAAGCTATTAAATAAGGCCTTCAGAAGCCACTACAGTAGTAAGCAAAGACATTGAAGAGGAAATAGGATTTGTGTGCGAGTATTTGAGGAGGATGGATAATATCAACATCTATCAAGCTCTACTACTTGAAAAGTTGCATAAGCCATGCATATTTGCCACAGGTCCAGCACATAAATGACTACAGCTGGATAACATACCTGAAAAGTCAAGTCTTCAGTCTACAACATTCAATTAGAGACAAAAAAAACAACAAAAAACATCTAAATATTAAAATAATTCAGATGTGTCAGAGGATCAGAAAATCTTTAGGCTCTATGTCATGGACACAGTATGTGAGCAAGGAAGACCAGCAGGTTTTTTAGATTTTGCCTGTAGCATGGAATTTGTGTTTTCTTTTGCTCCACGATCAGTAAAACTAAATTAAGAATTCAGTGTATTGAAGTGCAAATATATCATAGAACAGGTATATGTATTGAATATAGACTTTTTTTTTTTTTGCAAGTAATTTTATTCTACAGGGCTGCATTCAATTGATCAAAAGTGACGTCTTCATTTTTATAATAAAAAAAAGAAAACTGCAGTTCTTTTCAACTTTCTAATGAAAGAATACAAAATAAAATATAAAAAATAATTTTTAAATTTCCATGCAATCATTAAGCTGCACAATTGTTTTCAACATTTCAGCACCAAATCAGCATACTAGAATGATTTCAGAAGGATTACGTGACACTAAAGACTGGAGTAATGCCTGCTAAAAATGAAGTTTTGCTAATGAGGAAAAATATATATAATGTATAATAATATACATTTAGTATAATTATATATAGATATATAGATATAGTTATATTTATAGATATATCTATAGGAGACATAACAAAAGTTGATCTATTATTACGTTTCTATACAAAGCCGAAGTGATTGTTTTGAGCAGGAAAGGAAAGTTACTGCCACTTCATTTTGCTCACATTCCTGATCAGATTATTTCATTTCTGTTTAAACAAACATGCATCTAAAGTTCTAGACGTGAACCCTTACCCTCTGACCCTTGCTGTCCCCTCCTGTGTGTACTTTAGATGGCAGTCTCAGTTGATCTTCCAGATTCTTTATTTCCTGCTGGAACTCATCTCTCTCATGCTCCCGCTCCACTGCTTGTTCCTGTACAGATGAAAAAAAAAAAAATTAAAAATCCTTTATTTCCCCAAGCTTACATTTACTTTTTCTGGTGCTGAATTTCAGACACCAGAATAAACTGCTGGAAACACTTACATCTATGAACTGGCGGTTATGTTTGAGCTGTTTCTCCAGAGCATCAATATGTTGCTGCAGGTCTTCAGTCTGCAGGCGATGCTGTTCCTCCAGCTGATGTGCACGGCTCTCCTGCTCCTCCAGGGCCTGCTCCAGCATCTGCAGACGAGACGCCAAACCACCACAGTCCTTCTCGGCCTGCCGCTGCACCTCCACACACTCCTGCCCCAGACGCTGAGCCTCCGCTAACAGAGCTGCACAGAGCCCAGGAGGACAGGTGAATAAAATGAATGAGTAACAGTGGAGTCCGAGTCAGCAAAACACGCAAACTGCAAATGCAAATTAAGATGCAAACATGCATAGGAGCTCTGATCATTTGTGCATTCTCAGTGCACAAATTAAGCACTGCAAACCGGATCAAGAAGAAATTGGCAAAGAAAGACTTTAAACTTGAAATTAGCAAGTAATTTGACCTTCAAAACCAAAAGTTTAGGAGCAAGTTAAGCTGCAAAAAAAACATCATAGGATAAGCAATACGCAATAGTTAATAAACAACAAATTTAATAATAAAACAAAACGCAAACTTCATCTGGAACGGATGCATTTAGTGTCATGCTGTACATGTCATTTTTCAACTCAAACATTTACTCCAGACGCAATTATCATCACAAACCTGTCTCTTCCTCTGTGTCGAGGAAGCCTACAGGGCAGAAAGAATTTGCAGGATGAAACTAAACCCTCTATCACAAGCGCACAATCTTACATTTTGCTCCGTTTTAGGGGTGTGCGATATTGATAAAAATTACCTCAATGTATTTGGCCAAGAATGTTTTAGTGACGGTACCTTGGCATTCACAGCGGTATTAATAATCCTATGGGATTCTTTATTATTATTATTATAATAAAAAAAAGGACAATATTTAAAGTATCATTTCATTCATTAAAAATAATTTTATAAATATGGAACTAAAACCATCAGTAACAAAATCGTTCTTCTGTGGTTTGAAAATTTGACAAAAAACTAAACACAATATAGTGCATCTAAAAACATAACCGTTTACTTATGGTTTACTAAAGCTTTCTAAAATTAATATGACATTGGCAAATTTGCAGACAGTAGGCAAAACCGCTAAAATGGGCTATGGCATGTACATTCAGCATATTTTTGGTTTAGCCAGTGTCATGTTCTAAATTGTCAATTTGCATATTGTTAATAAAATAACTATAATATTATTAAAGATTAAACATATCATACACCTCTACTCTGTGTGTGAAACAACAGGTCCATCCTTAAAAGGCCATGACTATTCGGCATGAATGACAAAAATAACATTATGTAATTTCACATTATGTAATTCAATCCGAAAGCATGTCAGTTTAATTCACAGCCCTAAACCCTTCCCCTCTCACCCTTCTCAGTGTCTCCGAGGCCGGCTGTTAGGGCTTCTCTCTGATGTAGGAGGAGGGCGTGATTTTCACTGAGCTGCTGCAGTTGGATACGTGTGCTCTCCAGCTCCTCTGCCAGACGCTGCTGCTGCGTTTCCTTCTGCTGAAGTGCCTCCTCCATAGCTGCTTTCTCAGCTATGTAGCCTTCCATCAGACCTAGAGCCACACATGTACATGCACACCGGACAGCAAATGAGTCATAAGTGCCTGTTACAGGGAAAGTAATACAAATGGACAACAGTAGAGTGGCATTCTGACCTTCAGCCTTGTGCAGCTCCAGTTGTAGCTGGCTCTTCAGATTGGCCTCATGATCCAGCTGCTCCAGGAGCTGAGAGTTCTGAAACAGCAGAGATGCTCCAGCTTCACCTCCATCTCTAAACTGCTCATTTAGCATGGCCTGCAGACCACACATCTGCTCCAACTACAACAGAGAATGACAGGACAGAAGAAGAAAAGACAAAATTATGGATAAAAAGGAAAATATAGTGAAAGAGTTGCTACAGTTAAACCTACATTTTTTTTTTCTTGGCTAACAACATATACACATACACACACACAGAGTTATCCTTGTTTTGGTGAAAGAGGTCTCATGCTTAAAAACAACTCTCATTGACACCAACTTTTAAAATGCCAGTTTACTCAAATATAAAGAGTAAATACCAAGCCGAAAATAATGCTTATTTAATTAAAGCATGAGGAAATTTCACAAAATTTATATCCCAAACCATTTTGTATACAATTGACAGCAGTGGCATGTGTGTGTTTAAGCGTGGCACCTGCTGTGAGGACTCGGAGAGCAGCTCCAGTAGTTTATCCACCGCAGTGCGCAGACGCGTACAGGCACCCAGCATGAGTTCTTCACCTTCGGCCTCCATCTCACCCTCCGGCCCAGAGAACACACTCTCACACAGCCTCTGAGACAATTCCAAACCCTCATCCACAGCTGAAGACCACATGCTACAATCAACATCTCCTTCTACTCCAATCACCTCTCCTAAAAATAAATAAATCAAAAAGGTTCCTTTATATTAGTTCTAAAATAATTTTAAAAAGATAGAAGACATATAACTGCAATAAGTGTTTCAGCATATTTAACATTTAATTCTATTCAATTCAAATTTATTTGTATAGCACTTTTTATGATGCATATCATTGCAAAGCAGCTTTACAACAAAGTAAAGTAAGATTTACCATCATTAAAGTGGTAATTCACACAAAAAAACTTTGTCATCATTCACGGTAGGCACTGACATCCACAGTATTGAAAAAAAAAAATACTATGGAAGACAATGGCTACCAGCAACTGTTTTGATACAAACATTCTTCAAAACTCTCCTGTAAATATAAACATTTAATGAGATAGTTCACTTTAAAATTAAAATCTTCATAAATTTACTCACGGTTCACATTTTATTCATCAAATGACTGGACAATATACCCACAATTTCACAGACAAGGCATAAGCTAGTCCTAGACTAAATTGCATCTTTGAGCTGTCTCAGATGAAAATATCTTTCTCTGACATATCTTAAAACATGTCAGTGCTATTGTTCTGATGCACACCTGTAATACTTTCTTAGAAGGCATTTCTGTAAAAGTTGCTTAAACATCTTAATTTAACTAATGCCTAGTCTTGGCTTAAGCTAAGCTACGTTCAAAAAATCCA
>JAUCNO010001758.1:5292473-5313474 GCA_032353835.1 Enteromius viviparus
AATGTTCAGTGCTTTGCTACAATCTGTATTGTTAAAAGCGCTATATAAATAAAAGTGACTTGACTTGACTTGACTAAACATACAAATCAAAGGCAAAAGTGAGGGCAGGTGACAAAAACAGGTGAAACGATCAAACTGATGAGGAAGAAACCAAACAGACAGGACTAAACCAAAATGCACAAAGACACGGGGGAGACAGGACAGACAGGGACAGAATGTCACAGTATCATTGCTCTTTTATTTATTTTGTTTGCTTCCAATGTCGTCACTTTGGATAAAGCGTCTGCTAAATGATTAATTTAATGTAAATCTATTGTTCATCTTAGATCTAAAAAAAAATAATTGTTTTGCTATGCTGTTAATTATAGCAGTAGTAGCAAGTCATAGTTACACACATACTACACAAATGGCGTAGTAAAGGATTTTTGATATACGGTGAATCATATAAAAGTGTTACTTTAGTGTTGATGTCTGGGTGAGTCAAAAAATCTAGAAGAGTGACATGGCAGTGTTTTCCAGTGTTTCTTTTTGTCTTTTGATGGTGTACTGTTCTCTTCAAAAAACTGGCTCCCTAAGCAGATTCCCTCTTTCCCTTATTCAGAGCACAAAGAGACACACACAAACACTCTTCAAAGAACTCTATAGGTACAGTTGGACAGGGACAAAAACAGAAGTTTGGTACGGCTTTCTGGAAAGCAAGACGGAGAGGCTTTCAGGTTTGTTTTTGTCAGCTGCAGCATCCTGGGCAGCCTCCTGCTCAAAGAGTGGACTGGAATACATAAACTTTTTTCAAACCTTCAAGACGTTTGTTTTTCTGTGAATGACAAAAAAAGATATTTTGAAAATACCAGTGTTTTTTCTGTCCAGTCAATGCTCTATGTTATTCTAAACCACAATGCCATTCATTTTATGTCCAAAAGCATTTGAAACCTTCTTTGAAGTATCATATCTTGTCTTCCACAGGAAAAATGTCATACAGATTTGGAATGATCATTTTTGGGCGAACCATCCTTTAATTGAACTGTCATAGGATTCCACATAAAGAAATGTTTTCTGTAATCCTGAAAATCCTGAAAGTCTGAAATAATACTTCTGGAGTTGTAGTTTATATCACCTACTTTTACCAACACGTTGACTCTCTGGGCTCTGGCTGAATGAAGTATTTGTAGTGAAGGATTATGTTCTACAAATTGGTTTTGAATTTTTAGGGCTTGTCTGATTTCATAGCGATTCACTGGAGCCTCAGCGTGTGATCCGTGATGCAGTGTAATTACGTTATAATGACCTCTCCTTTATCAAAGCGTATCACGCACTGCTCACCTCCCATAGGAACATCGTCCTTCCTTCCCTTTCATGTCTTCCTCATCTCGCCTCTTTTCTCATTGCGTTCCTAGTTGGCTAATAAAAGATTCATTTCCAGTCCATTAATGAAGGCAGATGGCTGGATTAAAGAAAGGCTGTTAAAGAATGAAATGTTCATCCTCTGTAAGGTCAAAGGTCAAATCTGAGGTTCTGTTTGAGCAGTTTTTGGAATAATCACTCCAAATCATCTGCTAATGCGGTATGGTGAGACTACTAGAGCCAAATGTCTTATTAGTATTCACCTTTCATTGCTTGAGATGTTTGGCCCGAACAGGGGTCACGGAAAATCACGGAAAAATTGATTTGTTTTCTCTTTTGATATAAAAAAGCTTGATGTACTATGGAGAAATACTCGTGTTCACAATGCAGAGCTTCCTAGTCTGTCCGCCAAGACCTTTTATGGAAATTAAGCTGCAAAGATAGGTCATTCACGATTTTGTTGTCATGAATACATTAACATATGTTTATGTGGTATGTGTGCTCATGATTACATTCAAGACTATTAAGTTTTAGTCATTTAGAGTTTAGCCAATCATAACAGAGATAATTTAAACATGTCATAAAGGTATGGTAGTAAAACTATTTCTTAAAGCTGTTCTACAAGATTTATTTCCAAGGGCCAGAGAGGGTTTTTTGGTGCAAGAAGCCATTACTTTATCTCTGGACTTCAGGGGAAAGGATGTGAGAATATGTCCACTCTAAAGTCTCTTTGGAAAAGCTGTTTTATTTTGGTGTGAGGATGATAAAGTGTCTGTGTTTGTAACTTTTTCAGGTAGCGGGCATTTCTATGGAAAGCTATTACTCACACTTCGAGGCTTGTGGAGATGTAATATATGAGTTGCTTGAGTATGGTGTTTAACACTATAGCTGGAATACAGTTAGGTGTAACTGAAATCTGTATGGTTTAACACATGGTGTCTGGTTGCTGGTTGTAGGTGTAAAATATCACTGGAAGCTTCTCAAGTGTTTGCTTGCACCTGCGTTTGTGTGTAACACCTTGTGTGTGTTTGTGTGTTTCAGGTGAGAAGATGAGGAAGTTTGCGTACTGTAAGGTGGTGCTGGCCACCTCTCTGGTGTGGGTGATGCTAGACATGTTCATCCTCCTCTACTTCAGCGAATGCAACAAATGTGATGACAAAAAAGAGAGAGGATTGCCGGGGAGAGACAGTGAGTACATGCATGCTTTTTGTTGTGTAACATAGTTATCATGTCATTTTAAATAATAAATATGTAAATAGCACTTTTAACACTATAATAACACTATTGATTTCTATTTAGGCACATTTTGGAAATTTTACTTTTAAAATGTTTTCCTGATTAAATATTGTCCACAGTTAACAAATCCCATAGTAAATAAGGAATACATATGATACCTCTTTCTTAAAAATTATGATTTAAGTATATATCTGTTATTTTGTGTTATTTTTTATAGTTATAACAATAATTGTTATTAAAGTTAGAGTGACCGTGTTTTTTCTTTTAGTTACTATTCTTTTTCTCTTTTTTTTTTGGAAGCTGGAGTCATAAGTCATTATTATTCTGATTCTGAATCTGTTTGGTACTGCACAATCATACTTTTGAGGAAGTACCAAATGATTGGCCTTATTTGTGTGTGTGTGTGTATATGTTGCTACTTCAAAAGTGATGTTTTTGAATTGCTAACTTGAGATTTGAATCTGTTTTGGAAGTAAGTAGTTTTCACAAAAGGGTTTTTTAAAGGCACTCCGGTGTTGTTTCTTCTATATTTATGCAGTCACAGGGACAAATTATTATATAAATGCATTATATTATATAAATCTTGCACAAAGTTTGCATGTTGGTTGCATGATATCCTGTGTCTTTGACACAGAACCCCACCTGTGGACGTTGGGGTCTCATACCACCCTCATGGAGTCTGTTTCTGCTCGTTTGAGACACATGCACATTTGTGGCCAGCTGGAGGTCATTTTGCAGGGCTCTGGCAGTGCTCCTCCTGTTCTGTCTTGCACAAAGGTGGAGGTAGTGGTCCTGCTGCTGGGTTGTTGCCCTCCTACGGCCTCCTCCACATCTCCTTATGTACTGGCCTGTCTCCTGGTAGTGCATCAATGCTCTGGACACTACGCTGACAGACACAGCATCCTGGATGAGCTGCACTAGACTCTATCTCATGCTACCATTAGAGTAAAATCACCACCAGCATTCAAAAGTGACCAAAACATCAGCCAGAAAGAATTGGAACTGAGAAGTGGTCTGTGGACACTACCTGCAGAACCACTCCTTTATTGGGGGTGTCTTGTTAATTGCCTATAATTTCCACCCGTTGTTTATTCCATTTGCACAACAGCATGTGAAATTGATTGTCAATCAGTGTTGCTTCCTGAGTGGGCAGCTTGATTTCACAGAAGTGTGATTGACTTGGAGTTACACTGTGTTGTAAGACAACACAGAGGCTGCAATACCGAAACAAACACTATGGGTACAGGATGTTCATCACAACCAAAACAAACTTCAGCCAACCAATCAGCAAGAATAAGTGGAAATAATGCGTGCGTAATCCTGCAGCGCGATTCGCGTGAATTAAACGGCACGTAAACAAGCCGGTTTAACTGCATGCAAAAGCAGCACGGAAGCTGCGCGTATGAAGAGCAGAAGCAGCGCACGTCAGTGATGCGTGGGTCAATGTGTAAACAAACAGAACCTGACCGACGTTGTCAACTAACATGCCCGCAATTCGGGCCGCAGAAAAAAAGAGAAAATATTGTACCCGACCCGCTTCCTGACCCGCATTTTTTTTCTTATGTGCTCGCTGACATGCTGTGCTCTGAACATGCGGCGAGAGCAGGCAATTCTTGAGGCCACCCATAATTTTTCATTTCAGTTGACTGGATGCATATTACTGATGAATACGATGTTTCGACCCTGCTTGAAGAAACAGCATTAATATAGCATTTATAAATGTAATAAAGGCTTGATGTATTCATTTATTTCGTTTCATTTTCTTAATTAAGATGCTGCATGTGTTTATCCAGTCTAATCGAAGTGTGCATCTCCGAATTCCCAACAAAAATCCCACCCCTCTCAAAAAAACATAAAACTGACATTACTGAGCTATGTGTGTTTAAAAAAGTAATTATTAAAATGATACAATGGCATTGCTCAGTTCAGTGTGTTGGGAAATCGGGAAAATTTTTGCCCGCGTCAACATTTATTCAACAGTTAATGACGCTCAACATTCACCTTTCTTCACCAGTCTTCACATTTTCTCTTGCCGCCTCCATCTCTACATGCAGACTAAGCTTGTGCATCATCTTCGCACCAGTAATTTAACCAATAAAGTGTTGGCCTATGTATTTCATAGAAAACTGTGTCTAGTACTATATAAATAACAAAGGCTTAATTGGCATCTTTATTTCAACCCGACCCGACCGACCCTCATATTATTAAAAATATTTTTGGATGACTCGTATTCGCTCATTTCGGGTCAACCCGCGCATAACTGATGTGCATATACTATTTATTCAAGTTTTTTTTTTATGCATCTAATATTTTGATACTCAATATCCATCATTCCATGATTTTAATTATTAAATGTTTGTTGTCAATTGAAAGTGTGTAGGCCTTCTTGCATTATTATGCTGTTATATTACAATTATACATTTAGTGGCATAAAATAGTCTTTAAATGACAATAATATTGCTCATCACAATTATTTATGGGGCAATATATCGCACAACAATAAGATGTTAATGTGACAAGCCTACTTACCCGTTTCACGTGAATCACGGCTACTGCTAGCAGTCTTAGAACTGGGGGTTTTGTCTCCAGCCCGACCACCAGACACACAGGCACCTAACTTGTGGCTGATATGCTCTTCCGTTGCCATAGTGACTCGAAGCATCTCTATGAGAATCCGCTGTAGTTTGTCACGTGCTGTTTGCAGGTCTTGTCTGACAGGGACAACAACAGAGGTTGTAATGATCAACTCAAAATATGAAGACAAGGAGATCTGTTTTCTAAAACAATATGCAGACTTTCGGTTAGTTCCACAAAATCCCTCATTCTATATCCATGCAGGTCAGCACACCTTTGCTGGGTGGCTGTGTTGAGGTCTGCTCTTAGCATGGCTAGTAGATTGTCTCCCTCCTGGTTCTCCCGGTCTCTGCGTTGCAGGAGCGTCTCCAGGGTGTCCATCTCTGCCCGCTTGCCCTCAAGCTCCACCTGCAGCCCGCTCACCTCTGCTCGCAGCTGAGGAAGAGGCAGAAGAGATGCCACTGACAGGAAACCAGTCATCACACAGGCAAGAAACGCGTAAGCATTTGCTCAAGAAGTGTCAATGCAACTGACAAATAGGGAAGAGGTTAACTTCTAGAAGCCTCATATAATAAGCTCGCTAACAAAGTAAACAGAAAACATGTCTGTCTGTGAATGGTCCCGCAGTTCTACAGCTTGTTTTGAGCCTGAAGGATACAAAGTCAAAAAGAGGTGGGAAAACGACAGCAAAAGTGGATTAGACAATGTATCGTGCATTTAAATAAGGCTTCGGTAAGAATGTGTGGTGCTTTTTATCTGCCAAAAGGCATGCAAAGATGTAACCATAACAACAGCTCTACCAAAGCTTAGCTAGGCCCTTTCCCACCCACACCCTAAAATAGCAACATGACTGTCTGGAAAACCAGATTCTTTAAAAAGGTGATCAAGGAACACCGTTGCTATTATGAATAATTTTTATTTATTTATTTATTTTTAATTATCATTTCTTTATCATAGATTTTGTTTATATTAAATATTATAATTAAAAATACTAAATTATGAACAATCATGGCTTTTAAAAATGGATACAGAGAAAACCTTGGCATCATTTTTGCAACAAAAAAACCCCAGAAAGGTAATAAGGACATTGTTAAAAGAGTCCAAATCACAATGTTTCAACTTTAATTTTATGAAGCCATGAGAATATTTTGTGCACAAAAAAAAAAAAAAAAACTAAAATAGTGACTTTATTCAATTAATAAAAAAAAAATTCTATCTATAAAAATAAATTAACATTGTAAAATTTCAAAAACTTGCAAGCACTATTTTTTAGTTCTTGTATTTCTTCATCAAAAGAAAATTAAAATACTGAAAACTACAAACATAGGTTAAAGTATTCAAGATTGTTACACTGAGCTGACTGTTCTCGTTTGCTGTAGCTGTATGTCGTGTTGACCAACTGATTGTGTGTTGTACCTGTGAAACTACAGTGTCCAGCTGCTGTAGTTGAGCATTGAGTTGGCTCATCTTGTCACTGTAGGCGAGTTCAGTTTGCTCGTGTTGTTGTCTTAAACTCTTTTCCAAGTCCTCAAGAACAACTGCTTTTTCCTGGTCAGTCTCCTCCTGAAAGAATCATATGCAAATCATGAGCAACTCTGAAGAAAAGAGGTAGAGAAGCAATGACTATCACTTCTCAGCTTTACATTCTTACTTCCAAAACAAACAATACCCAAATGATTCAATTAGAACTTACCCAGTAATTTCCATAAAGCATTAAGAGAGAATTAATAAAACTATTTTTGTATATGTTTATATATATATACACATATATATATATATATATATATATATATATATATATATATAGCAACACACAAAAGACCCACACAAACCTCAAATCCTCATTCAACCAGTCATCAGTCACGTGTCCCTACACTTCATCCCATCTGTAGGATTAATACTGAGAGAGGACCTCTCTAATGCCCCAATGGGAAACTGGCCAACTGACAAACCAACCAGTGTAAAACCTCAGAAAGCCCTTTTGCTGACAAAGGACAACTCTAACATACAAACATATTGTTAATGTCCGACAGCATCCGATCTAGAGAAATTCACTTTACTGTGAATTATGGAGGATATAATGCACAGAACAGGGTGGGGATTAGTAGTAATTTGAGCTTAGAGTGGACCGTCCCCCTGCTCCAGATGTTAACTCCCTCCCCCAATAAGCTTAGCTATTGTTCATATGTCTATGACAACCATGTCTATGAGAGTAGAAAATATGCACGTTTTCATATACTTATTACATTCACAACAACATGTTGGTCCTCAGCATCGGTCTATTACTATTTTTAACATTTGTTGAGTTAATTTGCTTATTACTGTTTGAGTAGTTAATATGCTGTATGAACATTTTATAAAAAAAAAACGTGTTCAGCAAAGTAACTTGCAATAAGAAGATATTGTAAGCCCAGCACATTTAAAATTAATACAGACCATAAATATCAATAACAAAATAGGTCTTGCATCTCAGATTCTTTTACTAAACCAGTGAACAAGTACTCATGTGTTAATGTCAATACACATGAAATATGTTGATTTAATAGGTTTACAAAAATAATTACACTGAATGTGTTAAATAATGTTCTTAGTTTTCTGATGACCTTTTTAAATTACAATTGAAGATATTTTTAATGATTGTTTAAATGTTCATAAATTTGAACAAAATCAATTTAAGGCATTAAGATGTTTTAAAGACCCAAAAGGACCCAGGCTGCTTAAAAGGGTCAAAGAGATGGATTTTTTGAGGAAAACAATGGGAAATTTTAGGTACAAGAAACCAACACACATTCACTTTTACGGAAAATTGGAGTGTTTCAGCTATTTTAAAGCTAACAGCACCCCTCTCACCTTTAACTGTGCAATTTTCTGCTGCAGCAGCTCCTCAGACTTGCACTTGAGAAGCTCTGCCTCTTCCAGGAAGTGGAGGCGTTGCCTTGACGCTTCTTCCTCTAATTCCCTCCGCAGAGCCTCCAGCTCCCTGGCAGACACTCCTCTTAACTCCTGAGGTAGAGAGGAGAGTTAATGAAAGCAGCTCTTATCTTTATACGGTTTAAATACAAGACTACTTTATGCTAATTCAATGCTTAAGGATGAACATGACAATAAAACATTTAGATTCTATTGTACTTGTCCTCCTGAACACATACTTGTAACTGCTGCTGATGCTGAGCAGCCAGAACATCCAGTTGTTGCTCATGTTGTTTGCCCTTTGCAGCAGCAAGATCAGTGATCTCCAGAAGGGCGGCACTATGCTGCTTCTCTAAAGCAACTACTTGCTGCTGAAGAGCTTCCAAAGCAGATCGATGCTCTTCCTCCAGAGCAGCCCTCTGAGAGGACACCTCTTCAGAGATCTCCACCTGCATGAGCAAAGTAACACTAGATGTTGTTCCCGCAATATATTTTCCAATGAACTAAACATGCACAAAAAATAAATAAAAAACAAACAAACATCCCTCCATTACTGTGCTTACCTGATGGGCTTGATTCAATTCTGCTGCCATGGCACTGAATTTATCCATATGGAACTTAGCAAGCTCATTTCTGAGGTCCTCTCTGATGGTTTGCTCCTCCTTTCTCACCCTCTCAATCTCTTCAGTATAGTGCTCTATGAGGTCATGCAGCTCTCTTTCCTTCTCGTCCCGTACTGCCTGGATTTCTTTCAAGTATGTGCTCTCCAGCGTATCCATATTTGCCAACAGCCTCCCCTCAAGCTCCTCCTTCTCCTGTTTGTGTCGTGACTGAAGCTCCGCCTCTTGAGCTTCAAGCTGTGCCAGGTTGGTCTCCTGAAGGACTGCCTCCAACCTGTCGAGCTCTACCTTGTGTTTATTTGTAAGCTCCATCTCCAAGGTCTCTAAGGCTGTTTTGTGATTGGTCCTCAGGGATTCCAATTCTTCCTGGTGGTGTATTTTGAGTCCCTGACACTCCTTTTCAAGGAGCTCTAATTGTGCAACTCGTTGGTCCAGGAGCGTTTTCTGGGCCTGCAGATCCACAGCATGCTTTTCTTTCTGTTGACCGAGGGCAGCATCTCTTTGAAGGGTCAACTTATCTTCCAGTTGTTTCTGCTCTTCTTGGTGCCTACATGCATAAAATACAAGATAAAGAGCACATTTACTCCATTCGTTCTCCATTTTGTTGTACAATCTCTGGATCACGTTTGCCAATGGCATTAACATGTATGTGGTTTAAGTGTAATGTAATTTCTGACCTGCAGAGGGCCTCTTGTAGCTTGATCTCCATTTGATCCTGGAGTAAAACATTCAGCTCTTTTACTTCTGCTGCCATGGAGCTCTTTGCAGTGGACATCTCTCCGTCGTATTGATCCTGGAGCTTCTGCTTCAACGCTACTACCTGAGGGCTCTCTTCACATTCCAGACTCTTCTGCAGTGCTTGAATCTTCTCCCTTTCCACATTTAGGAACTTTTGCACCTCTAGAAGTCTCTGCTCCAACTCCTCTTTCTCTTTCAGGGCAGATCTCTGAAGCTCTTCTCTCTGGGATGCCAAGCGCTGCTCAGCCTGATTTTGGAGTTTCTCCCTCAGCTGGGCCTGCTCTTTAGTGAACTCCTCACTCACACGATTCCTCTCTGCCTTCCGCGCCTCCTCAAGACGCTCCCTTAACTCATTAGCAGCATCTTTCTGATGCTTTAAAAGAAAAAGAACACAGTGCTCAATAAAAATAACTTTATTCATAAAGACAGCTTTGATACTGATATTATTTGAGTTTCATCTGTCTGCAGCATGACCACTACTAATACACATGACAGTACTTGGTACAAGCCTTTGGCAACAATCTTCACCAAAGCCCTTTTGTAAAAAGTATAAAGGCCTACTGTTATGAACACACTTACTGTCTCCTCCATCTGCCTGAGCTGCTCTCTGTGTTGCACCACCACTTTCTCCAGTTCTTCAGAGTGCATTAAGGAGAGCTGACATAGCTGGGTTTCCAGCTGGGTCACCTTGGTCTGCTGCTCATGAGTCCTCTCCTTCACCTCAGCCTCCACCTGCCTCGCCACATCTTGTGCAGACTGTAGGCGTATCTTGTTTATTTCTGATGAGAAAGAGAGAAAAGTTTTAAGGTGTTTTTGAAGATACCAATGCTGCATTTATTAATAATAATAAAAAAGTATATATATATATATATATATACACACATAATATATATACACATAATATATACACATAATATATATATATATATATAGTAAAATATTCACAATTAAATGTTTTAAAATAATTTTACGATTAAAATGTTTGCTAAGCTGGTCCGAAAAAATTTAACGCAAATGTTGGGGGTTTTACCTTTAATATGGTTGTCTGAGAGTTTGGCACGGAGCTGTTCTAGTTCATGGGCATGTTTGGTGTTGAGCTGGCCAATGTCTTTGTAGTATCGGTCAGTAAGCTCGGTGCGAGCCTGGAGTAGTTCTTCTTTATAAGTCAGAGCCATGCTGGACCGCAGCTGCTCAAGTTCCTGCTGGTGTCTCTCCTCTAACTGCAGCCGCAGTGAATCCAGCTCCTCCTGCAAACACACCAGCAGTTACAGTACTTGCAAAGAACATATACATGCATCAGCTTCTTCCCAATTTATTACAATACTAATAAATTGCTTAATGGTAGTCATTTGAAACTGCTGAAAGACAAAATTCAACACTTGCTAAAACAATTCACCTTTTGTTTCTCTAGTTGTCTTGTGATCTCTTCCATAGCATCATTCTTGTCATCATCACTCTTCCCTTCGGAAAGAAAGCTACAAAACAACATTGGGTTACAAATGACTAGTATTAACAAACACAAACTATGCATTTGTTCATAAGTTTGGACTGCAGGCCCTGGTTTGGTCATTTCTACTACAGGATACATTTCTAATGCTTCATTATTCCTCACCTAAATTGCTTAGGATATAAATGTAACACCAGATACAGAAAACTACCCAAGATGATCAGACCAGGTGTACCAAGTAAAAATGGGACATATGATAAATGTAAATGCAAATACAAAGCAACATTTTAAATTATAGCACCACTAAGGACACTAAAATATAGTCTTGGGCCTTAACACAAGTCTATAACCCCAGAAACAGGAAATGCAAGCAAACCTTGCATCTCCAGTCTTGAGCACTGAGTCCTCCAGGGCTTCCTCTACAAGGCGCAGCTGCAGAAGTGCGATTTCTTCCCGATGGCTCTCTTCGGTGACCCGGAGTCTCTGCTCGAAATAGGTACGGAGGTTTTCCAGCTCAATCTCATTCTGCTCTTTGATTTCCAGCCTCTGCTGAGCAAATTCTTGTTTTAATCTCTCGATGTCATCAACCCGCGACGAGCGTGCAAGCAACTGCTCTTTCAGCTCTATAGAAAAAAGAATTACAGGTCTTTGTAGTTCACATCAACACTAAATAATAGGAACTTTGAAAACAAAAAACAACTACAATTCAGAGGAAATAAAACTGGTTTTATAATAAATAATATATGAGTAAGACAATAAAGCAGCCTAAGCCCACAGAAATGTTAAAAAACAAAAAGTGGTTTGAAGGGAAATAGCCGAGCTTGCCTCCGAGCTCCTGTCGGTTGGTTCTCATGCTCTCCAGCTGAGACCAGAGGTTTGAGATCTCCTGTTCTGAACTGCTCTTCAGTTCCACCTTTTCTGACTGCAGACGCTCAACCTTTCACAAAAATGTTGCCTTAGTACTAAGAAAAATAAAACAGTCGCATTGCAATTATTTTTGCAACAAATGCCAGGTGCATGGTACCTCTTGCTTCAACTCCTTTTCTCTCTGTTCCAGGGCTCGAGAATGTTCCAGTTGCTCCTGCAGTGCTGCCTTGTGACATGCAACCAACTCCTCAACTGCACCTGAAGGGGAAAGGATGGCAATTTAGGGAACTGGTTTGAACCAAGCCCACATCGTTCAGGTGATATTAGGAGATAACCAAAGTAAAAGAAAAAACAAACAAACAAACAAACAAACAAACAAACACTGGATTCTGAAACAAACACTCCAGTTGTGAACATACCCATAAACAGGGCAAGCAAACCATATCACTGTGAATATGGCTTAGTTAACACAAATGTTTAAGGGTGTAAGCACACTAGGCAGTTGAATCGTGACCGAGTGCATTTGACCACCAAAGCGTGGTTCGTTTGACTAGTGCGAGTGCTCCAAACTGTGCCCGGGCGCGGTTTGTTTAGCCGTCCCTGGCCCGCTTGGAAGAGGTGTGCCAAAGCACGGTTCGCATGTAGTGTGAGCGATAAAAGTGCTGGAGCACGGAACAGGATGTGTGACGTCACGCTTTTGCGATGCTCCAAAACCAACAAAAGCGATAGACCGGTTTAACAATAGGCTGTGAGAGGGCTATGGACCACCGCGGACCAAACGACTCAAAACTACTATCCACAAAGTAAGCAGAGCAATGGACACCCAAAATGACACTCACGTGCAGCAGCATCTCTGTCAGTCAAGGCCTGGTTGAGCTCTTTTTCCAGATTCTTAATGTCTTGATCCCTGGAATGCTGCAGGTCTTCTAGCCTACCCTGTGTCTCTGAGAGAGCTACTTCAGCCTCAGTAAGGGCTGCCTGGGTCTCACTTAGTTTATGATGGACATCATTTAATTGACTCTGGAGTTCTGTCTTGACCTTCTCAGCCTCTAAGAGCCACTCTGCCTTAAGATCCTATGGAGAAAAGAAAACATTGCACTGTACAAATCTGTTTCACACCTATTTCATGGTAGTCACACTTAGTGGGCCAAGATGTTTCTCCTTTAAAAAAATCAAAATTAAATATGAGGTTCACCTCTAGTTTACAGGCCTGCAACTGTTCCACTGAGCTCTTCTCTTCCAAAACTCTCCTCTCCCATTCCCGATTCAGATTATCTATATGGTGAAAGAACATACACATACTTTAGTGCTGTGGCAATTTAGTAGAATGTATTATTACATTAAGCAAATAAACAAAGAATAACATTTTGATATTAAACAAGCCAAACCCTTACCAATCTCTTGCTGGCGCACTTGTTGGTTCCGTTGCTCCTGCTCTCGGCTCTGCTCCCGGATTCGCTCCAGCTCAAACTGTTGTCGTGTCTGCAACATGGCGCTTTCCTGTGCCCATTTCTCACGTAACATGGTCTGCAGCTCACTAAGGGCCACTTCCTTATCTTTCTGCATGTTGGTTTGAGAAAGCTCTAGCTGAGCAGTGTGCAAGTTGGTCAAACTCAGACGCAAAGCTTCAAGCTCCAGGTTGTGCTGGCTCTAATTATAAACAGTAAAAACAAACATACATGAATGTGTGAAATTGTGTTTTGGGCATAACTGAAGGAAAGCAGTTAAAATATTGGTATGCTTAGAATGACATATTGCTATAAGGAATGCAGCACACATGCTTCTTGTCAGACAGAGGTCAGAGTCAGCTGCTGAGCTCCTGTGCTAACGCTGCTGTAGAGATATAGGCAACTGCCCAAGAAAAAGGCATTTCCATTTACATGAAGCTGATTTACATGAAGGGTATTACCATTAATTGGTGCGGATTACACATCATTGGGAACACATGCAGCTCCATGCACAGTGTTTTAGTTTATATTACAATGCATATAATATCATTTTAAGTAGAAAATCGTGTAAATACTTTAAGTATTTAAAATACCACTGCAATGCTGCATTACATTTCTTAGACTCTACAAACGTTTGAGGAATGTTAGATTTTTAAAAAATGTTTTTCAAAGTCTACTATTATGTTCACCAAGGTTGCATTTATTTGGTCAAAAATGGTGTAAAATTCTGAACTACCAGCACAGTAAGGTTTGTATTTTGATATATTTTATAACTAAATTGAGCCATGATACATTTTTTATAATTTTTAAAGAATAAAAAAAAGTTCAAAAAAATTGGAAATTCTACTTGAAATACAAATCTTTTGAAAACTTTAAAATACGTTTACTTTTTTGATCAAGTTATTGCATCACTTTTGAACAAAACTAATTTTCTATTAATTTCTTCCTTTCAGTATTTAACTTTCGAATTATATATATTTGATCAGCATGAACATACCTCATGACCAAAATAAAAATGTTTGAGATCAAACAAGTACTTGTGTTTGGAGCAGCTCAGCCTGGTGTGCAGCTTCCAGTCCATCTTGCAGCTCCCTAGAGAGCTCATCTTTAAGTCTGCCAATTTCTTCACTATGTTGGGCAGCCAGCTCTGTCAGCTCCCTCTCATGTTCTCGTTCATAAACCTAGGATAAAGACCAGTGTAAATGAATTAAGTGTTTCATATGATCCATTGATGTGTGGTCACATTTAGGTAATAGGTTGTTAAACCTGTTTAATCAGGCCGATCTGTCTCTTCTGCTCATCTTCAAGATGAGCAGACTGCTCAGAAAGTTCCCTCTCAAAACGTACATTCAAGTATTTAACCTAGAGGTAGAAAAAAAACATGATATCAACTGTTATGTACAGTATGCACAGTTTCATGCAACTTTTCGGGTTATCTTCCCTCAATGTGGCTTTTTCACTTGTTATCCTTTTAAATGGGCGTTCTCCCATAGACACTGTCACAACCTGGTTCTTACCTCTTTTTGGTGTTTCTCTTCCAGAATTTTCTTCTCCTCCTCATGTTGCTTCTGTCTTTCTTCCAGATCCTGTTTGACTATGACAAGTTCTTTCATTAAGGCACTCTCCTTCTCCATGTATTCCTCTTCTGCCTTCTCTTGTGCTTCCTTGAACTTGTTGAGCTCTGCATCCTTTAATTCAATTTGGTGCTAGAGAGACAAATACAAGTTAGTTGGAGGACCACATTTGTGGATCATATACATACAATGTGCTATATTTCCAAAGAGCAATTAAGTTTTAAACCTCAAAGTTCTTCAGCTCTGAATCAAGAGCCTTCTCCATGCTCTTTGCTTGGTCCTCCAAAGCTTGGAGACGTCTTTCAAGAGTAGCTTTCTCCTCTTCCATGTTGGAGAGGTTCTCTTTAAGGCACATTAGTTTAGACTCCAAATTCTGCAACTGTTTATCTTTCTCCTCTACTTCATCTTTTAGCTGCTGAAGCTCACTATTGGCTTGGTCCACCTGCAAGGTCCTTTGACCAAGCAGCACTGAAGTAGCTTGGTGTTTTTCCTTTTGTTGCTCTAGCTGAAGAAGAAACTCATCTCTCTGAGCTTGCAAAGAGGAAAGCTCACTATGTATAGAGTTATGAGTTTCTTTCTGTTCTTGGCCAACCTTCACTAGCTGCTCCTGACTTTTGAGCTTTAGCACCAATTGGGCATTTTCCTCCTTTAGTTCCTTTAAAATCTCCTCTACAGATAAAAAGATTGAGGTTTTATTGGAACCAGCGTTGTCCGTTGTTAATCTTTCATTGTCCGGATGCTGGATCTGTTTCTGGATCTTTAGGTGACTCAGTATGTTCTTGAGGTTATCTTCGTCATGTGTTTTTTGGTATATAACTTCCTCATACTCAATTCTTTTCTCACGTTCCATCTCCAACTCCCACTTAGCTTCCTCCAGCTCCTCTGAAGCTTTGCTCCAATGCTTCCGTGCCTCCTCAACCTCTTCAGCAGAGTGCCGAACCTCCTCTTGAAGAACCTCAAGTTGTCGTTCCTGTTCTTCTAACTGCGCTGACAGGTCTTGGCACTGCTGGATGAGAAGTTCTTTAGCCAAGTCCACACTGACCGAGCTCTCATTTAGTTCTGAGGTTGACTTTTGCCACTGGGCATCAGTAAAGGACATCTCATCAGGTTGGGGAAATTCAGTGCCCTGAACAACAGACAGTTCTTGCTCAGACTTATCAGCTTCAGACGTGACATGGTTAGGAACATCTGAAGCATGAAATATAACCTCAGCATCTAGCTCAAACCTGGATGTCTCAGAGATTTCTATTAGGCTACGCTCCTCCACACTCCCTTCAATTAATGAGCTTTCTTGAGGCTCTTCAGAGGCCAAGTAACGCTCCATAAGAACATCCTGGAAGCCCCCTGCAGAAATGTCAAAACTATAGTCGTCCCTGACAGCATTCTCAGTGGCTGTTTCTTCATTATAGTGCTCTTTGAAGACTTTGTTCCACGGCACATCTGCACCAAAGTCTTTGGAAACATTATGATGAGAATTACTATGTTGACTTTGGGCCTGGTTTAGCAGCTCTTGAATGTGATGGACCTCATCAGAGTGTTCCTTCTGCAGGCGACTAAGGGTAGCTTCATGAGCTTCAGTTAGCTGGGCTACATTCAATTCCCTTTCTTCCTCCAGAGTCTGAAGCCTGAGATCATAGTTGGAAATATCAGCTTCATATTTGGATCGCATATGTCGTCCTGTCTCCTCCTCTTCATGAAGATGCTGTTGAAGCTCCTTCACAAGGTTATCTAGTCTAGCCATTTGTTGGTTCAGTTCATCTTTCTCTGCTTTATATTTCTGGGCTTCTTGGGCTTTTGTTTCATTAACAGCAGCCAGATGAGCTTTCATCAGGGTCTTCTCATTCTCCAGACTCTGTATCCTTTTCTGAAATGCTTCTACTTGTTCTTGAGCTAGCTGTCTGTTCTTACGTTCTTCCTCTAGCTCAGCTCTATGGCTTTGCACTAAAGCTTCATAGTTTGAGTCAAGACCATTATCGAGGAACAGATGGCTAATAGTGGATAAATCTAAACCACCATGTTCGTCAAGTCTTAGATCCATATTATCAGCACTTCTATGGGTGAAGGCATGTTGAAGCTGAGAGAGGGATTTTTCCATTAAACATAATTTCTGTTGTAGGTCTGTGATCTCAGTTTCTTTTTGGGCCAAGAGGCACTGTTGTTCCTTGGTCATCTAGAAAACAAATACACATCGATAAAACAAAAAGTGCATATTTTGCTTTAATGATAAGCTTAACTTAAAAAAACACATGTCCTAACCTGTTGCGATTCCTCCAATTGTACATGCAGGTGATTCTGAACAGCCTGTGTCAGATCCACACACCCTTGGCTTTTACTACGTAGATATTCTTTAGCCTGCAAGTAGTTTACATTTCATGCATTTAAACTCCTACCGTGTGATGTTCAATATTGAACTACAAGATCAAAAACAATCCACATTGGGGACTAAGAACAAAGGTTTGGTTCATTTGCCCATTAGGGAAACCAAGACATGTCAGACTGTTCATATTCAGAAAAATGGTGGTACAGTTAGCACAAGTCAACACCAGTTATCAATTGTCATGTCAAAGAGAGCCCAGCATTTTTCTATTTTGTTCTTTCCAAACATTAAACATTTTCAAGATCACTAATCTGACAATCACTCCATACTCAATACTCCATTTAAACTTAAATATGCTCTGTTTGAATGAATCAGTGCCAGGGACTGATTTTAATAAATGTATGAACTTTACCTGCTGTAGTTGCTGTTGTAGTGCTTGAATCTGACCAGTGAGCTGCTGTGCCTCCAGTTGCACCTGGTCTCTGCTCTGCAGCGCCATCTGCAGATTCTTACTGAGCTGTGATATGATCTCATTCCGTTTCTCTACTGCAGCCTGTAATTGCTGTGTAAAGAATTAAGTAATCCCAAACAGTATGGTTAAGGTATCTCTAAATAACATTCACAAAAACAACAAGTTACATTATACAGAATAAGCGCCAACACTTTTTGACACCCAAAAATCTAGCAAGAAATCATAATCCTTAAATTCATGAGTGGAATGAACACAAGAAATGAGGATGCATTTAACCTCATCCATGAAATTTAATTGGTACTTTCTTTCCCTCTGCACCATCAAAAAAAGGAAAGCCAATTATAGTAATCATTACACTCCAGAAAGCAGAACTCTGCCTCAGGTTTCTAGATTTGTGCATAACCATCACCACTAATTAATCCATTCAAACAAACAGATGTAAGCCAGTTTGTTGAGAATCATTCTCTGTTCCATTGCAGGATAATGGCTGTATCATTATACATACATACATACTACTACATAACTACATATACATATAACTTTAAAAGTAAGATATGTCTTCCTCATTTACCTTCAGTTGCTCTTTGCCAGTATGTGCAACTATAATCATTTCTCCAAGTTCATCCTCTGCCTGATCAGGCTGCTCTGACTCTCCCAGAGACCCAGAAGAGGACCTCTGTTCCTGTGAATCAGTTTCATCTTCCTCTCTGCTGCACTGATGGACCTCTGGAACACTGCTGTCTGTGCCATCAGGTCTGAGTGATGCCTAAACATTCAGACAAACATGCATATTTTCTAGAGTTACCATGACTACATTGCCCTTAGCCATGTTATGCTAACTGACCTATTTTCAGATGGGGAACACAAATATACATGCTATAGATTTGAAATTTTCTATATTGGTGTGCAAATGCTATTTGCATGTGACACTGCAGTTCTAAATAACATGTTCACTTGAATTTATATTCTGACTCAAATTACTGGAAAAGTACATAATATACTGTAGTACATTAGTGATTACAGACATTATGCTCTTTAGAAAAATGTCACATAACCAAAGTATCAAAGCCCTCAAAGTCAGTGAAGTGAAAGCGTAAACTGACACTTTCTTAAAGATGCCATATCATAAATGCACAAAAAAAAATGTGTGTGGCATATTTCAGTATATGATGACTGTTTCTACATCTCTAGAACAATTAAAAACAAAATAGTTTTAGAGATCAGGATCCTTGATAAAACTAAACCCAATTTTCATCTATATTGCATCGCTGTGACTGTAGCAACTACTCAAGTCATTTTTTGCTTGCTTTTGCAGTTTAGTTATACCTCATTGGGTAGCAATATATATTACTATATTGATAAAAGAAACATCATTGGGTAGCACGTTTTTAGTTTGGAAAAAATGTTCATAACCATTTTTCATGTCGCAAATTAAAACTTGATTCTCAAAAGAGTGTCTTTAAATTTGCTTTGTAATAGGCTTTAATTTTGAATAAATTGTTTTCTGTAAGAAAGAAATTTTAAGGCTATTAATATGCAAGTATGTACTGTGTGCTTTCCTCAAAGTAAAGCTCAAAAGTAATAGCAGTGATAAAGCAGTGGTTAAAAAAAGCATCTGATCATAGCAATACAGATTAACACAAGCTCTGAAATTTAGCAGCATCGTGTTGATAGATGAGGTAATTAAAATTGTTATAGTTTTATCAAAGTATACTTGAGACTATCTGGCAATAAGATCATAGTTTGGATTAATCCCTTTTCTTGAGATTGACATTACAATTTATTAAATAACAGCTCTTTTAGCATTAACCTAAACATCGTATAAGAGTTTAATACATCAGTCTTTCAGACATGCATGTAAACACAATTTTCCCTGGTAAAGACGTCCCAACTCCTTCAAACAAAAATCAATCTATTGGCATTCAAATTGTTACAATCGACATTGTTCATGGTTACATTTTACATTGACCTAAAAGTCAAAAGCAAAATCAAAAGCAAACCTCTGAGGGTTCCTTGTTGATCTCTCCATGACAATCGTCCGTCTGCGTTTCCTCTAGGTGGCGCTCTTGTGCTGACCGTTCACTCGCTTGGACAGTCTGGCCCTTCCTCTTCGACGTCTTTTTCTGTGTGCTCGAGCTTTCACTTTTTGCCCGGCGTTGTCTAAAGTGAGCAAGCTGCGACCAAGGTTGAGAGACAGGTAGAGGGAAACGTACATCAGGATGAGATAGCAGGTACACAGAATTAGCATTGTGCTGGACTTAAAATATAAGCCATGTCAACAGACAAACAGATCCATCTCCAGAAAGACAAAAAAAATTTACATAAAAAATAAGACTGTCAACTTCATCTCAAGGATTGTTTTAGTCCATAATGTAAGACCATATAAAAAAAATTGGCTTAAAAAGCTGATATCCAAAACGATGGGCTCTTCATCTTTAAACCATCATCCTCTTCATTTCAATCATGGAAACGTGGCGAGGCTTGAAACACACACAATTCTGCAAGAGATGGTTTCTCACAGCTGCCTTAAGAAGCTTATTCCAGATTAAAAGCAAGCTCAAATGAGCCCTGCTGAACCAAATATGACAATGGTGCTTCTATGAACAAACATAAGCATAACCCCTAAGGCTGTTAAATTAGTCACATGACAGCAAACCATCAACCAAACAGAACACCATATGATTTCTGGGCAGGTCTATGAAAACATTACGACCACCAATTCAAATGGTGTGCTCTGCAAAACCCATTGAAATCCAAATGAAGAGGGAAAAAATAAAGAGGAGAAGCAAATACACGTAAACGTTTCATATAAACATGCATACGGTGACCTAACTTGAAGCTGCTATCTGGACTAACCCTCTAACCCAGATCTGAGTATGAATATTCCTGGAGAGGAAATAAATAAATAAACACAAACCCCCCCCCCAAAAAAACCACACACACACAAGAGCAGGCAATTCAACTGGATTACATCTGACCTGCTTTCATAAACATGTAGGGAATCAGTTTGTGCTTCTCCCACTGACTGTCAAATCACATAAGATGTTGATATGGAGAGAGCCTGGGAGACCACAAGCAGCGTCGAGAAAAGAGACTTAAAATATTCAGGCTACATCATTCAATATCCAGTGGTCACTAAAATGGTGTGCATATCCAAATATAAATATTAAAAAGACTTACTTTAAAAGAACATTTGTGATGCGAGAAAAAAAGCTGTGCTATGGGCAGTTAATAAAAGCCATGGCAACAAGGTAGCCACTCTACTCTTTAATCTTTAAGCTAAGTTAACCTAACAACTAAACAAAAATACAGACACATGCCATAAACTTAAATATTGATACAATAACTCAGACTAGCAAGTGCATAATATTGATGAGGATTTGTTGAAATTCCCAGAGAGACTTAATAGTTTGGTTCAAATTAGAGATAAATATAAAAAAATGTAAATATAAATAAA
>JAUCNO010001758.1:5320410-5342253 GCA_032353835.1 Enteromius viviparus
GCTCTTCCGATCTGACAAAACATTTTTAATGAACTTTTAATGGAAAATATAACATGTTGTCAATCCAAAGAGACAACAGGGATTTTTTTGCTATAAAAGTAAACTTTTGTGTGGTTCACATAAAATATATATACAAAATATGATTAAAACAACTGATTGATGTTTCAATCGTGTGGTGCCTCCTGCAGGTCTCTTTATAAATAACAGGCAGTATTATTCTGCCGACTGAATATCATCCAACAATGAGAAATTATCTAGTTAAAAAATGCAGCAACCTCGTATTGTTTACATCATTTGAAGCGCTTCTCCTTTAAAACGAGGAAGGTAAAGAAACACCTAAAAAACGAAAAGATGCCACTTTATTTCTGTTTTCCTCTCACTGCGGATAAAGTGCAGTTCCCGTAAAAGCTCTCTTGAGCTAAATATATACTGTAGATACCTGTGAGCTGCACTGATCCTGCCTAGAGACAGAACTGTATCAGATTCCCCCCAGCAAATATAACTTTATTTGCAACATAAGACACCCTCATAAGCACACAATAAGTTTTCTTGGCTGCAAAGCAAACACACATTTACCCTACCCCAAATTTAAACTCAAATCAAACAAATGCCCAAAGCTACATATTAACGTTTAAAACACATACACACACGTTCCAGAAGAAGACCGTTCTGATTTTGAGAACCAGTCCAAATGAACGAGGTGCACTTTGAAATTTTAAGTTCAAGCCTCGTTTTGTCTGTTATTTACTATAGCATGGTATTAATAATGTACTAAACACACTTAATTATCATAAGATTAGACACATATACACTTATTAATTGAGTTGGGCTGAGTCGTTCCTCATACTAACAAGTTTTATAAAAGGCATTGTGCACCAAGAACAATGGGAGTGACTGTGACATCTGTGACTGTCCGGAAAACAAGTGCATCACAAATAAAAGCAAGAAAAAAAACACCTAAATAAATGGTGGTAGTTGATATAATTACAGACATACAGAATAACAAAACAATATTCAAATTTACTACTAGTCAATGTAAAGTTACTCTGCTAATATTAGCGCTTACCTTTGCTCGTCCGGCCTTTAATTTTCTCTGCTTTTCATCCTCATCCATTTCCTGGATCAAGGAATTTCATGGGAATGAAAGAAACACTCGAGGGGACGCCAGTCAGACTAAAATAGCTTTTCTGTAAAACTCCTTGAACGAATTTTTCGCAATGTTTTGAGAGTTCAGAGATTTTCCTAAGGAGTAACTGTCAGTGTAATTTCAACATGGCCGCCAAGTGTGTTTGTCCCCGCCCTTATCGGATTGACAGTCTGCGAGAACCTATTAGAACAAAGAATGTGAACTTGCCAACCAATGACATTTCTTGTTGCAGAAATACGCCTGTTCTTTTCAAAACGCCCTCCTTCAAATGCATTGGGCCTGATTGACCAATTAGAAAGCGTGTGCAAGCATGACCCTTTGATTGACAACTTCTATAGCCTATTGAGGGGCAGGATAGAGAGAAATGACATCATACGCAGGCTGTGTATTTGTTGTGGTAGTTGTGTTTCGGATACTGCTTGTGATTGACAAGTGAAAAACGCGGGTAAAAGCCCGGGTGAATAAGATTAACCAGTAACAACGGTTAGTTGTTTTCTTCACTAATAATAAAATTATACATTTCTTAAATTGTAAATGTTAAGGCAATTAAAAGGCAATACACGTTGATAATATAATATTATATGTAAGAAATAATAAAGAGATTATTATATATACATATGATATTATTATAATATATAATCAATACCTTTTCTTTGGAAAATAAAAGTATTAAAAAATATATATATTTATTTAGAAACGTCAATTCCGCAAAAAAGTAATGAGTATAATAATTATTTGATCAATTATTCCATATTTGTTATCTTATTCAAAACTGCAAATAAAACAATGCTATACATTTATAAATGCACAAAACACATAATTGCTTATGTAAAATAATAGTTATAAAGGTTTCTATGACCGTTCTATGATTTCATTTTGAGGTTTTCCTAAAACACAAATTCAAAATATTTAATCTAAAACTATAAACAATATGTTTGTCCATTCATTATTATTATTATTATTAGAATGCTATGGGTCCACCATAACAAAGGAGACTCTGTCTAGATCTCTAATGTAACTTAGCAACTTGAAGGTTGGGCAAAGAACTCTGCAACACAGATATGTTTTGACAACGGACACCCTTCTACAGCAAACATGGACAATAATTAAATAACGTATCTGCAAATTGTTTTTAAAATGGCAGACCCAGTGGTTGACCAAATGACAAGGCTCAGATTGAAAATGTTGGAAAAGGTAAGTTGTTTTAATATGATTTTTCTCAGTTATACATAACTAACATTATATAGGTTATTCTTTCTTTTTCGTTGACAACATACTAGCATAAGACAAAACTTTTCAATTAAAAGAAGTATTATATCATCTGTTTGCTCTTCTTTAGAGACTGGAGAATGAGAGAAATGACAACATTGAACGAGAAGGTTCAGCGTTTTCCACAAGTAACCAGACAGTAGTAATTTTTTGTGAACTCCACTGTTGTTTTATAGAATTTTGAGAGTAGTTTAGTTACAATATACATCATTGAAACTATTTGTTTTTTGCGTCTCTGGCTGAAATTCTGTCCTGGAAAAAAAAGATGCTGGAAAGAATGCCTGTTTCCTATAGTAGTCCTTGGTTTATACCAAGCCTAAAGAACACCTATCATGGAATAAAAACAAAAACAGCCAAGCATTGCCAAACATGCAAAATACAACATATGTGACTAATGTGTAATATTTTGATTCCACAGGAAGTTATGATGGGCAGACGGATGCATTACACAGCGCTCTGAGACGAAAGAGAAACCTCCTACAGAGACTGAGGGTATGTTTCAGAGATGATATAAAAATATTAAAGATTATCGTGTAATAATGATCATGTAAAAAGTGTCATGTAGAAATATTTTATTGTGTGAATCACAAATATTGGTGTGCATTTGAGTATGTTTATATGCATGCATCAGGATCAGTATATGATGGAAGATCCTGGAAGGCCTCACACATGGGGTGGCTCTCATAGGCAATATCATTATCAACCTCTTCTTGGGCCAGTCCAACCTGTGCCTCCCATCCATATCCAGCAAACTGCACCTCCACCTGCTCCTCTCCCTCCTCCGGCTCCTCAGCCCCCTCAAATCATTCAACACACTGTATGAAAAAATTTCTCATGTTTAGTTATACTGGTTTAATCATACACAGAATATTTGCATTTACTATTCCAATTAGTTAAATGACTGTTTAGCTGCTCCAAAATATACATGTACATAAACATAAATGTGTGTGTGTATGAGTCTGTTACAATGCTTTGTTGCTGGCACTCTTCTAATAACTTATTTTTCCTTCCACAAGATTCCTCAACAGCCAGCCACCATTATCCAGCAGTTACCACAGCAACAGCCTCTCATAGCACAAATCCCTCCTCCACAAACCTTTCCCTACAGATCAGGAAGTATTAAAGAAGGTATACATCAAAAGCAGAAAAAAAGATATTGTATAGACATAAAAGCAATATAATAGTAGCATTTGGGACATTACTTATGAAGGACATTACTTACAAGACAAGGACAAATAGATCAAAAGTAACAGTAAAGACATTTTATGATGTTGTGTAAGATTTCTGTTCATCAAAGAATCCTAAATAATATCATATATATTATAAACATAATATATATTTCTAAAGGATCAGGTGACTGAAGACTCCATGACTGGAGTAATAGATAAAAATATAATCATAAACACACACACATACTGTATATTAGTGCTGTCAAACGATTAATCACATCCAAAATAAAAAAACAATTTACATAATATATGTTTGCGTGCACTGTGTATATTTAGTATGTATATTTATATGCACACACATGCATGTGTATGTTTAAAAAAATTACATTTATAAATGAAATATAAATTATTATGAATATAAATATATACATATAAATATTTTCAAAATATATGCTGTATGTGTGTGTCTTTATAGATATAAAATGAATATACACACTACACTAAAATATATTATGTAAACAAAAACGTTTATTTTGGATGCGATTAATTGCAAATAATTGTTTGACAGAACTAATATATGTAAATACATGCAATATATATGTATGTGACTGTTTTTGACTGCATTAAATAAATACTGTAAATTTGAATAAGAATCTTTTATTAAAAACAGAGAAAATGTGATTGAAGTTGCGTGCAGTAGCTGATAAGAATAAAATGGAGTTTAAACTACACTTTGAGATTTATGCTAGGCCAAAGGTTCTCTTCTTTATTATTCTGATGACAGACATGGTGGAGCTGATGCTAATGCAAAATGCACAGATGCACCAGATCATCATGCACAATATGATGCTGAAGGCTCTCCCGCCAATGGCCATGTACCCAGGAGGAAGCAACAGTCAAATCACACCTCTAGCCTCACATTTAGGGCAGGTAAACATCTAGAGATGTTGTATTCTGTTTTAACAATGTTGATATTCCACAATATGTAGTAAAAAGTTAAAATGCAAAGTTTGATGTTGTTTAGGACTGTCAGCATTCAACAATGAGAGGAGGGGTTGTCCATTATCACCATCATTATGGCTCCCACACACCACCTCTTCCTCCAATAGGCTACTCTTTTTGGCCCTCTTTGGCGCCAGCTGGACAAGCCAGGACTCATCAGCCAACAGTGCAGCCTCTGATTGGTTCTGTCAATCTACCCCCCTTAAACACGTAAGAGTCAGCAATGTAACAATGTGACTCAAATTTATTTTGAAACATTGTTTTTTTTAAATTATACATTTAAAAATTAATCAAAAATTATTTTATACCAGATAAGCCTTGTCTCTAATTTATAGCAAAACCTCAACTGAACTAGTGTTGTTTACAAATGTTGTTCATATATACATGAAATTCTACAGTGAGATCTTACACATACTGTACTATATGTTTTTGCCATAAAAATAAACAAATCACTACATAATTATCTTAATTCACGATTATTTGTGCTACATTTCAATGTTTAAAACATATCAGTCATTGTGAATCATGCAATCATAATATTTTCATTTCAAATTGTTTTGACTTGAAGAATTGATGCAGAGAACTCCAGGACACCACTTGGACTATGAAGTATACAGTAAATGTATCATCTTGTTCACTGATATTACATATTTTTGTAATATATTAGAAGTGCTAAGTCCTAACTATTGTTTTTTATTTTTTATTTTTTTTGTCGATTTCTTTGCCTTTTCCAGACGGGTTGCCAATAGCAGTCAGACCCCTTCACCTTCAAAGACAGATGTTACATTGAAATGGATGTCTGACATTAATTTAATATAGTTACATTATTTTGCTATTTGTAGGGTTTGTTGTGATTTTTTATTTTGTTTTATTAACAAAAGGATTAAATATTATAATATTAGTGATATTTCAAAATGTGTACTCAGTTTAATAAAAATGTTTTTAAAAAGTCACATGTGTAGTTGTTGCGGCTGTTTCGCCATACAGCAGACCCTTTTAAAATGTACATTTCATGCAGTCACTCGTCATGATATATATAAACACGCAGTAGTACATTGTGTAATACTGTCTTGCGCAACATAAAGCTTAGCTGAAGCTAAAACTGACAATATGTCATGTCAAGTAATGCTGTTTAAAATACTTTGCAAACCTTTAACAAAAATAGAACATTCCATAAGTACCAGCACACCCACTCCACTTTAAGACACGTGATCCTCAGTCGAGCATCTGATTGGTTGCATGATTTATCCCGCCAAAAAACGTCACTTTACTCATATATACCCATAGTTCAAATTTAACATTCACGGAATTAAATGTAAATAATTACATTGTGTATAATTTTTAATAAAACATTATTTTTTTTTAATTAACCGTTTCTTGCACTGAACCCAAGACAGATCATTCCAAATGACTGCGTCCCAAATCCTACATTCTCTATGATATTAGGAATATTCAATAATATTTAAGTCAGATAGGGTGAATAATATTACAGTTAATATTTGCTGCTCTGCAGCGCCTTGATTGGAGGTGTAAAAGAATGTCAATCTCAGTGCAGTGGAGAGTGGGAGGGCTTATCCGACGAGCAGTGCTGCGGTGTCGCAGTTGACAAATCAGTGACGCAGTGAACGTACAGCCGTACGGAAGGCTATTGAAACAGGAGTGGGTCCATTTGTCGTTTTCAAAATCTTCCGTATAGACCTGGCACTAAACAACGAAGGAGAATCTTATTCATCGTGGTGGTTTGTGATGTATGAATGGATAGTTGACGGATTATCGTCGCTCTTCGTGCCTTTTTCTGGTGAGAAATCCGCAGCCTGGCCTAGTGAGCACGGTAACGGTGTAGCACGAGCCGCGGGCACAGACACACAGCGGCTGGACAACAGCAGGCCCGCCAAACGCAACTATCAAAGGTGTGATATTGGCTTTTTTGTATTTCTCTTTTCTGAATAAACCTAACTACTTTGGTTTCTGTTTAAAGCAACACACTTTGTTTCTTGTTCATTTACATGAACAATAGGCTGTGTAACTTAGTATTTTGCATTTGTTTTAAGAGGCAGAAATCAGTCTAATGTAAACAATCCGTCAATAGACAACATACCTAGCAAAAATCACAATCTTAGTCATTCAGTTATTAGGATAATGTTAAACGTTAATTTACAAAATGTTTGTGGTTGTTATTGAAATTATTACAGTTGTAAATAAATAGAATTAGATGACGTCCTTGCTTGTCAGTGTCTGCACAATATAGCAACATTAAGGCAGCTACATAAATATGAATTTTCTTTTAAGGCCATGTGTGTGTGTTTTTTTTTTTTTTTCATTTACTGCTTTTATTTTAAAGGAGTATATTATTTAAAAATGAAAACTTTTTAAAAACAATATCCTCACCCTCAGACCATCTAAATGATTTCGTTTCTACACTGGAAGAGATTTGGAAATTAGCATTAATTACTCCGCTATTCTATTTCTTTTATTCTATTGCAAGTTTATTTTTTATAGTATATTTATTTACTGTACTTATTTTTCTATTTTCTGTTTACTTAAGTGTTTTCTTAATCTGTCAATTTGTTGGGCAGTCGTGTAATGCATTTCACTTCATGTCGTACTGTGTATGTATCTGAATTTGACAAATAAATTTTTATTTGATTTATAGATCCTCTGAAGTGAATGGGTGCTGTCAGACTGAGAATTAAGACAGCTGATAAAAGCATCGAAACAATCCACATAACATCCACACAACTCCTGTCCATCAGTTAATGTCTTGTGAAGCGAAAAGATGTGTGTTTGTAATTAAAAAAAATCATCAAAGCATTTTAACTTTGAACTGACAAAATCAATAATAACACTCACAAATTAAAATACACCAACATATTTGTTTAATACTGTTTTAATTTAAATCTGTGAATGTTTCTCTGATTCAGACAAAATAATAGGTATTATGGATAGAGGACTCATATTTTTGCTAGAAGTTATAGTTAAAATGTCTTAATGGTGTACTGTATTTCTTACAAACACGCAGCTTTTCTGACTGGGGTTACTGTCATGTTTTTATGAGCTGTTTGGACACTGATGGCACCCATTCACTGCAGAGGTTCCATTGGTAAACAAGTGATGTAATGTTAATTTTCTCCAAATGAGTTCAGATGAAGAAATCCATCTTCATATTTGATAGCCTAAGGGTGCCTAATTTTTAAATTTCTATTATCTTTGATGCATCTGATGCACTGACGACATTTCGTTTTCTCCCGGCTTGCAGTGTGTACTCAGCTGATTGTGTGAGCGAATATCCAGAGGTCAAGAGAGCAAGACATGGTAAATGAGCAAGATGAGCAAAAAAAACCTTACCTTTCTCAATCACCTACCATCAAGATCTATATTCCTTTTTAAAAATTATTTTACAGATGTGATCATCAGGGTTGTCAAGAAGACTTTTGCAGGGATTACAGGGCTGTTCCGATCAAGATACCACAGAAAGGCAGAGCATGAAAAGCAGAAAGCCTTTACAGAGGTATGTTCATGTAATCACTACTAAGCACTTGCAAATGCATGCTTTATGTACACCAGTTTAGTTTCATGCGTAGTGTCTTGTTTTGCTCAGGTTGGCAGGGTTGCCTTTATGGGTATTGATGACATACACAGCAACAGCCTGAGTTCATGGATTGAGAGCGACGGAATGGGTGAGTGTGATCTCACTGTCCCCTACGTGTCTCTGTGATCTGCTAAATAATTTGACAGACATGTGTTACTGCTCAAAATATTGGAGTGAGTAAAAAAATGTTGGTGGTTGTTCTGTAGAACTTTATATTCATTTTAAAGAACAAACTTACAAACCCTACATTTTCGAATGGTAGTGCACTGTTTGTAAAGTGTATTTATCCACAGTCTGACAGTTTAGTAATTATTTACAATTATCTCTCTTCAGATAAACGCATAGAAATTGGACTTAAAAATAAAGAAAGAACAGCAGCCAATGTCCACCATAACCCCCAGGCTTTATGGAAACCTGAGTAAGTATCACTTAGTCATATTTGTCACTATTTGAGCTTTTGTCATTTGTCAGGTTTTTAATGGTAACATTTTCTGATGGGATGAATATAAAGTTGTAATGACATTTTTACGTGATTTAAGGAGAGATTGCAAATGTCTTTTAATGCTCATAAAAAGAGCAACACTTGATCTTCAGTTTCCCGCATTCTATGATGCCTTGAATATGGATATGACCGAAGCAACACAACAAACACTCAGTTATAATGAAGAGTCATGCTTTGTGCAAACAATAAGAAGTGTTCATTAAAACCGAATATGCACAACATTTAGTTTAAACAATAAACTAAATATCTCCATATCCCTTCTCTATTGAAGAAAACAAATTACTAACAGCGGCATCGTTGTTTGTTTATTTACTGTTGTGTACATTGCTGTCACTGAGCAAAGAATGAACTGCCTGTAAGTTTACTTTATTTTTATTTTATTTTTTTGTGATAATTTTACAATATAACAATCAGCACAATTAACAAAAGAAATAATCAGCATTAAGTAGCATCAGAGTATACAAATATGAAAACATATACATCTTCAATTCCAGTTTAAGTAGCTGGATTAAAACAGAAATCAAATAACAGCACATACATGGTCAGTTTAGGCACAAAGGGTTCATAAAGGGTTCATACGTTTCTTAGATACATAAGAAATCAGACCTACCCTTTTAATAAATAAAGAGTCTGATGCTTCATCCAAGTCCACCCCAAAAAGATATATTAAAGGAGCCTTGTGATACTTCTTTCCCAGAACCATCACAGAAACTCATGTACAGCATTCCAAAACTCTCTTAATTTCTCACAGTTCCTAAAAATATGCATAATGGTGCCCTTATGTTTCTTACATCTATTGCATAAAGACGATACACAGGATATATCTTACTGGGCCGAACCGGGGTCAAATATATTCTTTGTATAAATTTATAATTTTGTTCAACTATTCTGTTACTTGCCAATGAGAAAAAGACACCTTTGTATATAATCTCCCACTGATCATCATCAAAATTACAACCAAGATCTTTTTGCCATACGTTTTTCAATGAGGTTAAAGATGAATCCACTTGATCTCTGAAGACTTCATATATTTCAGATAGCTTTCCCTTTACATTGATGTATTCTCTAAAATGTTCTGTAATTTAGATAATTCCAATAAGATATGATCCTTTGCCAGAAGATTGTTTATTAGGTGTCTGAGTTGTAGGTACTTGTAAAAATCTTTATTGTCAATATCAAATTCACTTTTTAATTCAGAAAAAGATTTAAGATTAAAAATTTAAGCAAGTTTTCTCAAGGGTATTACCCCGCTTATAATATTTTTTTTTTTGTGATGCCTAATAATATAATTGAAAATCTGGGAGCCCTAAACCTCCTTTGATTTGCATAAAGTCTCAAGAGCAATCCTTGGTGGATGGCTATTCTAATCTTACTTTTTTGAATGATGATGATATTAAATAGGGCTGGGCGCTATATATCGTACGATATATTGTGCGCATCTCATCAGTAAAGCCCGTTCTTTGATTAGCGCTACATCTCCGTCAGCTGTTTTTAAATGCAGTGCAAGTTTATGAACAGAGCCGTAGATCACTGAGAAGCTGTGCCATTGAATCACCCGCAAAACTAACGCGTAGCTTGTCAGTGATCTCAAAGAACCGGCTTTACTGATGAGATACGCATAATATATCGTATGATATATATCGCCCAGCCCTAATATCAAATAATAAATATAATTAATGATATAAAAACCACAACGTCTTTATTTTTGACAATATTTAAGCAAATATTACCTATCAAATTATAAAAAGTTTAAAACTGAATAAACTAAACAGTATCTCTCTCATGGCTTATTTTCATACCACAACCGGAGTTCTTTCTGCTTTGTAACTGTAAAGTGTGTTCTGGATAGTTGCTGATGCTAACATTATTTGTTCTTTAGATGTTGTATAATGGTCTGTGTATTTATCTCCTTGAGCAGAGGAGCAATGCTGTACAAGGGAAGCCAGGACAAAGGCAGGGAGATGCGCAGATCCCTGAAGCTAGTGCCGTCTTGCAACACCCACGGGCTAACCACGAGACCGGCTGAGATGGAGCATCCGAGCCGCACACACAAACCTTGCCTGACCGTTGAGGAGGTAAGGAAACTGAACTTGAAAGTGCTGGAAACGTAATGCCTTGGTGTCTGTGATTTCCTGAGCATCTGTTTTTTGAGTAGGCACTGAGAGAGAATGATCGAGAGCATTACAGGAAGCTGGTAGAGATGGCATCAGAGAAATACTCAAAGAGCAAACCATTGCCGTTTGGACGGATAAAGCTTCCAATGTAAGTGCGTAAGCCCTTAGATCACTTTTGAAATCAATGTAGCGTGGCTAGAGAAAGTTAATGCTATGTTCATTCTTATTTTTTTCTTTTTTTTTAGCACCACCTTCTCTCTTGATGGACACAAGGCAAATGGACACACCTCCATTAGTCGCACTACTGACATAAGCAAATGTGCTCCAGTCAGAGGTGATCTTAATTACACCCACTGCTTTTCTTTTGCACTGTTTTGTTGTAACTATCTGAAATGATCTCAAACTTTTGATGTATAGCTTTCATGATGCTTTTTAACGGTCAAATCGAATTTTCTGTTTTTACCTTCAGCCATACCTAATGTGTCTGTGTGGCGGGATCCACTAATGCATACTAAAGACAGGTAGCACTTTAACCTGGTTCAGAAGCATTATTGATTAATAAAGGCATATCTGAATTTAATGATTTTAAATGTATTTATTTTTAAATCTGTTGCAGAACAATAGATGTTAATCGAAGCACTCCAGCTAGTGACATTAAGGAGGGAACCTTGGATAATCAAACTGCAAGAAAAAGTGTAAGTGCTTATTGTCTTTCTTGACATGCATGAGTAGAGTATCTACAGATGAACATGTATTCAAATATTAATCTCAAGATATGTAATTAAGTTTCGTATCGTAATTTTTCTTTTTTCTTCCATTTTTTTCCCCCTCTTGCTCACTCTCTGTGCAGCCTCTAGATGTGGATCTGTCAGCGGAGGTTGAAGCCAGGTTGAATCTTAAGGAAAAAGAAGCAGCTTCAGGACCCTCGCTACCTTCCAGATCTGAAATGATTACAGATACAGTGAGGCGGGGTGAGGAGGAGTTTCCCAGACTGACTAAGGTTAGTGTCTCAAACAAAATCTAGTTCTTTATAAATGTGACTGTGTTATACCACACTCTGCGTTGTACCGGTATTAAAAAAATAGTTCGCCCAAAAATGAAAATTCTGTCAGCCTGTTACAGACTATCTTCGGACTGTGGATAATATCGTGGTATGAATTTTAGCTCACATCGCCCACCCTGGTCTGGATGTTGCTTGTTTAGCAGTCTTTAGCACTATATATTTTATAGATGCATGCCTGGGAATATTTGTGTATTAACGTGGAATTTGATCATTTTCTGATTATAAGTGTCACATAAACGCATTAACCTAATTGCTACAAATTCTGTTTCCTAAAGTAAGCATATCCGATAAGAGAAATGTGAGGAAGAAATGCAGGTCTTATTTGCTTGGGCATTCATGAATACCGTGTAAATAGAGATATGTCAATATCTGTGAAGCGTGCAAACCCTTTTTTTTTTTTTTTTCTTTAATCTTAATCGGAATATGAAAAATGATGTGTAATTGTGCTAATTTGTTTCCACTTATGGTTCACTGTCACATTGGTTCCTTTCCTTCTGTTTTAAGTAAACAGTTTTTTCTTTGGAACATGTAACAGGAGATGCAGCAGGAAGTGAGCGCTGCTCTAGCTCAAATTGATCCAAACCTGGTTCTGTGCAGCGCTTTCAAACTGCGAATCACACAGAGGGATCTGGCAACCCTGCAAGAGGGCAGCTGGCTCAACGATGAGGTAGCATCATTTTAAAAGGCTTCCTAGGGAATGCACACTATATTGGTACCATACTGAATAATTAATTCTTAGTATTTGCTAATAATGAATATCTGCTATTTTTACAATATATTAATAAATATATTAATAAATTAATACATAAATTATATATTAAATACCGTAATAATCTGATAACATTGTAAAATAATCTTGAGCAAATTTCTAAATATTTTTTCATAATGTACATTCATAAAGTGTAAATTTACTTGGTGTGTGGTAATTTTGTTTTCTGTCTTAAATCTGAATGAGTGTCAGCTGACCTCTTAATAATCAAATAAAAACCCTGTCTCTCTCAGGTGATCAACTTCTACATGAATCTCGTGATGTCCCGTAGTGAGCAGGAAGTAGTAAGCAGGAAAGTCTACTCTTTCAGTACCTTCCTCTTTCCAAAGTTGCATAGCGGTGGACACGCTGCAGTACGGCGGTGGACTAAGGCTGTAGACCTCTTCCTGTATGACATCATTCTGGTCCCTCTTCACTTGGGCGTTCACTGGTCTCTAGCTGTGAGTGATAGACTCAATGTATCATAAGTTTAAACATTAGAAAACTTTTAGAACCTTAACAGTTTGCCTGATGATGTGATAAACAGTTATTGTATTGTCGATTGGGTTTCATTAGCATATAAAAACAAGTTTATTTTAGAATTCATGTGTAATGAAGTTCGTGAGTGATATAATTCTTCCTTTTCCCCCGGTAGGTTGTTGACTTCAGATCAAAGTCTGTACGATCATATGATTCCATGGGTCAGAGGCACGATGACATCTGCAAGATGATTTTGTAAGTTGTAATGTGTAACGATAGTACAGAATTATGTACTGTATAATAACGTGATTTGAGGTTAAGTTTCTGTGAATTGAGGTTCTTTGTTCAAAGGAGACAGTGCTTGTTTATATTATTAACCTAGTGACTGTATCTGTTTAGGCTTTATCTGAAAGAGGAGTTCAAAGTGAAGAAGGGCAAAGATTTGGACATGTCAAAGTGGACCTTGAGCAGTCTACGACCTTCTGTAAGCATGTGTAATTATATAAGAACAGTATAGGACTGTCACCGAGCCAAGATATTCAGTTTACTATCACAAAATGTAAAATAAAGTCAGCATTTTCAAATGGGTCCACAAGAGGGCACAAGATAAATATAAATGAAAAGGCACTGTTTGCGGGGAAAAAAAAGTATGAGAGTGCGTTGCTTTCAATGCATTGAGAGTTTTGTATTATTTTAGTTTTTTGTTTCTACTTTAGTTTTAGTTTTTTGTATTTAAATGTACAGTTTTAGTAATTTTTTATTAATTAGCTTGAGTTTTAGCTATTTTAATTCAAGTTAAACTAAGCTCAATTATCTTTGCCAACTGACTTTTTAATAAATATTTTCTATTTCAAAAGTAATTGAACTTTTTGTGCATAGTTTTAGTTAAGTACAATAGCTTTTGTCCCATTTTAATTACAAAATTGAAAAATCAAAATCGACCAAAATCCTATATAATTTTAATTTGAGTGCTGTAGAAGAGCATTTCATCCTGTCTTTATACTGTAAGAACAATTATTGTTTGTAGGAGATCCCTCAACAGAAGAATGGCAGTGATTGTGGTGTGTTCGTATGCAAATATGCTGATTATATCTCCAGAGGACGCAACCTCACATTCAGACAGGTACTTTGTGTATACAGGCATACACACAAACACATGCATAATAATACATGTCTTCATAATGCATCCATCTCTCTCTCTTGGTAGAATCATATGCCGTATTTCAGGAAAGCTATGATCTGGGAGATCCTCAACCAAAAGCTGCTGCAGTAGGAGCATTGGGAATATCATACAGACTGAATCAGATTGACCAAAGCACAGGACCTTTCCCTTCTGCTCTTTTCTAGAGACATTTGGCTTTTTATTGGCCTGTTGCAAAATTCCACCCAATTTTTCTAACAGACAGTGGATTGCTGGTTCCAGGCTGGGTTTGTTTGCACTAATAACCAATCCCTACTGTACGAATCCAAACACTAAATCGCAAATATGAGCAGAACACTGGACTGGGGTGTGAATTGATTTGAGCAGGTAGAAGCCTCATTAGCATTTGTTTTGAGGCTGGAATCGTTCTCATTCCAAGAATGTAGTCTTATCACCCCCTACTGGTCATGCTGTGAGCCTTTCCCAATTCACAGAAGTAGCTGTCGTTGTTCCCGTGATTGGTTACAAAGGGGGACTAAAGTTACAAAATGGACCTTATTTTCAGTAAGAGTTTGTTAGTGTGGGGATGTTTTAGCAGTTATCTTTTTTACATCACATGTGCATTAATTAGGAATGATTAGCATATTTATTTAGTTTGAATGAGATGCAGTGATGTCAGCTTAGTATGCCAATACTTATGTTTTAAAAACTACAATGTTACCCATTAATGTCAGAGCATCTATATATAGCAAGGTTTGATGTGCATGACAATGATGGTACTGAAAGCAACAGTATTCAGTGGATCTAGTTTCTTTTGTGTCTCAAAATAGTCCTGGCCTCCAAGTGCCTTGTTCCCAGAGCATCTCATATTTTAAAGCCATTAAAATATTTTGACTTCATAACTGTTTGTGGAGCATCTGACATGCTTGTTATATAGTTATCTGTGTGTGGGAAAGCAACAGCTTGGCACAAGTAAAACCAGAGTGGATGATTAGAAAGGGAATGCATTGGTCTTGTTTTTTTGTGTTTAGATGCTATACTCATAATCCCAATGGCTGTATTAGACATTCATATTGAACTGGAAATGTGGAACAGTGAAGTTGTGCCAAATGGACATTTCAGTGGTTCATATCTGCAATATTCCTCTCATCCAGAAACACAGGATCAAAAAGTGCTTTAATTCTGACTTGAAGTAAAAAAAGAAAAAAGGTCTATATTTATTTGTTCTTCTATGGCTCTTCTGATTGAGTTTGAGCTTGAGTGCATATCCTGGAGTGGACTTGTTTGTGAGAATGGAGAGTGGTTGGATTGGCAGTGGATGAGTTGTGATGCAGGCTTTAATATAGAAAATGAAAAGGCCCACTGCATATGAGCAGTTTTTGTCATTAATGCAGAATGTTGGTCATTATTTTTGTAAGTAATAAAGATGTGAAAAAAAAAAAAACGTGTCTTTCTGTCATCCAGTGTGAAAGTCACCCACTATTTAAATTTTTAAAAAAAATTTTTTTATTTTATTATTATTTCGATTTTTATTGTAACCATATATATCTTTAGTTGAGAGCTCGGGCCCAATCTCAGGACTGTGGTTATTGTTTGTATTTTTGTTAACTTGTCAATAAAAGTAAAAAAGGTCAAGTTCTCAAAGTTCTGGGAGAAGTTGTGAAACACTTTTAATTGGTAATTAAAGTGCAATATACAGCAATTAAAAACAAACGACAAACATTTAAAGGGCAATCGCCCAGCGGAAAATGTGAAGGTGATGAGAGATGAAACGAGAGACTAGAAGTGAGCCTTTTAAGTTCTGCTGAGGCTCAAAAAGAGGATCAAAAAGCCAATGGTGTCTTGAACTTTTTGGACTTTTGGAAAGTTAATGACTCTGTCTTCAAGAAAGGCATTTTGCACATGCGGCTAGATTGGATGTTAATGCATATACTCTTAATGTAGGAGAAATCGCATACGAAACTCAAATTAGCTGTTAACAATCTTTCAATCAACATCATAAGCCAATCCAGTCGCTTTTTCACCACTATAAATAGGCCAGTTTCCTTCTCTTCCGCATCTCGTTTTTCTCATTCTGTCTCCCCTACTCTGCTGTTCTCTCCTTCCTCGGGGGGGCACGCAGGGTTCAAGCCGGACTCCAAGCTACGCCCTCTTCTCACCCCCAACAGTTTGCCAAACATGCTATTATTTATCATTGAGGAAGCACAAACTCGTGAAAAGACTGTTAGACCACTAATATGTTGCATAGGTATCAACATATAATTATAAAATCTCATTTAAATCATTAAAAGGTTAATTCATAGATACCAAACATGGTATTGGTGACTAGTGATTCTATCATACAGTATACCAAGGCAATATACAAGAAAGTAATAATCATGAACCAAATGTCCTGGAGGTAGGCATGCCTGGCTATGTGTCCTGGTTGCCATGGCATCTTGGCACCCCATCTGGTTGTATATATGTAAATTATTTATTTTTTCTCCATAAAACAAACCACTGTAAAATTGGAAACTTTAAAATGCTGTTTTTTTTTTTATTGTAAGCATGGAAAACAAACATGGAAAATATGAATTGTTCAATGATTAAATTTTTGTTTTTGACACTCTAGTGTTGCTAGGCAATCAACAGATTGAGATTTTTTTTTTTTTTTACCATTAATCACACTGTTCTAAACATATTGGGGCCAACGCGTGTCAAATAAGCACACAAATGTAACCTTGCACTATCCTGGCTTTCAGTTCACGTCCTCTCTGTAAACAGTTCCATGGTGTCCTGTTCACGGGAGACAACTTCCTGCTGTGTGATCATGTGATCTACAGGCTAATTTATTGATAGGCCTGAATTATTCAGACGGCATAGTGTGTTCAAAAACGTAGCAGCTGGTCTTCATGTGATGAAATCTGATATCTGCTCTAGCTATTTGTCCTAAATTATCTGTTATCTTGTCCATTTGTATCTAGATATACAAGAAACACCATCTTAAAACAGATATAAATGAACATTATGAAAAATATGTAAACAATGCAATACACAATTAGCAGCAAATATTGTTTCTGAGATAAGTCTTTTGAGTTTGCTTTATTATTATACTATATTATGTGTGTTTTACTGATTTTCAATTATCAGAGTCACTCTGTGTATACCAGTCAATATTTGGGAATACTTTTTTGCTTTCTTTATAATTTAATTTTATTAAATTTTTTAAGAAATCTCATGTTCACCAAGGTTGCATTTATTTGATCAATAATGCAATGAAAAGTTATTGTGAAATAAAATTACTATTTAAATTGAACTGTTAATTGTTTATATATATATATATATATATATTTTTTTGTCATTTATTCCTAGGATGCCACAACTATTCCAGCAGCCATTACTTCACTCTTCAGTGTCTCAGCTATTAATAATGGCTCTGAAAACATATAATTTTTTTGTGGAAATGGTAATAATTTAACCACGATTATAACATGAAGTTAAAGTTTTCTGAAATATAAATCTTAAACATTTTAAATGTATTAAATGTCATTTTTGATTTGTGTCCTTGCTGAATTAAAATAAATACAAAAATATGGCAAATAAATACAGCCGTGGTAAGCATTTCTATTATAATAATTCCTATGTAACAACTATGAAACTAGGGGTAAAATAACATACTCATACAAGCTGAGAAAACAAGAAAACAATATATATCAATCACAAATAAATTACTTAAAATTCAGATTGAGGTCAGATGTTTTAGAATTTGTTGAAATAAATGTCAGTTCCACTAACAATGAGCAAATATTATTATATATTTAATAAAATGTGTTTTTGCCAAATTTAAAGCCAAGGGTTTTACATCTTGTGGTCACGTTGCAGGATAATCACCTTGGGAGTTCTTCCAGGGCAGGCCATTCCTCACCTCATAGTTTTATGCCAAAGATCAAAACATGGTACAGCGTGGAGACGGACATATTTGTTTCCCCCTGAAGAACATTCCAGGCAGCCGTAGACAGTCTCACGCCTCTGCTGGCCCATTCCACACAGGGCACACGGTCCTTTAGGTATGTTATGGTTGAGCAGATTTACACGTGCGTGCTTTTCGTCCCGCAGGTAGGCCGTGGACAGGTCTGTCATGCTGGCAGCCTTCTCATAGTAGTCCGTCACAACATCATCTATATATGTATCAGAGTGAGTGAGCTCTTCGAACGTCCTGTCATCTACAGCAGGAACAAAGTGACAAATCAAGTTATATGTGGAATATCATTTTAAATATTGCAGATATACATACAACACCAGAAATTGTATCACCTGCCCTGAAAGGATTTCCGTATATGATTCCCGACAGGAATCTTCTAAGTCTTCCAACGGAAAAGCGGCCAATGAATCCTCCCAGCTGCTCACGGATCTGTTCCCTCTCAAACCCTCCCACTGACTCTGGAGCCACACAAATGTCTGACCAAAGTTCAGACAAAGGTCATAAGATAAAGCAATAAGCATTTTTAAATCTAAAAAAATATCTATATATAAAATCATAGATAGACATACAGTATAAACCCTTCCACTGTTCAAAGTTTGGGGTTGAGGTTTGAAACAAGTCTCTTAGCAATGGTGCATTTATTTTATTTGATCAGAAATACAGGAAAACAGTGATATTGTGAAATTATTATTATTAATTGTAAAATAACTTATAAGCTGAGTAAACATTATCATGTGTTTAAAAAAGTTCATGTTTGTGGATACAGTGACTTTTTAGAACAGGAAACTCTCATTCACAGTTAACTACAACTTAATAAATTCCTAATTTGCTGCTTATTAATAGTTAGTAAAATTTTTGTTAAGTTTAAGTATTTGTTAGGATTAGGGGTGTAGAATAAGGTCATGTAGAATAATGCATTAATAATGTGCTTAATTAATAAATGACTTACATTCTACATGTTAACTAAGAAACCTTAAGTGTTACCATTTGTCTTATGATTCTTTGAGGAATAAAACAAAACAGCAATTGAATATTTAATATGGTAATTTTTTAAAAATTGTCTTCACTTTTCATCAATTTTATGCATACTTGCTAAATACAAATATTAATTAAAAAAAATCTTACTTAACCTAAGACAGAACACTACATTGTTGGAATTTAATGCTTACCTAGACGTCCATCGAGTCGCACGTAAAGCTCAAGAACACTGAATGCTATGGTCGTGTGAGCTGGAATTACTATGGCTTTATCTCGACCTTTAGGGTTTCGACCATCATCTATCTGGAACTGCGTGAGAGGATTAAGAGTATCAGGGAATAACAGATTTTACCGCCACTCAATATACTGTGTGTGGCCGCACACTTGCATTTGTTTACCCTCATGGTAGTCCCTCGCACTCCAGCGTGGACGGTGAGGGAACACTGCCTCGTGGTGCGGATACTCTCCATGACAACACACAGGATAGTCCGCCCGCTCTCTTTGGACTGACGGATCAAACAGTGATCTAGGTCAACTTTCCTGATAGAATAGTAAGAGAGAAGAGAGTAGACAAAAAGATTTGTGAGAACACAGTAATTCTTTTCATCAAGTCGGCTTAGACTGCGGCTGCTGACCGCAAGTATCTGGACGGTATCGTAGCCACAGCCAACATCCCCCCCCCCCCACAAACAAATTTTGTGTAGGATTTTTTTTTTCTGAACCAAATTATTGGTCGAGTGAAAGGTTCTAGCTCTCTCATAAACACATTCACTTGTCTCCACTGGCATAACAGTGTAACCTGTCTGTGCAAAATGTGGAGTGATACACAGTGAATATTTTTAGTGCAGCTGGTCCAAATACCAACTCTCAGCCAATTTTGAGGGCAGGTATTGACTTGTATATAAAAATATGTATACATGTTTTTTTTTTGTTTTTTTTTTACCTTGCATTGAGTTCTCTCAGTAATGTTGGAACCTCCACCTCATGCTTGGTCACAATTCCAAATGAGGCCTTTACTGCCACAGAATCTGAACCGCTCACATTTACTCCCACCTCATGGATCAGATGGTTGCCCAAACGCCCATTTAGAGCAACATCAGACTTGTCCTCATAGTTCAGCAGCTGATATGAGGAGACCCCTGTCAAAAATAGTAAAGGTGACACACTCCTTTGATACCTCTTACAGTGTGCCCATCATGCAAAAACATTCATAATAAAAGCTGCTGTACACATAAAGTGTTTATGCAATTTGTAAGTAAAATGCACATAAAATTCCTCATGGATGATTGATTAAATGCTTGCATTACACATTTTTGAATCTATTTTTTATCAAATTATTAAATATTTCTAACTCACCTGCTGTGATCTCTTTCTCTCCCACGAGTATGTCTTTCAGCGAGAAAGGGGTTGTGGCATATTTGGTCTTCTTCCAGAAATGTCGTCTCCTTTTCCTCGTCACCAGACTGAGGGGTTGATATCGGTCCGCTTCACTTAGACTGGGCACAGGTACTAGGCGTCCAGTGTTCCCCACCTGCTTCACAAAGTTTTTAGTTGCTGCCGCAAACATGACTGTAATTCACCGTAGCTTGAGCATATCGTTACTGTGCATGTTCATTCAGAGCAGTTTGAATTGGTACTGGCTGTGGCAACATCGCTACCTGTTCGAGGCTAAATGAGAAGCAGAGGTGCTGCTTGGGTTTGTCCAACCAGATCATTAATAATAAAGGGGTTGTAAGCTGATCAGGGTGTTCTCTGCCATATGTGTAGTGTATTATTGAGTTCAAATAAATAGACGTGACACCACATAAGCACCTCTAAATTAGAACATACATCGTAGTTAATCCTAAAGTGAATATAATTACAATGCTAATGCTTGTTTCATTTGATGTATAACAGAATGTAATTAGCTTGATTGCTCTGTAATTACCTAGTTTACATTACGTGTAATGAGGTTTTTAATGTATACATCATTGACCTTTTTGTATAACGTAATAAGGTCAAACCAGTTTACATGAGCCATATTTGTTGTATGACTAACTGCTTATTTAATTGGTAACGCTTTAAAATTAAAATGCACATTTACTTCAAATGAACTAACAATTAAATATACTATTTTTTAAAATCGTAGATCATGTTAATTCAAATATTTACAAATACATAATTAAAATCCAAAGTCGCATCTGTTGATATTATTTAATCGAAAAATGTGAATAGTTGTTTTTCATGAATTCATGTAAAAAAGATTAAATTAATGTTAAGTAATGGGACATTTATGAAGTATTACCATTTTATTTAATTTTGTTGTTGTTTTGCTTTCTTTTGTACTTTTGTTTTGGTTTCGTTTGTAGTTATTTCTTGTCATATATTCACCAGTGCTATGTTTTCAAAAGCACTGTAAGTTAAATTTCAATGAAACTTTGGCTTACAATGCTTTTGAGAACTTCAGCCAGAGAAATAATAAATTATTCAAAGTAAAAAAAGAAACAACATATGCAAGACGTAAATCATGTTTTAGCTTCTGAAGAATAACAACTTCTGCTTTGAGCTGAAACTATTTTAAGATCTGTTATATTTAGAACTATCCTGAAAATCTGGGAAGATGTTTAAAGTGCCCCTATTATGCCATTTTAAGGGTTGCTAATATTGTTTAACAAGTCACTTAAAACAGGTTTATATGTGT
>JAUCNO010001758.1:5345948-5361192 GCA_032353835.1 Enteromius viviparus
AGCAAAGCAGAATTGCTCACTATCACACATTTAGACTGATTTGTGAACAATGTTTGAGAGAAATGGTAATATTGTGTATCTGGCATGAATTTTAGATCTTTAAGTCCATCTCATGAAAAATCGGGGCAGGAACAAAGGTGTTGCGTTTATATTTTTGTTGAGTGTATTTTTGGCTATTGCTACAAATATACCCCAGCGACTTAAGACTGGTTTTGTGGTCCAGGGTCACATTTATTGACAACAACCCAAAAAACATCCCTTTCTAAACCCTTGTGTGTGTCTACAAAAAGTTAACTTCATATATCTCCCAAAGCACTGTCACATACATATTTTTCCCCCATTCTATACAAATCATTTAAAAACAACCGCAAGCTTTTCTTCATGTTGTTGTTTGTTGACAAGTTTCCAAAAATCAAATTCAAACTGATGGGTGTTTCTTGATCTTCAGGCATTTTATCTCTCAGGGGTTGATTTTTATAAAAAACTAACAACAACTAACTTGAAGATGATGTTAAAACCGTCTTGGAAACTTTTTAATCAACATTTATGTACATATTATATCATATTACCCATGTCCCATGCTAACTTAAAATCCCTAAAACAAACAATAATTATTAAATGTGAAATTAAAAGTATTTACTGTGTGAGAAATATATTAATAAAGACCCACAAACATAATTACACAAAATATAGTCTCTAATCAGCATGATCGAGATAAAATAATATTTGAAGAAAACACAAAAATGAAGGACAAATATCAAGAATATGTATACTATAAATTAAACAATTATGGAAAAAGTTTGAAAATACATAACTGTATATTTACATAGTGTATAATGCGTGCTATTCATATAATAACCTTAGAAATATGAAATAGAAACTCTCACCACCAACTGAGATGGAGGGAATTTAAATTGTATTCAGATATAGAGTAAATAATAACATAACTCTAGATAAATCTTTATTGTTGGACAAATAGAATAACGAGTGATAAAAAAGTGTTTTCAGAATGAGTTATTTTTTAAAATCCCACCTGATATAAGAATGTATTCTGGTCTCATATCTACAATTCGAATATGTGAGCAATATTCCAAAAACATAATCTTACTCGTTTCTGAAGGTTTCCAATCTGTTTTCTCGTCTCTACATCTTTTCCACCTGACTCTAGGAACTTTTTGTAGGCGAGATCAAAGGCTTGTCCAATAGCAAGAGTGATCTCCTCCGCCTGGGTGAGATTTGCACACACTGTTATCATTAAGCACATCAGTATGTAACTTTTGTTAAATGAGTGTATTTACTTACACATTTTTCACTGTCAAACACGTAACAAAGGTGCTTCTTTGTCTCGGGTTCTGTGCAGATAAAGGTGAAGATTCTTTTATCTGTTTTGTCGTCTGCACAGAAGGACATTCTGTGAAGTTGGCAGTTATGCTGCATCTCCTGGAACAGGAAGAAGAGCTGAACTCAGATGAAAAGCTCACTGGTATGACTGACCTATTTTGAGGCAAAAAGCAACAAATCGAAAAACAGCCTAGAGGAAAATTTTATTGCTTAGTGGTTTATATTTTTAAGTGTCTCAGGAGAATGAACAGTGTTCTTATTTTTGTTTCGATAACGTTTATTAACTTTTTTCAGATGTTTCTCCAAAATTAACAGGAAATAACTGATATTATTTTTTTATATGAGGAGGTAGAGATGGGGGAGCAAGAATTATGAACTCATTACATATACGCCATAATAATTCTTGCTGAACAATTGATTTAATGGAATCTACCATTTTTTATTAAGTTTTAAAGTAATGATTTACCCCCAAATTAAAAATTGCTGAAAATATACATAGGCCATCCAAGAGGTAGATGTATTTGTTTCCTTACTTCCTCACCAATTGATCTGCCGCCGCAGTTTCATTTCAACATTAGGACATTTTTGAATTCAGGTGTTTTACAAGTGTAAACAAATATGTTGGTATATTTTAATGTGAGGGGACAACAGATTTTAAGGGTTTTTATGGCTCATATTTTGGCCAGAAGCAATGGTTTGAAGTAAAACTGTCTTAATGATGGATTTGTTTATTACAAACATGCAGCTTTTCACTTCACAAGATGTTCATTGATGGACTGGAGTCATGTAGACTACTTGTAGAATATTAATATTTTTAAATATCATTCTGATGCACCCATGCACCACAGAGGACTCATTAGTGAGCAAATAATGCCAAATTTATCTAAATCTGTTTTTATGAAGAAACTCATCTACTTATTAAATATAGACTGACGGTGAGTACATTTTTGGGTAAACTATTCTTTTAATAAAATAAAATTATAGATGTTTGTGAGTTTATCTATAGCTTGGTCACATGTATTTTCTTTTGTGATTTCACTGAAATGAAAAGCAGTAGACTGGAGCATTTGTCTGTGTGTAGTTCTGTGCAAAAGAACATTGCGTTGTTGCCTTCAGCAACTGATAACAACCTCAACAAGCTTTCATCAAAACATTCAGAAATAACACTTTCCAGCTCTGGACTGCCACACAAACAAAATGTTTGACAACTGATGCTGAATTGAGCACTTTCCATATCTGACAGGATATATTGCACCATCCGTGAAGCTTATAACTACATTAACTGTTTACAGTATTCACAGTGGACTAGTACATCTATTTCCTCTTGGATGTGTGATTCCTCATCTATAAATTAGATTCCATGACAATTAAGTTGTACATAGTTCTCAATGGCCCACTCCCAAAATCCATTTATGGTTTAATTTGTGAGATATACTTTACCAGAAATCACATTACTTCCATATACAGCCCCAAAATCAACATCTAAGAAAAGATATTTACATGGACAAATGCAATGATTAAGTACAGTAAACTCATTATTGAACTATAAATGATGATTGAGACAGTATTTTGATGGAAAAGTGTTTGTATCACAGCAGATGTGATTCTGCACGTCCTCTCACTCATTCACTCTGACAAGCATTAAAGGATAAGTCTAAGAAGGGATACTGCAATTGTAAATTCATTTAGTGTTTGAAATTTTTCTGTCTTTCCCCTTTGAGCATTAAATGCCCAGAAGCAATCCCGATGCCCAGAAGCGATCGCCCTTGGTTATTACCGATTTCCTGTGAATACGCAGATACTGTGATTCCATATCACGTTACACCTGACAGCAGAAACGATTTCTCATGTGAAAAGTGTTATTAAACAACCTGCCAGCTTTGCTTTAGAAATGGAAAATAGGCATTTTGTCTTTTGTTTTATATTCATAAGTTAGAGACGTATCTTAGATACTTAACCAAAAGTCAGTTTGTTTTCCACAATATTAATTTAGTAGTTATTAATCAAAGGCTAATTTATAATTAAAATTACAAAAAAAAAATGTTTTTGAAACATCTGAGAGATCTCTTTTATGATTTTTCTAATACTGTTCACAAACATTGGCTGTCTGTTCTGATCCTATTCTAAATTCATCTAATTGCATTTATCAAGTGCTAATTGGTTGCTGAATTAGTTAAATTATTTTATTATTGGAATGAAATAATTATGTCAGTTGTGCTAACGGAACTTAATTGGCATGACTTTAAACAGTACATTTTTGAAAGATAAGATAGCGTGTTTCATTTTCTGCTAAACTGCATTTCATTGTTCTGTCAGAGCAGGTATGATAATGGTAGTGGGGTAGTTCATAGGGCTGAATAAATTATTGTCTTTTTTTAAGTCTAAATTAGGGTTGCCATGCATGAAATCACATCAACTATTCATAAAGCACTTCCTGTAACTGAACGATTTTTATATTTAAGAAAACCTACCTTGGTTTTAGGGTCCAATATCTTCACACCATATATAGAGATCTGAAGCTCCACTTTAGGAGTTTTCTGCCCCTCTGACTTCTTGATGTGCCTTTGAAACTAAGGAAGCAGAAGTGTTTCAGCACACGCTGGGTAAATACACACTATCAAGGGAAAAGCAGACAGAGCCGGAGGTGTTCACCATTTTTTAAAGGCTGCTGGAGAGCAGTAGAGCATCAGGTGAAATCAGGTGCTCAAACATGTCTCTAGCGCAATGCACTGGCCTGCAGAAAGTCCAAACTTGACATAAATTGGGCAAAAGAAATATTGCCCAGGAAAAGGACATTTTTATTGTGCCCTTAATCTGTCCCCTAAAAATCCCACCATGAATGAATCACAGCTTTACTTTAGTCTCATAAACTAGTCCTGTGTATTGACTGTTGGGTTCAGTTATTAAATAATAACACAAATGTTTCAAAATTATATTTTCTTTCCAAAGGAAATTTGAGTCTGCCAATGTTAGGTTTGCACTGCAAAAAAAGCTACCGTCTAATGGCATAAACATGCCTCGGTGCACGTCTTAGCAAGATAAGAAATTTGTACCAATAAGTACGTATCACTAGAAACGAAATTAACACTACAGGCAGTAAAACTCTGACACCTTTTATTCCATATATACAGTGTAATTTTTTGACCAATTACTTGAAAAATATCTTGTGACAAAATAGTATTAATATGCTGGGAGATCACTGAAAACTGATGCTTTTGAATGTAAGCATCACACATATCCAGCTTCATATCTATGGGTTTTCATAGATGGTAGGTTTGTTCGGTAGCTCACGGAGTACAGTGACGTACTTGAGAGGAGAGGCAACTACAGTTCGACAAAACAGTTCAAAACTGCATAAAATGAATTTGAAATGGCATGGTTGCATCAACAAATACTTTTTAACATCGATTTTGCATTTGTCACACTATAGGGTAGGTTTAGGTTTGGATATGGTGTAGGGCATATTTCAACATGACAGAGCATTAACTTTAGCGTCAGTTCCTGGATATTAAACGTAATAATGAACCTGTGCTCTATTTCTCTTTTAAACTGCGGCAAAATGTGCAGTATAGCACGTAAAATCAATGTTGCATAAAAAGTGCACAGAGGTATGTATTTTTATGAGATTGGGTTAAAAAAAAAGGCACCTAAAATCTGAAAATAAGAAAATTATGTACTTATGCACTATTCTATGCCACTATGTACTATGTGATTAGGGTATACCCACAGAAAATTACAAAAAACCTGGATGATCCACCTTATTATCTAAATGAATGAGTATAGTGCATTTATGTGCATAGTGTAGTTTGGAACTTTTAATTTTCTTGTTCCTGGATATTGCCTAGGTCCTTGATTCAATGTAAGTCAGGTGAAGTAACTAGGTGAAAACCATAAATCTTTATTCATCTTTGAAACCCAAATTAAGGTATTTTTGATTAAATCTCTCTGCTCTCTGACCCTGCATAAACGAAAAGTCTTAATATGTTCAAGGTCCAGAAACGTACCAAGAACATGGACAAAATACATACCATAAATTTATGAAGCTACAGAAAAAATAATTAAATAACATCATAGGACCCTAGCTGTCTATGGAGGGTCACAAAGGTCTCGGATTTCATCAAAAATACCTTCATTTGTATTAATTTGATTGATGAATTAATTTTATAAATTAAGTGGTTTGGAAAGGCATGAGGGTGAGTAATTATTGACAGAACTTTCATTTTTTTGGGTGAACTATCCCTTCAATGACTGACAACAAATGGTTGTGTAAAATTGTACAATATAATTGTATATGAATAAATTAAGAATCACTATTCAATTATTAATCATTTTATTTATTTTTAACAGTTTAACAATTATATAAATTATTGTTTTACCTACCAGCTTTTCCCTTGTGCTATCTGGCACTCAGATAAAACTGAAATGCTGCTTGAGCCTGTTATATGCACTTCGGAAGTTAACTTGGCCTTTTAAAATGTCTGTATATTTACATTTAATTATCACAGCCATTTCTGCCTCATAAACAGGCGAGAAGAACCGTGAGCACGGTTTATAGCCCATAAATGTGTCTGTGACCACACTACCTTCAGTTTCCTGACGGCCACACGGACCATGTCTGTCCCTTTGGGCTGCTCCACCTCAGTGATTCCCAAGAACTACAAGAAACACACAGCAGACAAAAACCTTAAATAAAACATTAATTGAGTAATATATTAATATAACGTATTTTTTATGTAATGGTGCCTGGACTAATAAGTATAGGTGTGTGTATCATTTTGTACTGGTGACCGGTGATAAAAACTGAAGAAGGTCAGAGAAGGGGAGTTCAGAGTGCTCACAAAAATTGCCTCCACACACACTCACATACACGCACACACATACTCTCAAGTGCATTTAGTACAATTTTAAACATCACTACATTCATCATAGCAACAGCTTCAGTGAACCAGGCTATCTCTCACACATTTACGCACACACCTCTCACATCCCAAAGTCAAAGAAATGGTGTACACTGTCGTACAAGTGTATATGTCCCCCAACTGCGTAGTAAATATAGTAGAAGCAGAGAAAACCACAGGAACAAATAAGAAATGGGTCTCATACTTTACCTTTGCATTATACACAACATGACTTCTCACCAAGGCTTCAGGTGTGTGCATGCTGGGTTTATCTGGACAAAAAAAAGAGAGAAAAACAAAGTTAGGTGTTTTCGCAGATGACTGACATTTTTCATGAATCAAAGAATCAATCAATAAAAGCTTGTAACGTTTCATTTGAAGGATTTTTGTGGACGTCCCAAACTTTTTAATACACTATGGAGGCAGCGTAAATGTATTGTAGTTACAATCACTGGAAACTTCTCTCCTGCACAGTCGACATGCATCTTTACCTCAGAGACCACTTAAAATCTCTCAACATCCACAAAGGTCTCACAGGTCGTCCCCCATTTTAAGTGCTTTATACTTAAAACATTAAGTACAGAAATGCACCCGAAAAAGCTTTTCTATGTTTTCTGTATAATGCAATGATAACACTGTGACGCAGTACTTGAGATCACAGTAATTCATTTCATTAATAAATTAAACTGATTACTCTTGATTTTATTTATGCCGCTGATGTTGCATTTGTTGTCACTTTCAATTACTTTTCACGTGGTGATTAATCAGACCTCATCTTTTAATTAAATGTGTTCTTGTGATTGCTGTTTTAAATGCTGAGGTCCATGCACATCTCGTTTAATTAGACCAGGGGGTTTTTAACAGTTCAGGGAGTTCAAGGACCCTCTGCGGCTGCACACTAGGGGATCCACACACAGAATAGGTTAGAAAGAAAATAATGTTATTACATAAATTATTACACAAAAATAAATTAAAGTTAAAAAGTACAATTTACCTCTTTTTAAAAGATTTGGTGGAAATCATATGTAATGGTGCCTGTTATTTTTATTTTGTATTTTTTTTACTACAATTCTTTGTTTTTCATTACCAGTACCAATGAACGCAATGCTGATTTAATGACTGAACATGTGGAGCTTTGAGCTTGTTTCTGCTGAACTCTATTTGAAACTCAAAACTTTTCCCCTGGGATAGAACAATTATTTTTTAATATAAATCTACTTTAATGTTGCAGACGTTTTTTTTTTTTTTTTAAATTAAGGACACAAAGTGAGCTCATAACCCATTTTTACTAAAAATGAGTGCTTTATATTAAGCTCTTCAAACTACTGTAACCCATGAGCCTACAGTTTAAACCTATTGCTCTCTTGCCAGAAGTGTTTTTGCAGTTTAATGCTTTTCAGACCTGATTACCTGAGCACATAACTTTTATGGTTTATTTTTATATTCTTGTCTGTAAATGTTGCATACGGCTCATCCTGACAGAAGCAGTTCTCTTTAAAACTTCACAGACTTGAGTAAAGGAGTGTTGTAGTGCACACACACTAAAAAACAGTAGCATAAGGAAAAGGAAAGGACATGACATGTGGCCAGGTATGGTTAACCATACTGGGAATTTGTGCTCTGCATTTAACCAATCCAAGTGCATACACACACAGCAGTGAGAAGTGAACAAACAACTTGCTCAAGGGTCTCGCCTCAGTCATGGTATTGAAGGTGGAGAGAGTGCTGGTTATTCACTCCCCCCATCTACAATCTCTCCCAGACCTGAGACTCAAACCCACAACCTTTGGGTTATAAGTCCAACTCCCTATACAATAGGCCACAAATGCCCCCAGAGTGATAATAATAGAGTGGTAGAGCAAAATTTGTGTCTAAAAATACAGTTTGTTAAAATATTTTGCCTTCAAAAGTGGAAGCATGTCAAATCTTTTTCCTCCTTCAATTCACAATAAAATTATTTAATAGTGTGTGATTTAATTTAAAGGAAATCATAATGTAGGTTAATGTCATCAAGAAGTCTAAAACCTCTTGGTAAGAGTGATTAAACACTCATGTTTTGCTGTCTCATGTCCTTACAAGCTATAAGCCACTTATTTATTACAGATTCCTCAAGGGGCCCTCTTGACACTTCGGGGACCTCTGTGAATGTCTATACTACTTTCAAGGTGGGACGACCCTGATCAAACAGCAGCATTTTTTTCCTAGCGGGCTGACAGACATGCCGTGTTTTATATGCTGTGTAGATGAAGAGCTCCTCATTGTTTGTTTTTTCTCCCTTGTGCTGGGGGTGAAATTGTGAGCTGATGAATTGGGAAAAGGAGACCTCTGTGGTCAGTGATGTAGACCTGACTCAGCAGGGCACAGCTTAAAAAAAATGAAGACAAACTAAAAAAACAGCGGGAGAGAAAGAGAGAGAGACAGAATGAAAGATTAATGGACGGAGAAGGAGACCAAGAGAAGCAGGGAGTAAGAGAGATGGCCCTTAGAGTATAAGAACTGCGATGCTGACAAAAACCAATAATATAATGAAGCTGACAAGCCGTCCAATCCTGTGCCAAAGAGGAGACAGCTCTCTCACTGTTTATTTGACACCTTTATAACACAGGCTCTTCAGCATTCCCCGCCACACAGGTGTGTACACACACACACACTTTAATCAGTTGAAGTCTCCTACTGTACACCAATTAATGCTCGACACAGAGGACGAGTGCTCAGATATTCCCCACTGCAGTAATGTCATGAGGAAAAGGTCAGTGCTTTCCTGTGAAAAACTAACTAGCACAGTTGACCATTTTCCTATTATCAGAGTTGGAAACAGTAAAAATTTTTCTAGTTTGCAGTTCCAAGTCATTATTGGTTCCATAAATATTTGTGTGGTACTTTTAATAGAAAAATATTTGAAGAAAATAAAAATAGAAAAAGTACAGTACATACAGTTCATCGCTGACCGTTGAACCAGGAGACGATGACATCAGCCCCACTCTTCAACACGGAGCATCAGCCAGGACCAGGGTGAGCTAAGGTTGGGTTCAGCCTGTTTTGGATTATCTGTCTGCCCTTTCATGACCAAGGATGTCTTGTTTGAACTGTTTGTCTACCTTGAACCCTGTCAGCCCATGGGCAAATACCACTATCCATGAAACTGATTGTCATGAACTCTCACCCATCCTTCCTCTCCCACCTCCTCTCTTTACTCGTCTACCATCTTCTGCCCTGCTGAACTGCATCCTGCCAGTCCCTCTACTTATCTTTAGCTGTCCATCTCTGGAATGGATTTGCTTTGATTGTGTCAGTCTCCAGCTCCACTGTGGTCTCCAGCATGGCTTTTAGCTCCCTCCTCTCTGCTGTGGCCCGTCAGTCTTCCAGCTCAGTTGCTGGAGCCATCTGGCCCCCTGGCTCTATGGCTCTCTGTCCCCCTCCTGGGTTCCCTTACCACCAGCTCTGCGTCTATCAGGCGGGCCCTTGGAGTCATTAGTTCTTCCTCCACCACTTAAGTCTACAATGGTGTGCATCATTTGTGTGCATGTTTTGCTTTTCTCTCTCATTTGTCTCATTGCCTTTTGGATTTATTAATATATTTACCTTATAGCTTTGTCATTGTGCGTTCATGTTTTGTACAGCAGCCAGTTGACAAGTGCAGTGCAGCCAAATAATGACATCTTCATATTTGAACAGGACAAATATAACAATTTAGATCTTAATGTTATACAATTTTATTCAAAAGGTATTTTTTATAAATACAGCTTTTCATACAGGTAAATTAATAACACTTTAGAATACTTTTCTTACTTACTGCATAACTAATAAGGAATTATTGATGAACTAACAGGTCATTAACTCACTACTGTAAACTACTAAGGAAGATGTGTTAGGGTTAGGGTTAGGGTATTACATACTAATGAGTATGTAATACAATTTTACAATTGTGTTAAATAACAGTTTAGCTAATCAATAACCAATGTACCTCCAAAGGAACTTTTATCAATTAACAGTTAAGTAATAACTGTTAGTTATACAATAAATGAGAAACAGTATTCTAAAGTGTTATGAGTAAATGTGCTATTTTTGTTATCAGTAAATGTGCTATTTTAGAGGCACCCTAAATAGATAACTGCCGGTATTTATATTAAATAAAATTACTATACAGTTGAAATTTAATAATATTTCAAAAGATATAACGGGGGATCCCGTAAAGTCAGAACACTCTGACTATTGGATTTTAACCAGGTGCAAAACCACTGTACAGAAAAAAACAACTTTTGTACTGTAAAACTTTGAGAACAATCCAAGTTCAGAAAATATGAGTCTATTTTAGAGAGAACTGCTGAGGCATGCGACCTTCAAAATTAATAACAGCAGTCTACTAGGTCATTGCAGTTTTTTTTTAATACTAAAGCAAGTAAGTGAAACCACAACAGTGCAATTAACAGATTCATGTAGCTCATTGGTCTTTGAACTCAAAAATAATAAACGTAGTGCAAAGGAGACAGGTCCATTTTTAGCTTTACCCTTTGCTTTTCCCGTACCTCGCTTAGTTATGAAAAGGTTACTGCACCGCAGGACATCTCTTTCCAGAGCTCAGGACTAAAGGTCATTTTGTAATGCTCCCACCGATTAGCTTTCAGTTTAAACACAAATAATCATAAAGGCTAAGCTTTCAAAACAACTGGTCAAATGCAAGAGCACGGATGAGGTCATTTAACACACATTAAATTAGGTCTTAAAGTACAACCTGTTGCCAAAGTTATTACCCTACCTTATTTATACTGTGAACATTTTTTAAATTCGACCTTTAACTAAAGAAAAGCACAACTTTGCTTTTTCGCCTAAATAAAGGTCATCCTTATAGTAGCAAAAAAACACCTGTTCCATGAAGCTAGATTCAAACCAGGGCTTCTGGTAAATTTCCAGCGAAGAGATTTAAAGCAGCTTTGTGCAAAGACTCATCCTAGTTAAGGTCTAGGTTGTTATAATTTAAACATAGATTTACATCAATTTACATACAAAGCTTACAAACGAAAATTGTTTTCTTTACAGCCATATGACCCTGCAGCCCAAGCCTTGTTGCCCACTGAAGCTAAGCAGGGTTGAGCCTGGTTAGTAGCTGGATGGGAGACCTTCTTGAAAAACAAGGTTGCTATTGGTAGAGGTGTTAGAGAGGCCAGCAGGGGGCGCTCACCTTGTGGTCTGTGTGGGTCCTAATGCCCAAGTATAGTAACAGGAACATTATACTGCCAAAAAGAGCACCGTCTTTCAGATGAGACGTTATACTGAGGTCATTAAAAATCACATGACACTCATCGTAGGGGTGTAACCCTGGTGTCCTGGTCAAATTCCCACTGGCCCTCATCTATCATGGCCTCCCAATAACCCCAATCCATTGATTGGCTGTATCTCTCTCTCCTCTCTACCTGTTACAAGGCATGGATTTCCTAATTTTCCACATTCAGAAAGTCCTTATTCAGTTAAAGTCTGATTTGATTTAATTAATTTTCTGAATATTTGTTAAAATCAGAATACAGTGTCATATCATTTGAGAATGCACTTTAGCACATCCTGGGTTCATTTTTACAATGCTTTTTAGAACTGCAATATTCAAACGCATTTTGTTCTAAAATATGAGTCAAAATGTAGCTTATCGACTGAACTGCAGTGCACTTTTTCATGTAAACATTTATAAATTCTTTAACAGTTCCTGATTAGTTATGTACTGTAATGCGGAAGCATGAATCATTCAAAATCATACAGTATTTCTATTTATGCTTAAAATCTTTAAAATAAAATCCTTTGTGATTAACGCTGTGCATTCAGCAGAACTGTTTACAAACAGTAAATTGTCCCTCGGTGACTATAAAGGTCAATGAATGTGAGGTCTCACATAATTTCTAGTTCGTTAAACGGCATTATCGTATTCTGAAAAACAGAACCGTGTTAAAGAGTGCCTGTTTGAACTTAATGATAATTTCAGGCAATGAGTGAATCCCATTTGAGAGCAATGAAATATTCAAAGCAACCTACTACTGCAGTGTCTGTGGCTAGAGATAAACTCACCAAACGTGGGCTGTGACCACGCTAGCAAGTCCAGAGGCTCCTCTGCCACCGCCATTAATAAAACATTAGCCTAGAAGGCACACTTTCTGTGGGAAGTAGCCTCACCTGTGTCACCTATGAATCCAGGTCTGTGTATGGTGTTCAAATTATTTAAAAAGTGTGTGCCGGGGAGGAGGTTTGGAGTTGGGAAGAAGTGAAGCAATGAGTGCCAGAAATGAAGCTTTGAAAACCTGATGCGTGGGGGTGAAACTTAAGTGTGCGTCCCATTTTAGCAAGCTTTAATGCAGACCTGGAAGTCATTACTTCCCAAAGAAAATGTGTTGAAACTAAATTCTCTTTGAGGTTCTTCTAGGTGAAGCAGCTGTTTTTACAGGGAACTAAAACCTCAAGGTGTCCCTTATGGTGCAGCTAAAAAACAAACCGTAGTTAGCTATCAAATGCAAAAAAAATTGCCAACATGTTCTTCAATGACTTTGGTTTCAGGTGAATTTAATGCAACTGAATTCTGTCACTCAGAACAAGTTTATATATAAACAGTCTGTAGCACAAGCAGACTCTACAAATGAACATTTGTCTTCATCAGTCAGTCAGGCTTGTTGGTTTATTGGCAGCTGACATTGCAGGAACATCAACTCTATTCCCTTACCTTTTCTCCTGTTAAAGGCCCTGTTCATTCTGCAGAGCTTAAGAAATGCTTGTAAGTTGAGGACAGACTCCAACAAGAAGCCACCTAAAGAAAAAGACAAAACGGTTTACTCATAGATTAACTGTAGCTTGTGGTTTAACTCCATCATTTGTATCTATAATAAAAGGCAAAGGAGGCCACAGTTTTAGTTTAGCTTTACACTGAGCAAGTACACACAAAAACAACCTAACATCTGACCCTTCGCAAAGACCCGCCCTTAGTAACCGTTGCTATGTCCAACAAACCATGGTGCTCTCATGACACACATCACAGGCTCTAAATTGTGTGTTGAATTAGCCAATTATGGGTTGGGACGTCACTGGCCAGGAAGAATAAAGGCACGTAGAATGCGGCCGGCAAACTAGCTTTTTGTCATTCAGCCAAGCGCTCTGTGTTGACTGTGTGTTTGTCCTAGCTTAAAAAATGTCTCTGTCAAAAAAGAAAAAGAAAAGTAAAGGGGTGAGAGCAACTCACCATCATACAAAGTGCATGTTCTTCTGTGCAAGAGATATATATATATATTTGCCGGTTGACACACACGATGTTTAGTCTGCCGGGGAGCGAAGCATGTTGATGCAGTTCTCCAACTAAATAGGAGAGCTGCAGACGTTGTAAGAGAATAAAAGGATGAATATCATTAACGTGTGCTTCAGTCCCAGAGGACTCTCTTTAATAATAAAAAGACACCCTATAAGATATATTCGTGGCACTGGTCCCGTTCTAGCTGAGGCTGAGCGACGTTAGTGCCAGAAGATTGCAGACTGCCAGCAAGGGAAACTGAGATGGGCAGGTCCCTATCTCAATCCTCTATCTTGGGGTCTAGCGCGAGCCATAAGAGGAAGGAAGTGCGTTCAGCTACTTCCACTCGTTAAAGTGGCGTGGCGTTTCTCCCCTCCTAATCCAAGGATGAATAGGTGAGAACTCAGAGGAGACCACGGTCTCGTTATTGCACCAGTATAAGGAAATGCCTTCAAGGAGCATGCTGTTTTTATCCAAATTTCCATACCGAGGTGTCGAAATTGTGGCCATTCACGGCCTGGTTTTCATCCCCCTAAATAAATTAATGGGGATCAATAAAAGCAGTTATAAGACGATGCCATGAGTTGAGTAGACGCTTGCTTGCGAGCTATCTATCTTTAAAGGCTCCGTCCCGGCGCCCCAAGCCTTTAAGTATTACATCAAAAATGCTGTTAGGCAGGGGGTACTCAGCGGCAGGTCGAGCCAGTGACGTGAAGGAAAGGAAAGAAGCCATGTTACAATCATACTAAGCTGACCTGCTAGAAGACTTGGATGAGAGCTCGGAAGAGGAACTTCTGGCCTATAATCGCTCTCCGGTTCGAGATGCTGCTAGTTGGGAGCTAGTTCCCATCTGAGTACCCGCTCCTCATACGGAGACACAAAAAAGCAGAGCGTCGCAACGAGAGTTCCTCCCCAGAAACCATAGCAGGGGAGTTGGCGGCCCTCTGTAGCAGAGCCTTCTAAATCTACAGTAGAAAAAAACCTAAGGGTTGTTATACAAGAAAAGAAGGCCCCGCAGGGCAGAAAGAGAAGGTCCTGGTGTCAGTGTCTCAGGACTTCAGAGGGCAGGCCCCTTTGGGGAAGAGTGGCAGACTCCGCATTACACGGAGCCCATCTTTCCTCAGTGCCCTCGGGAGATCGTTTCACTAACCTCACCAGTGTTATGAGGCGTGAGCATCTCCCGCGAACATCAGTCCTAGTATCATCTGCCAGGAAACATAGTGGCGCTGAGACGTTCGCCACGGAGCTGTGTCAAAACATTGTCTCTCAAATATCATCAGAGACCAGCCTCGAGAGGTTGGTTCCCTTAGTAGACTATTTAGCAGCATGGAAACTACTGCCAAATGTGTCTCAATGGGTCCTGCGTACAGTAGAGAATGAATACAGAATCCAATTCGGGCGAGCTCCGACACAATTCAAGGGCATCACTCATATGATAATTTATACAGAGCAGGCTCTGGTGATGGAACAAGAAGTCGAAACTCTCCTGAGGAAGGAGGCCATCGAGGTGGTCGAGGTAGTTTTGAAACTGAAGTTTAGATTGCTCACTGTGAAGCAGGTCGTGGCACGAATCAGGTTCGAGGACTGGTTCGTCACGATAGATCTAAAAAGATGCATACTTCCATGTATCGACCCATCCTTCACTCAGGAAGTCCCTGAGGTTTTGCTTTCAGGGCAAAGCATACCAATTTGGGGTACTACCCTTCTGCCTTATACTCTCACCCCGCATGTTTACAAAGTGCTGAACTAT
>JAUCNO010001758.1:5363517-5376187 GCA_032353835.1 Enteromius viviparus
CTTTTAACAATACAGATTGTAGCAAAGCACTGAACATTATCAAATAGAAGAACAGAGTAATGGTAATGTATAATGATCAGAATTAAACTTTATTTATCATACATATATAATAATATTTCTATTTTATTAATTAAAAGCCTAATTTATTAAATATGATACTGAAGAAAAATATGATATATTTTGAATATTTTTCTTCAGTATAATATTTAATAAATCAGGCTTTTTTATTTGATTTGATGCAAAGTTTCCTGAGCATTCTGATGGTTCGGAGCCACGTTTGGCTTGATCGCTCAATGACAGGAGCAGGAGTCAAGTGGCTTCTATGAAGCCCTGAACAACAGGGAAACACATCACTTCCTTTCATCAGAGTCAAAGCTTTGCTCTCTGTCTGAACTGCAGCGCAAAAGACCCTTAGCCCAAAATACTTCATCTTGCGCCAGCACTTCTGCCCGTCAATCAAAAATCGTCCTCAGAGAAGGGAATGGAAGAATGAGAAAATATCGGAAATAGAATGTGCTGAAGAGAGTGGGCCAATTTGACAGCTTGCGTTCAGGAAAGTTGCTAAGCCCGAGTTTTCCCGCTTGAAGTGCTGCTTAATCTTTCACTTCTGACAGTCTTCCATTTAGGGTGAATGTGAAAAAATGATGTGATCTTAGAAAAAATAGAGGGGAAATAGCAACATGTTAAAAATATGAAGTGAAACATTAAAGAGGCCACTCATGCATTTAAGGAAGGATTAGTTTAATGAGACACAAGGATTTATTACTCTTGACTGGGCATGACAGCTTGTGTCTTAAAATGGCACATATAATCTCACAACTTTGACACGAGGCAGAAAGGACATGAAGCGTGGTGACCTTTCTGAGTTCAGAGGTTTAAAGTCAACACATTACTTACTAACACTAAAACTAGTTGCTGCACATTTTACATGGACTTAACACAGAATGCCACATACATATTTCTGTCATGAATGTAATGCAAATGTTAAACTAAACGCTTAAATGTGAACAAAATGAGATTTAAATTCTCTCTGCAGCATGTCTGTCAGGAGAGTAAGAAAACATAAATAAACAGATTCAGACCAATTCATAATTCATAAATATCAGTTCAGTGATGCAGTATACACATTAGCAACTAATCATACCGGAGTTTCCATGAACAGTAGCCTACTTCATACACCTCTTATAAAAAAGTGTTCTTAGTTATGTTATGCCTATAGAAAAAACTCTTCAGAACGTTTTATATTTTAAATACATTTTATATAAACTTCTAAAATATTTCTCTCTAAATCAGAGGTGTATTGTTCCCGGAGGGTTTAGCTCCAGCCCTAATTTAACACACCTGAATCAGCAAATGAAGGTCTTCAGGCAGAGCCCCTTTAAAGCAAGCCTTCAAGGTTAGAAAAAAAATAAAAAAGGCATAACACTGCAGTGTACCCCTGGTGAGGAGATGAGGATTTTGGAGTTAAAATTGAAATCTCTCATTTTTGATCATATCAAATCTGAGCACACTTGATAAAATCAATCATTGTCGAGATCCAAAAACTAGCAGACATATGAGAGAGAAATTAGTCTTTTTCTTTACAAGAGAGAATCCTGAGAAACAGGACATATTACTGTAAGAAAATTAAAAAAGAAATCCAATTTTATGTTAATTTCTCATGGATTTCTGTGTACTAGCTACATCAAGTATACTGCATAAACACATTAATGTAATACAAAGTGAGAGCTAGTCATAAAATATATTTTTATAGGGAATAGGGCTTTAAGATGATTTTATATATTTAAATAAAAATCACAATCTGACAAATGTAAAATAATGGGTCTAATTATATTTCTTATGCAGAGACAGCTCAGTGGCCTGAAAGTGAAAAACACTCTTGACAATGTCATTTAAAGTGGAGGTGTGAAACGGGAGATGGCTAACGGGGAACACAGGGAGCAATCTCATTCCAATCATCTTCCATTTCAGGACATACATCAAATCACATTTAGATGCAGATTTTAAATGGAGCTGGAAACAAGTGTAGTGATTCCCAAGGACCTAAGTGAAATGGTGTGCACACATAAATGCACATGCCACTAACTGACAGGCATCAGATCATGACCGAGAGAGCCTGATGCCTTGAATCTTCATGAAGTTTTAATGGGGTGCACTTGTTCAATCTTTTCATACATTATATGCTGCTTATTTGTAATGTCTGCAGGGATGATATGCTTGCAAATGGATGACAGCTTGTATATAACGGAAGCTAAATCACTATTAACTTGAAACACCCCTGGCAAACCCAAACTGCCTATATGTGTGATAAATAGACATGCAATTCTGTCTTAAAGATTTCTTGCTTGTACTTCTTTGTCCCAATGATATATGGGCATTTTCCGCTCATTTCCATTCTGATGGATCCTTTCCATCACTCTGACTGGGCCTTCATTGTTATGAGTCTTTAGCATGTACACTATGTTTGATATTTTTTCTACTGTATTCTTTTAAGTGAATGTTTTGCAAAATAACATAATTTCGAGAGGATCGCTGAACGAGTAATCATACACAGCTGATAGCCCATTACCTAATCATCCCTTGTTCATTCGCACCCAATCAAGTAATTTCCCCTTTTGTGCATTCTTCGCAATTGTACAACCAAAAAAACCCTCCCTACCAGCCGCCAGTCTCTCCCCAATCCTCCAGCGGAGGTTCCCTGCCTCAGCGAGGCTTCCCTCCGCACCAGCCGCCAGTCTTGTCATGTCCGCCGGACGATCCAGCTCCCCAGTTCACCCTGTATGTCTTTACACTTTACACATGTTTAAGTAAAATTGGAATTAGGTGCTGGGCATCCAGCCAGAGTAGAAATGGACCAAACTAAGCCTGGTTCTCCCAAGGTTTTTTTCCCCCCCATTTTGCCATGGATGGAGTTTTGGTTCCTTGCCGCGTCTGGCTTGCTTAGTTGGGGTCACCTGATTTCCAGTGATCATCGTCGTCTTGACTACAGAGACCGCCTCTGCATTGATAACCATAAGTTTAATTTCATCATCTTACATTCCCATCACTCTATTTTGCCTATTATTCTCTTTCGTCCAGCATCCTCTCTCATTGCATTTTTTTGGGCGCTCAAATTTGGCTGCTGTCCTTTCAAGCTATTTTGGAGGGCAGACGGTGAACAAGCCGAGTTCGCTCCCCAGACAGCTCGCCAAATTTGCTTATTATTCATTATGAGGAAAGCGTGAACTCTTGAAGTGAATGTTTTGCAAAATAACATAATTTCGACAGGAAATTATTATCACTATAAATGCTCCCAGCTTTTCATTTCGCCGCTTCCCGCTTTTGTGCATCCCTGCTCCACCCCTTCTCCTCCATTTTCCATTTAGTTCAGGACTTTCCGGGGGGGCAGACGGGGAACGAGCCGAACGCCGAACTCTTGCCCAAGCTAGGGCTCCGTATATTAGGGTTCGGAGTTCGCCGCTCTCCCGGCTCGCTCCCCAGACAGCTCGCCAAATTTGCTTATTATTCATTATGAGGAAAGCGTGAACTCTTGAAAAGCAGTTTATAAGGTAAATGTTTCTTTTCATTATTTTTATTAATAATAAAACACTAACATTGCCCATTGGCTACTTTCCAGAGTACATGTTATCAAAGTCAAAGATGCATTTTGACACAGTTTTGGCTAAAAAATTACCAGATATATGAATAACCTTATAAAACTAAAACAGAAAAATATATCATTTATCACTGCAGGTTTTCTCCTTCAACACAGAGGACAAGCACTTTTTTTCTGCATTGCCTAAAAAATGCATGATCTGCAGCTATATTAAGCAAAAAAGGACATTGCTATCAATCAGTTACGCATACATTTGCACAGTGACAGACTTCTAGAGAACCAGTACTAAAATAAAAAGTGAGCGGTCATCCAGAGTATCTCCAGGAAGGTCAGGTTATCACTCAAGAAAAATGTTCATATTACAGACAGACAAGCAAAAATCAATGCAGGCTCTTAAAGCCACCTTGAATCCATATTTTGGATGCTGCTAGGCTTTCTTAAGAAGCTTAACCAAGATGTTTCTGGATTTTTCAGCTTCTACATAAACACAATCCCAGTAAGAATATGTTTCCTGGTAATCAGCAGCATTGCTGGTCAACCAGCTTTTAAATTCATATAAAACACCCTAAATCAAAATGGAAAAATGCCTGTTGAAACTGCAGCTAGGTTACTGCATTAATTCATTTACATAGTTTTATCCAAACCACACGTCCTAAATTACCTATTAAATAGAAAAAGATAAACACCATCCTTGAGTAGTATGCCTAGTACAGAAAAAAGTCTACAACCATCTGTTCGTATACATAGGGCTCCAAAATAAAGCTTCTGCTACCAACTATTAATAAATCAGGGAAATGAGTTTTACATTACAGATATGGAGACCAAAGGGACGTGATGCTCCATGAAGCATATAATCTCATTATCAGGACTGTTAAGAAAGCCAATTAGAGTGTAAATCAGCAGACGGGATAATTCAGAGTTGAATATGCAGCAAGATGTCCTGCTGTATTGGCAAAAACACGGAGAAGGTAATTTCAAACTGTTTCAACGAAATGCAAACACTTTGTACAGACAAAAACTTTTCAGGGTGCAGTTCATAGTAGTTTGCATTGCACTTCAATACATATTTGCAACATCTGGCATGCAGAACATCATATGAAGGGTAAGAAATGCTTGGCAAGGTAGCAAACATGGATTATTTTCAGAAAGTGAGACAGTGGGACAGTGGATCTACAGTGTATCAATGACGCATACTGGCACGTTTCTAGGGTCCAAGTGTATAACTGAACACACACCAAGAGGCACGTCAGTGTTGTTCAGGTCTCACGGGCAGTGCCTACACATGACAAGACAAAGCACTCTGGAATAATGAAGTAGCTTCATAAATCTTAGCTGGTGACTTGGAGCATGCGTTAAATCCGTTTTTATAATTTTCCTCTAATCTTCATAGCTGTTTCTGCATGATAAGGACTTTCCCTGGTGAAATGCTGAAACTTCTCCAGTCCCTTAAAATATGCCCATATTTTACTGTCAAGCATTGATTTCTGAGGGCCGATTCCTCTTCTCTATGTGCAGCGGTGAAACTGCTCAAGGACAGACTAAAGCAATTTCAGTCATTTGGCTTGTTTTTCGTCAAATAAATTTGAATGAGCAAGAGGCAGCAGGAGAGAGCAAAAGCACACTGATGAATCTGATGTTCAAGTGGTCCCGTCAAAGTTGATTGAGCTAAACGTTCCAGCTGAAAGAATAACTGCTGGTTTTTATTAAGCAAAGGAACATTAACTAATGAGATGCATCAAGGTTCTCTAAGGGAAACACATTTCCTGCAAGTAAACAAGGGGTGTATCGGACTTCCCATTGACTAGTGTAGACATTTTAAAATTGTTCTTTGAAATACATTATTAATAAAATAAAGGATGCTTAAACAGAAACAACTCGGGCAGGAATACAAATGCTGAGATACATGACTGATATACAAAATGCAAGCTTACCATTAGGAGGTAGTAAAAGTTTTACATTGGGATGTGAATTCGCAAGGCAGCTAGTTAGAGATTAGATTTCTGTAGCTTTCAGACATTTGAATATTGCATTGTGTGGTAATTTACTCTCCACTGAATCAACATCTCTGAGTTTACATGGAGGGTTTTGGCCCAGGGCTGCTGTCAAATCACTTGACACTGAAATGAATGCAAAAGAGCAACATTTTGTAAGTAACTGCCTGTAAATATGAGCATGGATTTACATTAGATTAACATTACTGGAACCTTGTTCCCCATTAGTTCCATCATGAAGGAGCCATGCAAATATATTTTTTGCAGTTCCATCGAGAAACAATTATATTCTGGGCAGTGCTTATACCAGTGTAATATTGTCCCTTTACCAAGACAGGGAATCAATAACAGAGCATGTTCAACCTGCTTTCAACAGCAGTCTTCTGAAAATTATTTTACATGCACATACTGTATAAGCTCATTTTCAGCATTGTTGATATTCTAAACTATTTCTCTCGCCACAAGATAGTTATTTTATGATAAATCACCAAAATTGAGGTGAATATTAAAATCTTTTTCTAAAAAAACATGGTAGAGCTCACAGAGCTGCATTACTAGAGCAGAACACTAAACAGAGCATATAATCCCTTAAGATACATTATCCCTTTCCATGACAATGTGCCAAAGTTATATATAAAACAGCCAGTGTTGCCAAAGGTGTTTATGAGAACTTAAATACTAACAATCTACCATAAACAATTATGGTAATACTTTAAAATTCATTACAGTTCATTAATTAAAAACAAGAGTTAACATTAACTAAGCATGAGCAATACAGCATTTCTTAATCTTAGTTAATGCTAATTTACTAATGCATTATTAAAATCGTAAGTTGTGTTTGTTAACATTAGTTAATGCACTGGAAGCTAACATGAACTAACAATGAACAAATGTGATTGTTTTAACTAATATTAACAAAAAAGACAAATAAATATTGTAATACATCTATAGGGGTTAACAGGGTTTAAACTAGTCCTAGATTAAAACAAATGTTAAGAGCTGTCTAAACTGGAAAAAGCTTGCACTGAGATATGTCAAAATTTTGCTGTTGTTTGGTCTTAAAATGCTCACAGAAAATGCATTTTTGAAAGACATGTTTCTAAAAATTCTTAAAGGTCCTAAATTAGCAAAGGTCTAGTCCTATCTAATTCTAAATCTAATTCCTATCTGGGAATCCGGACCCTAAAGTTTATTGTTGTTCATGTTACAGCATTTGAACAACATAACCAACATTAAATAATGTCACCATTAAACAAATGATATCTTATTAGAAGTGTTACCACAATTACATGCCATTTTTAACTAAACGTTAGAATTATTATATAAATGTTATGCATCAAATATAAGTATTTCCAGTATTTTCCACTGTCTCACAAGACTTAAAAAGGACAGTTCAACCAAAAAAGAAAATTGTGTTTCATTTCACTAATGTCTGTGTCATTCCAAATTTATATGACTTTCATACTTCTGTGGAATGTAAAAGCAGATATTTTGAAGAATGTCGATACCTCTATAGACAAAATAAATAAATCTCAGAATACATATAGGTGTATAACAATATGAGGTTATGGAAATAATGACAGGATTTCAATTATTTGTTGATCTATCGCTTTAAATTATAGACAAATCAAAATAATCACTGCCCAAATTTGTTCACCTTTTATGGTGGACTAAAGGCAGCGAGAATTATGAATTGTTTCATTTAAACTGACCGTTTGAACTGATTAAAAAATTAATCATACATTAGTCAAACATAATTTTTGCTACTGACGCATTTGAAAAAACACTTAAAAATCTTTTTTTTAATACTGGCGAGATAAGACAGAAATAATGACATGAATTTTAATGGCCAGGTGAAAAGTGGACTAAAATCACTGTGATGTTCTAAATAATGTACCATCTAAAAGAAATTGTGAATATGCTGTATCATGAATATCTAGTCCTAGAGAGCACTTAAGTAAATAGAATTTGTCAATCTGTAACAAGGTGAAGGGACAGGGTCTTTATTTTCATTGGTTTGTATTTCTAGTCGATCATATTTAATGCACCATTTAGTGAAGTAAAGGACATAAATGAAAATGTTCAAATCTCATGTTTAATAAGCTTGTTTAAATAAGCATGTTTAAAACATGCCTGCTAGAATGTGACTGAGGACAAGAAACAAGCAAAAGCAGGGACAAATTTCCCATGCTGCCATCCCTTAGCAACAATACCAACATTCACAACACAACGTCAACAAAAGCAAATGGTGATAATTCATAATTTAGCATCCTGAATAATGAAAGGCTCCTAAAATAAACTCAGACAGCAGATAAAAGGTGGTCTGTAAAGGCCATGCTAATACCTGGCACATCATCTCAGTATGCAAATAACCAGCATAAAGGGTAAAGTGCAGCACATGCATGCAGCTTAAATTTTTATTGAAGCTGCATATTGAGCAAACCCACAGAATGGGTAAATTTTGGGGGGTTTTAATTCAAATTAGTCTGATTGCCTGTCACATCACTCTAGTTTGTCAATTTACAATTTAATTGTAATGTTAAATAGTTTAACAATTTAAGCTACCCTTTTGTTTTAACTAGAAAACCCAACCAAGGCTGGGTTGCGAAAACTACCAGGGATGCGATGTGACATTTTTGCAGCATATCAGAGAGATTCAAAACTTTTTTGCTTATGTCCCAAAACGTTGCTCACAAATTAGGTTTTTGCAAATACAAGAGAGAGTGATAATATAGTCAAATTATCATGCAGATTGCTACATTTAAAAAGTACTTTTCTTATTTTTAAGTTCCAAATGTAGAAGGAGGCTATTCATTCAGTTCTGTCAATCATCATTAGGATCACCACCGTTCCAAACATGATCTAAAAAACAATTAATTTGTTTCCCCTCAACTATTTTACACTTTTCACAAGAAAACTGACAAACAAAAATTTGTCTTACAGTAAATTCAGCAGATAACCCTGCCCATTAAATGTTTTATCCAAAACGAACACAATGTAAAACACTTTACAGTGTATGTAATGAACTCTCAGAGGTATGCGGATTCATGTGCAGGCTTTAATCGTAATCGTAAACAGTCAGGTTTCCAAAGTCAACAGCAAATATCTGAGAATAGGCAGCAATCGTGGTCAGGAAAACAGGCGATAGGTCGGGGCAGAGATCGGTAACGAGTCAAGGGTTATGCAAGGCAAATAAACACTGGAAATAAAGCTCAGAAATGACACCTAGGGTAATCAAGACTTTGCGCTTGTCAAACTGAAAACTGGAGCTTATAAAGGGGAGAATACAAGCAACACCTGGTCCGGAATTCAGTCAAGGTACGTGGGTAATTAGAGTCCGGGTAGGAACGTTAATACTCTAGCGAAGGTTCCCACTGATGATGGTCGGAGAGAGCCAAAGAGGCACAGCCAGTGACAATATATGTATTGAAGCTTGAAAACCTACTGATGAAGAAGACATTCAATTATATACTGAATATATTGTATTTAAATAATATTCCAAGTAGGTGGTAGGTTCTCAAATGATTGAAAACTTTTTATAGTAAATGAATGAACTGATTCAGTAAATTCACAACATGTGGATAAAGACGTCTGCAAGTGTGTTTGCAAATATGCAAATCTGCAAGATGCAGTCATGAAGCCATGCTTTAAGGGGTGAAAATGAGCGGTGCAACTGCTGTTGTGATTTTCTGGATGGGCTGGGTTTTGGAGGGGAGTAGAAACTAATAGGTTTAAAATTATATCCATCCATCTTAGTTTGTGCAGCGCACCTATTCATGTCAACCCAACGGGCGCTTCATAAATGATCTTAATGCATCATGTAGCTTTTTAATCATGTTTTCATGAACGATGCTGGTTTGATTTTGCACTTAATGAGGGTTACTGTATAATTCATATAATTCAAAGTGGACATCATTACTTTAAATAGTGTGCAAGATATTCTGTCCAATCTGTATTTTTGTCCACATAAAAGGTGCATCGCTGGGTAAGAAACAAAGGCAGGCTGTGAAGTCAATGCCAAACAGAGACCAGAGCATTTGCCAGCCACATAAAGGGCGGTCTAATGCACAAGCACACACACATAAACAATTTCGGCTCAGATAAAGCAGGGGAGAGGACATAATGACAATGAACCAAGCCAGCTCAAGCGCTTCGCAGCTCACATCAAAAGCAACAGCTTTTTTTTTATAGATGCTCCCATAAAACCTCTGCTTTAGTGCTGCCTAATGCAGATATACCCAGGGCAAGCATTTGTTTGTGGGGTAAGTATGTCACCAGTAAATTAGAATGTCTTCCAGAATCCAAACCACATCCTCTTTGGCCCAATTCAGAAAAGACCCGGAGGGAAGACAAAAAAGCTGTGCAGTCAACAAAAACCAAACACAACAACCAAGCTTCTGTGTAAAAAACTGCATGCACCTAACAAACAGTGTACCACATAGACTTTAGATTATCAATACGGACAATAAAACTCTTTGATTAACCTAACTGGGGAGTCTTGATAGGCAATGGTGAATGGACCAGCTAAACAGAGGGCGGTGATATATTTAAGGCTCTTTCTCTCTAGAGCAGGTCTGGTACAGGAGAGATAAGACCCCTCTTCCCTGCACAGGTAATACAAAACACCTGTAAAGTCACCCTGTGGGCCGTTCAATGCAATGGGGTTGAATAAAAAGTGAGGGTTACAATATATCTAAGTCATTATTGACTAAATGCACCAGTGGTTACGTAAACAAAGGCAGCAAGCACTAGAATGTACAGACTAGAATGTGCTTTTGTATGTGCAAATATGCTTAGACTATTAGTTAGTCTGCAGAATTCTCAGCACTCTGTGAACTCTGAAGAAGAAATAAAGTCAAGTTTGGAATTGCATAAATACGTATGAGTAATGATGACAGCACCCTGCTACTGCCAATACATATGGCGATAAAGTGCCATGAGTATTTAAGACATACTGTTACTGCACAAATAGCATATAAAATAACCCATAGCTGATCTTTACAGGTGGAGCTGGGGAAGGCGGAGGGTTTTAGAGGAACTCTGAAAGTGTGCTGCAAATGCTCATGTGTATGCTAACCAGCCATTTATTGGTAAAGCAGCAAGCTCATTGGCTGTGTATGCAACATGAACCAATCAGCTTGTCATTTAAGTGTGTGAATATTATCAGCCTGATTTTAATGACTAAACTATACATTATTAACTACACATTTTACAAGTAAAAAACGTAAGAAAACATTGCACCTGTTTTGATTTTTAAATGCCTTCAGGTTTCTACAGTATCTGTCATAATACCAAATACCATAGCTGTATAGAAAATATAGTTGGTTATGGCCCTACATCTGTTCTTTTACATGTATATAATATTTGATAAAAGGTGGAAAACCTGTTTACCTTCAAATATTCCAAGAAATAAAAAAATTCAGGAGACAGAATAATGTAACCGAGAGCTGAAAAGTGCTCATTATGCAGATCATTTCACCTGCCATCTAAAGGCAACCATTAAATTTTCATAATAGTCTATTGTATGATGGATGAACTGCACAGCTGGTTCTTTATCTCCACATTTTCCCCATAATATCACATTGACTGTGCACTCTGTCTTCTTTTCCCTGCTTTTTCATTTCACATTTACTGTTCACCTTACAGCATTCTGTCCCTCTCTACCTGCTTCTTTTTCTCAAAGCATAATAAGATAACACTCTGTCTGAATATTGATTACTCATATAATGGAAACACAAACTGCTCCAGAGAACTATGAATGGAATATGGGAAATCCCAAAAGAGGTGCAATTTACTGCACTGGTTCGAGATTTACAGGCAAACTCCTGCATCTGAAAATTAGAAATGTATGGAAACGGCTATACATTTCTTCACAAATCCTAAACCATGCATTATTAATGACTGTGGCACACTGCAACTTATAACTCTTATTTGAATTGCCTTGAACTTGAACAGAATGTCAACAGTAAAAACACAGTGGTAGGTTGACCCAGACTGAACCCTGGCTTGTATATCACTGGACCACGCTACCTGCAAACCTACAGCCTTTTATCAGACAGAAGAGTAAAGGTCTGAGTTTAACTTAAAGGGACTTTGCCAACAGCATACAGCACAGCTAACAATGAACGTTCTCACAATTTTGGCTAACGTTCTCTTGAGATTCTCTCAAAGTTATTAAAAAATGTTCTTGTATAACGTTAGTAGAACGTTTTCTTAAAATGATCTGCAACTGACAAACGTTTTAAAACCTAATGGGAAAGTAAGGAAAATGTTTTTAGAACATTAATATAATGGTGAATGGAATGTTTCAATATCGTTTTATATAACGTTCTTAAAACATAAATATAACAAGAGACTAAAAGTTTGAAATAACGTTCTTATAATGTAAAATTGTTAGCTAAGAGTCTAATAACTGACTAATCTTGACACATATTACACAAAAAAACACTTCTAAAATCAGTACGTTTAATCTGATTGACTGGCATTATGCTAGTTTTTAAAGTATACTTCACCCAAAGAAATTACTAACCATATGACTCCTGCGAAGCACGAGAGCAAATATTTAAAAGAAAGTTGGTTGGTTTTTTAGTATTGATAAAACACAATTTTGTATGTTCCACAAAAGAAATTAAGTCATTTAAAATGACATGAAGTGAATAAATAGATAGGTGAACTATCCCTTTAAGGTTTACAAGGGGCCATTATGATAAATGTTATTGTGGCTAGGGACAATGACCTATAAAAGTACATACAGTGAAGAAAAAAAAAAGAAAAAAAACTTTCCTTGTGAAATATATTACATAAAATTTGAAATACCTTTGAACAGACTTTCTCATTTCCATCATTTTCTGTACAGCTTTTCTGGACTGGGAAAGCTTTGGCATTATGTGAGTTTTTTTCCACACTGTCTATTATAGCAGTGACATTGATTTCAGATGTACCAGCCCCTAAACTAAATGAAGATTTGGGGACTTTATATTAGGGCTGTAACGATACACCAAACCCATGATTCGGTTCGTTTCACGATTTTTGACCCACGATTCGGTTCGTATCGCAATTTTTTTCCGTGGGGGGTGGGAGAAAA
>JAUCNO010001758.1:5382180-5402991 GCA_032353835.1 Enteromius viviparus
GCAAGATATGTTCATCTGAGACAGCTCAAAAATGCAATTTAGTCTGGGACTAGCTTAAGCCTTGTCTGTGAAACTGGTGGCATATGTGGTAAGCATAAGCGTGTTAAACATCAAGCAGCAGCCTCAAGAGCTGGAGCACTGCACCCACAAGTGTGGACCATTCCCAAAGCCCACTATCCTCAAAGCCGAAAGCAGTGGCCTCAAGAGCTGGAGCATTGAACCCACAAGCGTGGACCGTTCCCAATAGCTCACTATGTTATTATAAAGCCACAGCAAGCGGACCACAAAAGTAGGAGCCCTTGCACCCACCATCGTGGATGGCTCCCACCAGAGATGGTAGGGGTTGCTGTTGCTGCAGTAGGACAACCCAAGTAGGGATACTGCACCCGCCAGCGTGGACCACTCCTGTAAGGAAAGCTCACAATGCAACCTCTGCTTAAGCAGCGGACCGCAAAAGTAGGAGCTCTTGCACCCACCATTGTGGATGGTTCCCGCCAGAGACGGTCGCATACTTACGCTGTTGTCTCAGTAGGACTGCTCAAACTGAAGTACTGCACCCAGAGCTGAGCTCTGTCTGCTTCTCACGGACAAGAAGGGATAAAATCCCTAGGGCTCAGGAGTCCGTCGAATTACGAACTCGTGAAATGTTCATTATTAGTATTCATTGTAGCGGTTTTTGCAACAAAATGCTGTTTTATCACAGAGAATTTTGTAACAAAAAGGATTACATTTATGGCATTTTATTTGTATAGAACTCACGCTTAAACACTTAAAATATTTTTAATTTTTTATCTAGAATTTCTGAATTACAGGTAGCTACCTAAAGTTGACTATTAGTCCAAACATTAGTAGCCAAATTTCCTTGTTGAGTGAAAAGGTTAATTTGATACTCTGTAGTTAAGCTTCCATCTTCTGTATATCTTTGTATTTAAACTTGCAACATCATGATCAGACACGTGACACAAGACATTCCTCAGCCAAATCTATCGCTTAGCATGAGAAGGCTTAGAATTCAAAGGTTTACTTACATGACAACTACTGTACTGTATGTAGTCCTTCTGTGTACTCCTTAAGTGTGCCATGGAAAAAAGACAAGTCATACAAATGTTTTTTGTTCAGTTTAAGTAAGTCAACATAATTTCAAAGAAATTGCCATGATGCTGTTAATAAGAAGTGAAAGTGAGGTCAAAAAGGAAATCAAGATGCTGTCCGCAAAGTACACACTTTTGCATATTCTAATGTAGTTTCAGAAAAACCTCTTCAGCCTTTTATAGCTCAAGGATGACTCTCTGTTAAAATACTTTTTCTCATTTCAACTTGACTATAAGTAGGGTTCTTTTCGGTCAACCAGCCTAACATAGCAACATTGGTTAGTTTGGGGCAGGACTATTATCTTGTCCAGCTGCCTGACAAGCAGAACCTGATTTTGCTGAGTTTGATGTGCCCCTGGGTCAACATCTTTATTGACCCTGGAACAACATTGTGATTAACCAATCAGATTTGAAGAACCATAGTTTATAGTTTTTGTGCTTAAGTTTAGACTTAAAATCATTGTTTGGTGCTTTGTACATCAGTGTCAGTCATCTATCATTAAATATGATTTTAGGCATTACTCATGTGTAAGGTTAGGTTTAGGTGTAGAGATATGGTCAAAACTAAAACCTGTTTAAAAACATTATTTTTGCATTTGCATTTCTATTTTTTTCTACAGGTTTGCCCACCACCCCACTTCACACATACAACTCTAGTCACATTCATATTGACAATCGCACATGCTTGGCATTAATAAACAGGCAAATGAAAATGAAGAATCGGTCATAACTTGTTTACTCATTTATTTTTAGATCAATACAGCATAACGCTGGGGGCATATTTGTAAAAAATCACAGGATTTGCATGCTACATTTTCAGGCATGGGCCTGTTACTCATACAAAAGCTTGAAAATGGTTGCTTCACTCAAAATTCACGTTGTCGGTTAAAACTAAGGTCTATTGGTTTCTACACTTCAGTGAAATCAAATGGACAACCCATTAGACTCACGCAACACCTGCTCCAGTCAATTACAATTTAAAGCTCAAAAAACTCAAATCTAATTTCAAAGAGACAGCACACAGACACGCAGTCAGATGTTGATTCACTAACAGGAAATGAAGCATCAGACATCATTGAGTGATTATCTCTGTCTGGATGTTTTGAATGGGAGGCCTATGGACCCTCTCAGCATTCAGTCTTTGTTTTGTACATATTGGTTTCTATTGTGCGCAAGTTGAAGGCTGTTTGTGAATGCAAAAGTGTAGTTGGCAATTACAGCAGACAAGAGACAAATAGATTTTACTAATCAATGTCTGGAGAACAAGAGCAAAGGTTCAAATGTGTACGGTAATTTTTATGCTTCTGACGATCGTAATGTCAGAAACATCTGTTTAGAATGAAGTTGTGTGGCATCTTTTGAAATATTTTCATAGTTTCAATTTGCTTGCGAGTTGCAAAACCTGTGGCGATAAAAGATGTACTTCCCAGGGAAATAACACTCAGCTAACTTTTACTAAATTAGTATTCCGTGCTAGGTTTCTATCTGGCAACTAAGGACACGTTGCTAATTTGCTCAGCTGGCAAACACAAAAAAATAATATTTCCCTGTGCACTAAGGACCTAATGTAAAAGTAAAACAAACCAAACCTAGGACAACTTCTAGGAGCGGATCTCTAGACAAACACATAGCATCTTATTTGCTATTCAAATTACATCTCAGTCGAAGTGTACTTTATCGGAACAGAACGAGTGTGCGCCTGCAGGGTTAAAAGCTTTCTAGTTTTTACTGTCACAATAAAGTTTTGCTGTAGAGCTCCTATATAAATCATCATCACTGAATAAAGCTGAACTGCAATATCTGAGTCAGTACCTTTGCCAAACACATTGGGTAAAAATAATAATGGTATGATGAACAGTCCCTGCCTCATCTGTCATCATTATTATTATTATTATAACTTTATATAGTTAATTAAGGTGTTATGTGAAGGCTTTTCAGTCTGATTGAGACATAAATACCATACTTTTAGGTTAAATGTAAACTTAGCGTGTAAAGGTATGGCAGTGACTTCAGTAAATGGTTTAGTTCAGTTCATTTAGTCAAAGCAATTCAAATACATAACTGATTCATTAAAAGAAAAGTGACTTATACGTTAAAAGAACTAACCAATCATTATTTTGTGAAAAAACACATTGTCTTGGCATTATTGACATTTAATATATTAAATTTGACTCATGTAAAATACCTTTTTGTGGAGCTAAAGATTCAAAAAAGTTTAGTTTAGACAACACCACAATGTTTTGTAGCAAAAATCAACATAAAACGGTTTACTTACAAAGACAGCTTTCTTAGATTATTCCTGCATTCGTTGACTGCATACCCCTAAAATCAATCTTACTGAAGAGGCTCCTATTGTTATAGAACAAGCTAAAAAAAGTGTGTGCTTCGCTTCTTTTTGGCCTGTAATATCAGAAAGTAATCAGCAGCCACTGTTTATATCCATTCTCCTAAAACAAAGCCAATCAAGTTACCACTGGGAAAGCATTCTGTGAAGGCCATCACAACTGTCTTCCAATCTTTAACCTATCTAAAGATCAAACCCCATGGAAAAACCCAAACCCACATAACATAGACAAAAACAGAACCCAAGACCGGCACTGTAACCAGACCACTCAAGTCCAGGAAAAGACTATTATTCTGACCAAAATTTGAATCAAGCAGATCCGATCCATTGTTATGAGTATTAAGTCCTGCCAGACATAGTTAAGTTATCTAAATATTAGGTGTAAATCATGTTTTCATTACATCATTATAGCATCCGTTTTTTGCAGAAGCATTGCAGCATGTGATTCTGGCAGGGCTCATGCTTTTTTACATACGTGAAATAAAATAATATCTGACTCTGATGTAGACACTGGTGTAATCTAAAGATTATACGCATTTTGTGATATTTTAATTACAGTCTGATTGAATGACACCTTCTGATCGGTGTTATCTAAAAAAGATCTTCCCTTGTCCTGTTAATCACTGCGTTAAAATGCATTCAAAGCCTTATGCAAATGTCTTGCCTAAGTAAATGACACTTGGCTCTTCAAGAATTATGACAAAAATATATTCATTCTCACGAGCGATTTAAAATAACAGTTAAATTTATATAACCTTATGGTGTTTAAAACCCAAATGATGTTCTATTTTTGGTAAAACACTGCAAATAACACACACCTGTAACCTGCAGCTACCAAGCTGAAAAAAGTACCATAAAAGTAGTTCCATTCCATCTGTTTCAAAGCCATTACATCTTATAGATATATGTGGGGAAAAGGGTGAAGTTATTCACTAAAAGTCTTCCCTATAGGTTTAACCTTTTTATGTTGTAAATACTCTGAATGTTCCCCAGATGGAGTTTTGATAGCATAGGAAATAAGTTTAAATAATTTATAATCCATGATATAAAATAAACATCATGTGCTTGAAATGCAACTTCAGTAGCTTGTGGCAGCATGTCTCTCTGGATCAATGGAAATCATAAATTGTGAATATTAATGACAAATGGTTAATATCTCTTGACTGGTTTAAAAATATGGAGGTGTAAATGAGATATGAGAGATGTAGCAGGGATAGATTCCTGCAGACGGATTTACTCTATGGCATGGCTTCAGAAGGCTTGTAATTTTGCACATGAACTATATAAACTGCTTTTACTGAATTCTATATATGCAAATGAGCAACTTTCCTTTCAAAACATCTCAATAAATAGAAGTTGTAGCCTATAGGGTTTAGACTTATACATTTACATAGCCAGTTTAGTCATATAATTTAATAATTTAATTTAAATCCAAAGAGGAGCATTAAAGTGCATTTCTATTCACCAGCAAGTTCTCATTTGAATAAAATCATTCTGAGAAGCAAATGGATTTACAGTCAGTGGAAATAGTCCGGCAGCCTCAGTTATTAAAGCACAACAACAGCAGCTTGCCTGGGAATGTCAGAATGTCATTACGCCGCTCTTTCGTTTTCCTCTGTCAAGAGCAGCAAACGGCGAGAGACACGGAGTCAGCAACATCATTATGAACATTATTCTGTCTGTGTCACTGCTGAGGTCGGTGGCTGAGCTCAGGGTCAATGCATTTGGCTAAAGCACGGCAGAACAGTGCTGAAACCACGGAACAGTAAAGCCGAGTGAACTGAACAACTTTATAACGCGGCGATCGCAGGTTTCAATAATACACCTGCCAATCTACTTATACTGTAAATTAAAATATTTGAACACAAAAAAACATTCGAAAAGCTAATTTAATTGTGAACGTTTCCCTTTGTTATCAATATCACAAGTAAAGGATAACAGTATAGTTTCAGAATAAATGCGTAAACCACAGCACGCAACAGATTCGCACTCAAGCAAACTACTTTTCATCTTTGAAACACGACAATAACAATATATATACAACAATAATAACAGTTACATTTAAAGAAAAGGAAGTTCTCTTACCAGGAATGTTGATTTTGCAGTTATTCCCAGCAAACCTGAGCCCGTCCAGTCGCATCTGCAGCGAGTGGCTGGAAAAGCGCGCGCGTGTGCCTGCCTTTCCCTCCGCGCGCACTCCAGCCGCTTAAAAAGTTTAATGACGTCAGCCGGGCATTTAAAACGCCGCTTTTTTCATAGGAATGTACGACGTGTTCTCTGCCTTAAAGGGGCCGCGCACATTAAAGACCCATCGCTAAGACTGTATAAAATCAACTGTTGAACGTAACTCTATTTTGTTATCGTTTGCACACCTCGTGTTTCTTCTGTGGAAGAACAAAAGGAGAGCCATTCGGTCAAATTGGGCTTCTTGACACATCTTAAAAACGCAGCAGGCGTGATGGAAACATTAAGAAGAAGCAAAAAGCAAAGGTAAGACACAAAGGTCAAAGATGTCTGTCTACCAGACAGAAGCATGCCCATACACCACCAGTAAGAAGTAGGCTATTATCTATTCTATCATGTGAACCATTCTATCATCCACCATTATTTGTTATCATATTTTACTTTATTATAAAATTCAAAAACATTGGTTTGTATAATTTTTTTTTTTTACATTTACTGCACGTTGTTAATGAATGTCTAGGTTACCTATTAACCCCCGTTCCCTGATGGAGGGAACGGAGACGTTATGTCGTGACAACAGACTGGGGTCCAAAATGGAAATCGCCACAGAGCCCCGTCGCGACTGACAGCTAATCGTCGGAGACGATGCTGTTCAAGGTCACAACCTTCCAGGGGGAAAGACTAGACACACATAGACGGGTCAAGGGAAGACACAAGCTTACCATATGGGAAGCTTTCTCGTGGAAAACCATCGCAAGAGATTACCCGTGGGAAATCATGCATGCGGACACCTATCCCAATACAGGGGCTGACCTTTCGGACAAGCAAACACCTGGATACTGGGCCTAGTGTCAGACTGCTCCACCCAGTCTGAGCACTGCTTTGTCCCTGATTGAGGTCCCCCGGGATATGTACAACACGCAGGGATTTAAACCGGTGCTGGCTCCAAAGGGGGAGTAGGCGGGCAAGCTGGCACATGCGACGCGATCGTATGCCCCCCTACCGGTTGATATACCCCACAGTCGCAGTGTTGTCCAACACGTGCCGGTCCTGCAGTAGTGGCCGGAACCACTGCAGGGCCAAATGCACTGCTACCAGCTCTAGTAGCCCAGCCTGAAAGCACGACGTGACGACAGAATGCCGAGACACCTGGGCAAGGGGCACTCCGGCCCGCAGGAACACAGAGTGGGCTGAGAGTGCGGCGACACTTCGGGGTAATAATCACACGGAGTTTGCCACGGCCCCATGCCCATCTCGGGACCCAGGAGTTCAGCCAGTGCTGCAGTGGTCTCATATGGAGCAATCCGAGCGGCGTCACAGCAGCTGCGGAAGTCATATGCCCCAGGAGCCTCTGAAATTGTTTCAGAGGCACCACTTTCCTGCCTTCGAGGGAACTCAGGCAGGCCACACCGAGAAAAGGAAATCTCTGCACAGGAGAGAGTTTGCTCTTTTCCCAGTTGACCTGAAGCCCCAACTGGCTTAGGTGCTGAAGCACCAGCTCCCTGTGATCGCACAACTGCTCTCGTGAATGGGCCATGATGAGCCATTCGTCAAGGTAATTGAGGATCCGGGCGCCCACTTCCTGTAACGGGGCAAGGACGCCCTCCACGACCTTCGTAAAGACTCGTGGGGACAGTGAGAGCCCAAAGGGGAGGACCCTATACTGCCATGCTTGACCCTCGAATGCAAACCATAGAAACAGTATGTGTCGAGGGAGAATTGAGACATGGAAACCAATCCTGGGGCTCAATGCATTTGATAATACATTTCTGCGTCAACATTCTGAACGGCAGCCTGTGTAAGGCGCGGTTCAGAACTCGCAGGTCCAGGATGGGTCACCGCCCTTCTTTGGGCTGTAAAACCCTGACTTCATCTCGGCTGGAGGGACTATATATATATATATATATATATATTCAGTTAATTGTCTGTGGATGTATAGGGGTGTGGCAGATTTGTAAGAATTTTGTTTTCTTATATCACTGGAATGGAGACCAGAGAGAAAATTGCTATTATAACATGATCTACACTGATACACAACCACAGCGAATCCTCAGCAAAACTTCAAATTGCCTCTTTTTATATCACACACTAACAAAATGAGAACTCCTGCTCAACAATTCCTCTTTACCAGCTTCATCCCTGCCACTAGATTCCTCATTTTCAACAGAATATAGCTCAAAATGGAACTTGACAAAAATGATGTGGAACAGAAAATTTGCTTGCATGTAATGAACAATTCACAATTCAACTGCCGATCCACAGTGGCATAAATGTGTGCCACTAACCTTCATCAAAAAAGATTATAGAAAAAAATATATTTTTTCTTTCAACAAAAATAGACAACAAAATATATTGTTAAAGTTCCTAAACACATTATACCGAAACACTGAAAAATGTATTATTAATAAAAATAAATAATAATAATAAATAAATAAATACAAAATTAGTGCACTGTATTTTACACAATCCAAAGGAAAAGAGCAGCCTTGTAATTCTGCCTAACATCTTCTGTTGCATTTTATGAAAGGAAGTAAAATACATGGGGTTAGGAGATAACAAAATACACAATTTTTGAATGAATGTTACACCAATAAAACATTAACCTTTGAGATGACACAAAAGTGATTATAAAGATTTAAATATTTTACTAGGGACTGGAAATTAAAAATATTTGATTGGTTTTGTTTGTTGGAAGACAACCACGTGAAACTCATTTGCATGAACTCACCTGTCACTTGTCCTGAACATTTCTAATGTCCTGTGAAAAAATCCTGTGATTACCTTAAAAAAAACACATCATCACCTTTGGTTACAATATACTCAAACTACTGTTAGCCAAGACACCATGACTTCTATTCAGTAGATACTATTAGAGAAACTGTCACTTATTAAAGTGAAATTACCTTTGTTAACATTTTTAAATAGTTCATCTAATCAATAGACAGATGGTAGATCCTTATGCAATCAAGCTGCAACACTTACTGACTGGTAAGAGCGACTGCTAATCAGAAACTGGGAGAGCAATCAGTGTGTGATCTCTCTTCACCTGCATCTGTGTGATGTCTTAATCTCTGTGCATCTGTGCCTGTTAATTTCTAGAATAAACAATCTCCTTCTCTGCCTGTGTGTTTAATCAATAATGTTTCAGAATGTTCCAAAACCTGGATTGCATTTGTCATTTGTCATCACAACATTTTTGCAATCAATTTAACTTTCCGCTCCAAGAGAAAAGCATATGTTTACCAAGGCACTGCGCTCTCAAATGTTCAATGGGTTATGTCTCGAAATACTAATGTGTTTACATTTTTAAGCAAATATATTAAGAAAACGCGTGTGATATAAAGGGGCAATTTAAGGAATGGAATACTGATTGACAACCTAATCCTGTAGGACTATGATATTTATGTGATGCAGTTGATGCATTTTTCTTGATTTGTAATTTTATCCATATCGATTCAGTCATCCGATACAACCTGCAAACCTAAAATGGTGTCACCCTGATTGTGTACGTTATGCAATACATAATATCTCAAGCCATGGCAATTATTTGCGTTTATTCAGTAGCCCACAGAGCTGTAATCTTTCCCTCTTTTACTCTGTTCATTTTCTGCCTGGTTCTATTTTTATTTTTAGCACACAGCAGGTATAGGCTTTGTGTATGTGTTTGTATTTTTTTTTTTCAGTTACTGTTAATGAAGCACAATAACTAATCTACTGGCATTTAAGGAAATCATTAATTAGTTTAATGCATTAAGACTCAAAATGTCTTTCTCAAATAAATAATAATAATGAAGAAAAATTTACAATAATAATAACATATTGAAACAAAATGTCTAAAAGTCCAGCAGTTAATTCTGTCTAGTTTTTAATATAATTTGTTTATTTATATTTTTCCACAACAAATAAAGTATTTGAAAAAAATTATGCACTTACAATATAATTCATGTTTTTGTAAAATTTAAAAAAAAGTATATCTAATACTTTTAAATATCATAATATTCTTCAAAGGTACATTGAATGTTGTGTTCTTCGTTTTCCCCCTGTCATTAATGAGACATGAGGCATGCGGATCCACTTGCAAACATTTATTAAATGAACACACAGTACATTAAGATGGGTCTTTGAACAGCAGGAATATCAGAGGTGAAGACAATAGAATAATCTAATAGCGTAGTGGTGGTCATGCGATTATCCAGTAGGGCGAAGACGAAAGAGAATATCCGAAGCAAGCAGGGTCAATGATAAATCCAGAGCAATACACGAACAAAACACAGGGAACTCAGGGAAACATGAATGGCTTGACAAAGCACAAGGTACATCCACACAATGAACAGCGAATCTAAACACACAGAGAGGTCCTTTATATACAACACATAACGAGGAAACGAGGGGGCTGGACTAATCTGTAGACTTGGCAACACACAAGTGGGGTGGAGACATTACAGGGTTGATATGGAAACAACGGGAGACACTTCATAATAAAAGCCCTAAATAGCGAACAGAGAGACACACACAACAAACAATGAACACAGTAAGGGTTGGAGTGCCCTCCGGAGGCTTCTGCGGGCAACTCCAGTGCCATTCGTGACATAGCCCCTCCCTTAAGAGTGGATTCCAGACACTCCAGGGTGGAGCAGACAGCGGAGACTCCCACCTGGGTGGTGCAGATGGCAGAGACGCCCTCCAGGGCGGTGCAGACGGCGGAGAGGCCCACCTGGGCAGTGCAGATGGCGGAGAGGCCCTCCAGGGTGGAGCAGATGGGGGAGAAGCCCTCCAGGGTGGAGCAGGTGGAGGAGAGGCCCACCTGGCCGGATCAGACAGCGAAGAAGCCCTCCAGGCAGATCAGAGGGCAAATACGTCCTCCAGGGTGGAGCATACGGCAAATAAGTCCTCCAGAGCGGAGCAGGAGGCGGGACTGCACAGAGAAGCATAAACAAGTTAAGGGTGGCTTCTAAGGCCAAGTTCGTACTTGCGTCTGGCTGGGGGTGAGAGGTCCCAGCAGCCGGGGCAGGTCCGGGTAAGAGCTCGACGGCTCCTGGGGCTGGCTCAGGGCAGAGTGAAAGTTCAACGACCCGCATTGGTCGGTTCAGAGCAGTGCCTGAGTTCAGAGGTTTCCATGGTCTGGTTGGAGCAGAGAGAGAGTTTAGAGGCCTCCATGGCTGGTTCAATAGCAGACACTAACTCCAGGAAAAAGTCTTGGGGAATCACACGCAAACTGGAGGTCAGTGCAACTTCTGGTAGAGTCTCTAAATTTACTGTAGGAACAACTGAAGCCCCCGAGTGTGGTGCAGCCACCAGCGAAGCCTCAAGGGAATCTACAGCAGGAGCCAACCTCCCTGGAGGCTGTGCAGTCATTGGCGGAACCTCTGGGGATTCAGTGTCACTGGCAGACTCAGCCCATGGCAAATCGGGCATGCCAACAGTCTCTGGTGGTTCGGGCCATGGCAAATCAGGCCTACAAACAGTCTCTGGTGGTTCAGGCCATGGCAAATCAGGCCTACAAACAGTCTCTGGTGGTTCGGGCCATGGCAAATCAGGCCTACAACAGTGCCTTGAGATCGGCGGCCATTTTGTGCGCCAACTTGTGCAGCGTTTCGGGAGCGGCAGCCATCTTGGGCATGGACTCAGGAGTGGTGGCCATCTTGGGTGCGAATTGGCAATCGACGGCCATCTTGAACGCCGGCTCCAGTAGAGGCATGGCGGCCATTCAGTCCTCCGCCTGATGAGGATGAGCCGAGGTCTCTGGCTAAAGCTGCTGGATCCTTTTTGGCTGTTCAATTCTGTCATGAATGAGACATGAGGCATGCGGATCCACTTGCAAACATTTATTAAATGAACACACAGTACATTAAGCTGGGTCTTTGAACAGCAGGAATATCAGAGGTGAAGACAATAGAATAATCTAATAGCGTAGCGGTGGTCATGCAATATGCAAACGTTATCCAGTAGGGCGAAGATGAAAGAGAATATCCGAAGCAGGCAGGGTCAATGATAAATTCAGAGCAATACACGAACAAAACACAGGGAACTCAGGGAAACATGAAAGGCTTGACAAAGGAGAAAGCACAAGGTACATCCACACAATGAACAGCGAATCTAAACACACAGAGAGGTATTTTATACTGTATACAACACATAACGAGGAAATGAGGGGGCTGGACTAATCTGTAGACATGTCAACACACAAGTGGGGTGGAGACATTACAGGGTTGATGTGGAAACAACGGCAGACACTTCATAATACAAGCCCTAAATAGCGAACAGAGAGACACACACAACAAACAATGAACACAGTCAGGGTTGGAGTGCCCTCTGGAGGCTTCTTCGGGCAACTCCAGTGCCATTCGTGACACCCCCCTTGCTAAACCACACCTCTAAATGCAATATGAAGTACATCAGCTATGCTGTTTTTGTGTCACATGGCTTCAATATCCAATCAAACAAGAGAAAGCGGAAATGGTGGTGTGTAACCTACCATATATCTGCTTACTTTCAGTGTTTTGTCCAGTACTAGCAGTAAAAATGTTTGATAATTTTAATTTCAAGCAGTCCTTCCTATGATTAAATGTAATAATCACATGCTTGTAAAAAGAGCACCCAATCAGGCAGCACTTGTGCATGTGAGCAGTCACCCTTGCACATAAATTCACATGGGTAGACATATATAATACAGATGTAAATAATCAACCATGCACGGTGTGAGCTGGTGTTAGCCGATGGGCAGACAGCGGTAAATCAGACAGAATGGTTTATAATGAGTCTCTCTCCTGTCTGATCCCGCTAAAGATCCGCCTAGAGCAACCTCATTTAACAGCTTCTCTTCATTTGCATCAGGCACCTCATAAACAAGAAGTCCATTAAAACAGTCTGCTAATAGGATTCTGTCTCATTCTTCAGCCTCAGCTTGTCATTTAACAACACATCAGACCGATAATCATCACAACAAAGGGAGGCAACCGATCTCGTTACGAATGCATGACTCATAATGGACATTTTATTCATTTAATGCATCTTATCTGAGACAGCATTATAAATGTTTTGGGGTATTTTTCACAAAATCACTTTATAAGTTGTGATATTATTCTTTTATTATTCTTTTTTACAATTTCATTTTTCATCTGTTCTTCATCTTATTATATTTTGGGATATTTTACAAATAATATTCATACTTTTCTAATGTCAATTATTTTATATAGGGTGTACTAATAAATGACATTTTAAATGTGTATTTATAATGCATATAATTGTTACTGTAATCTATAATTACTAATAAATACAAATCTGTACTTATAAATTATTGTATTATGGGTGTACCAATAAATACAATTTTAAATTGACATTTATCATCTATATTATTATTATGATGATTATAGTAATTTATAATTAATAATAAACACAAATCCGAATGATATAATTTGATGAAATAATTACATGAAATAATAATTCACTCATTTATAAAATTAATAATATTATTAATATACTCAATAAAAATAACTGGAAAATGTTACTATAGAAGTTGATATATTGTTTATTTTATGATTTTTTGTTGTTTTGTTTTGTCACCGGCCTTCACCGCACAACAATTTATTTTGCACTTGAGTAAAATGAATAAAGTATATTTAATGCTTTAAATTACAGTAGAATATTATTACAAGTGTGTGAGCCAACACTGATCAGTTTGACAAAATGCAGAATGTTATTTAATTTTTTGAACAGATTAATTTTTAATATGTATCACCGAATTCAACAGCACTTCGAACTGTTTAGTGAAGTTGAAGTTATCTCACTGCGGCAGCCGGAAAGATAGCTGCGCTGAACAGCTGACTTCACCAATGCAGCTCGGTTGAATTCAGTCAGCACACATTACACCTCGTCACCAATCTATTTCTCATGTTGTTATGGCTCTAACTCTCAGCGCGGTACAAAAAGCCTCAGTCTGTCAGGTTTAAATCGATTTGTTCTCCACAGAGGAATCGGCCAGCAGGGTGTCGGAAAATTGCATCACATTGCATTGCTAATGATGCCATTTAAACTCTGTGGAAGATCATTAACTGTCGTCCCGTTTTCTTCACTCGTCTTCCTGTTTCCTTCGTGTATTTGTCTCTGGCAGTGGGAGAGGAGCTTCAGGGAAATGATACGAGACAGGGGGTGATAAAACACCAAAGCCTCTGGTCTTTATAGGGCCACACAGGAAGGCAGATCACAATCACGTCTCTCGTCAGATAGTGGTTAGTCCAATTAGAGCAGTATTAGTGGAACATAGAGATAGAAGAAAATATTTTTTGCCCTGAGCCTTTTCATCATAGTCTTCTATAAATAGCTGAGTGAAACCTATTCTCGGTGGGGTTACCCTTTCAAAAGAAAGAATGAAACATGGAGAATATGAAGATAAACTCACAGCGCTAGCTGTTTTGCATTTGAATTAGTTTGTATTTTGGGGTTTGATCCTTTGATGTGTGTTTGTGTGGAGTATATCTTTGCCTGTTTATTCAAATCATCACAAACAAAACACTTAAAAGCGTCATCCCATGGATGTGGCATCCTAGTCGTGGGGTAACAATTTTTTTTTAGCTTTTTGGAGTGCTTAGATGAATGACTCCTTCAAATATTGCCGTTTAATTTCTACTTATCTTAATGTATGCTTCCGAAAGCAGGAAGTGAAAAACACATTAATAATTACACCTGCAGTTCTCTCCTGCTCAACCGGAGCACTTCATTATCATTAGCTGGTGCTGTTCACTTTAAATGAGTTTTAAAAAACACCCAACTCATTCTGAATGTCTGATCATGCTGCTGAGTGAATAATTTGTGTTATAGATCCAGGTTTTAGGGATTTAATCTCTTCGTAGTGCCCAATACTGGCGATCTGGATTGATTTTTATTGTTTATATTGATTTTGAAATAAGATTTACCTGTTCTACCAACACATATCCATCTGCCACACCCACATCATGTCACAATATACAATTATAGTAGGTAAGATATAGTTTAATCTGCTTTATTGGGGCAGTATCAAGTAAAAGTGTATTTTACTGTACTGAATGGTGTGTGTGTGGCTGCATGTGCGCACAGGATGTGAAAATGAGTGTGTCATCAGAAAAGTCATCCACTAAGCATTATAGGAGTCACAGATTTAAATTATATTAAAGGTTTTCTGCAGATCATCAGAATACTCTTTTATTCAGTTTAAATCACATTTGCATCCTGTTTACTTTTTGACATGTCTTCTCTTTCTCTCTCTCTCTCTCTCTCTCTCTCTCTCTCTCTCACTCTCTCTCTTTCTCACTCACTCACTCACTCACTCACTCACTCACTCACTCACTCACTCACACACACTTAAATACACACATCATATTTAAAAGTGGTATTTCATGCTTCTTAAGTTAATTCAAGATTTATTATCAAGTCAGTGGTATTGTAACTGTCACATACATCTTTTTCAGTTTATATCAGGACCTTTGTTGTATTGTCTTGTCATGTTTTTTTTATGATTCCTCCCTGATTGTTTCCAGGTTCCTTGTTTAGTTATTCTACATAAACAGCCCTCATGTGTCAATGTAACTTGTAGTTTAACTCAGCACAGCTCAGCTGGGAGTTTTGAGATTGCCATTTGTTTTATTACTTTTGTCTGTTTTGTTCTCATGCTGCTGCATTTGGGTTTCTTATGTCACGCATTGTGAGCTCTAGTCATTACAAATTGCAGGCAATGAGATGAAGTACAGTACTGTATCTGCAGGCCCCAGAAAAAAAAGTGAGCAAAAACAGGGAATGGGGATGATTTTAACACTTTTTGCTTGAACATCTTTTCAATCATTTTTGCAAATTATCTTATATTTTGATATCATTTTCCCACATGAGCTGCTTTTTGTGGAAATTTTAAGCTTATAGTAAACAGTAATTCGACTAAGAATTGTGATGGCTGAAATGGGCTTCCAAATGGGCTATAGAAGTGTGTCATACATTATTTGTCATGCCAGGTAACAATTGTATGAAATATAATGGCTTTAATGGCTTTTGGAGTGGTTATGAAAGGTCACCTGCAGCTAGAAACTGTTCTGATGTTTGTTGGTCCTGCTCTGAAAGCTTGCAAAAAAAAAGAAAAAAGAAAAACAGTAAAACTCTCTCATTATCTTTCACCAAAACCTTTGCAAGAAAGTCAGTGCAGTGCATAGAGATAAATGCAAAGATGCTACTCAGACATGCTTTAGCAATTCTAATGGCAGAAAAAGTCATGGCTTGTACTGAATCATCTCAACCAGGCTCTTCAGTTTCTCTCTTTTCTGTGCCACTATCCCAAAAAATGTCTGTTTTGCCATCTTCTTACCCTGTGGTGATAACAGATGGGAGTTCAGTAGAGCAGAAAGCTGAGTGATGTGAATTTATCCTCCTTCACTATTCCACTCTCAGACCCACAAGCGAACAATAAACCATATGATTGCATTGCACTGTCGAAGCCACCAGCCATTTAAAAACCAAAAACCTACATCATTCAACATCCAGATTGATCAGTGGGAGGCCTGAGTCACTGGTTTACGATTTCATGTGTTTTACGTTTCAGGTGGGATTGATTTCTTGCAGTTACACAAATAGCCTGCTACTTATGAAAACATCCACACACAATCCAAAATGATACTTCACGACACAAAAAATTAGAGTAAAAGTGGTTTTGGTGAGTAATAAAAGGTACTCAACAGTTGGCCAATAACAAAAGAAACTCCAACATTCATGGATTAAGCCTGGATGACTGATCCATATGATGTGATGATGACGGAAGACTATTTTGAAACAGGTAGTTCTGGGATAAAGTTTAAAAAGTAAACTCACATTTATGAGCTATGATAACTAGGAGAAATAGTCAAAATTATAAGAACAGACTCTTTATAGCTTCAATTGTAAGATACACATTTGCGGTTCTGACTGAAATCCAGCTCTGCTGTTTGTCTGAAATGTGGAAATATTAAATCAAAGCTACATAATTCCATTTTCATAGGAACAAAATATTGTTTTTCAGCTCAAGTGTTAAATATGTCCACCTGTTAAATAAAAATGTGTATTAGCTTTTCCTGTATACTCTTCCATTTTAAATATTATGAAAGATAAATGAGCAGTTAAATGTCTCTTTTGCACATATTGCACACCGTGGCTGATATTAACTTTGTAATTTCCTGCTGTCTGCTGTACATGCACTACTGCGGTCGACGTCCATGCATTATACTAGAACTGGTATCGGAGGAATCATCCAAAAAGATTTACTGATGATCAGCAATCATTTCTCACGTGCTGTGTCTAGTAGCTTTACAAAACTCAGTGTGTGGTCAGGTCATTGCTTAGCAATAACACCTCAGTGCAGACAGCGGGAGGAAGTAAAATTGCTTCTGTGTATGCATGTGGTGCTTTTCATTGATTGTGGTGTTTGTGGACGAAGCAGGGAGTTCAAGCAGGCACAGTTGGCTTTAAAACCATCTTTTTTTAGCATATGGTTCATAAGTCCCACTTGGTTTTCTACAAATGTTCCTCTAATTCCGGCTATGATGTGACGTTTTAGTAATAGATTGATGTATTGAATAGATTTCTGCCAGTTAATATTTAGGTTGCTGTTTCAAAGTCCTGACACGACAGCAAGCCCTCTTAATTTAAAAATGTGCTACTGAAGTGCTTCTGCATCCACTTCACCAATAACCCCCTTCACCTCATCACCGAACATTTTCAAACAGGCTTCCTAAACATTACCTGTTTGACTTTGGTTGGGGAATAAAGCCACAGAGCTTTATTCGAGTAATCACAAATAATTGTTTGGCAGCATTGTTGATTGATTTATTTTTTTAGAAAAGTACTCTCTGTATTTATGTATAATATATACTGTATGTATATATACTATTTTAAATATTCAGTACCATTTCCAATAAAAGTAAAGATACTGACATTAAAAGCAAAAACATTATTTCTGTCTTTTGCACACAAGTGTTAAAAAAATATTTTGACTTCATGCTTTACAAAAATATCAACATACTGTAAATGTGAAGTCAAAAATGGAAAACATGTTCATCAAGATGTTGTCAAGTCTTTGAATCTGAAGTGCAATTGAATAGGTTGAATAGGAACAAGTGAATAGGTTTAGACAATTCAATTTTTTTGTAATTAATCTCTTTATATTTTGCTTCAGGATAAAACACCGCAGAGAGTGATTCAGGGAGAAAGTATTCATTGCTATTAACCAAACTCCCTAAAGTCAAATGTATGCACAGTGATCCAGCTCTGAAAAACCCATTGTCTAAGAGCAGGTTATCTATTGTCTGCAGCACAAGCATAATTGGTGGATCTGCAAGACTTTGTAAAATGCAAGTTTGTAATGGAAGTCTGAGTGAACGACTCAATCAATGACTCTTTGTTTGAACAAGCTTGTATCATTAAACTTTTGACATGCAATACCTTAATCCTTGCCCAGCTATGCATAATGAATAACTGCTTCTAAATTGCAGCCTTTACAGTGTTGTGCTGCTGCCATTGTGATAGAAAGTCAAAGACAACACAGTGTGTAGCCATTTGCCATTGCTAAACTTTATTATAAATGAGTTCATCAAGATTCCTCTTGAGCTGTGAGTGCAAAGAATCATGCAGAGAGTCTTTGCACATGGACTTGTACTCAAACAGAGAGGAAAATGAATGGCATTTCTGACCTTTAGGTAATGTGCATTGAATATGGCATTGGTTCTCGGACTGGCAACAGGCTCAAGCCAGTCCCACAGGACCTAACCCAACAAATAGCATCCAGATTCAAAACATTCTGTCTAACAATAATGTATGATCGAAGAATATTCAGTAATAAGCAAAGAAGGATAGACACCACCTCAAATTCCCAATGTACATAATTTGCAGCCTAAAAACTTAAAAAAACGTGCACTTAAAAAAAGTGTTTATTTCTGGAACAAAGCACTGTAGCAATATCAAAGAAATTGGGTACCTGAGGATACAGTATCTTCTCTCACATTAATTTTGAGCCCCTGATGGAAATCAATAACAGCCTTGTATGTGTGCATCATTAAAGGATTCTGGGAAAGCTCTTGACCCATGAGCCCTGACCTGTCACGTTGCCAGCTGGATGTGCCATCATGTTCTTTGTTTGTCTATCCCTCCATTCTGTGTTAAGGACTTTTATTATGAAAAGTTGTATCACCCCCCTTGTTTGTCGCTATGGCCACCCATTAGTTTCTCCGCCCCCTTGTCTTGTTTGGAATTGTACTTAAAGACTCATTTGTGTTTTCACAGCGCAGTTCATTGTGTGGATTATCCTCTTTGTTTGCCTTCCGTATCTCCTGTGTTCCCTGTGTTTCTGTTTTGGATTATCGTTTTCAACCTAGCCTGCCCCTGGACTCTCACTCTTGCCTTTTTTCCTTGGATACTGTTCACCTATCGCCCGACCCCTTTGCTACGGAATTGGATTATTCTTGTGTCTCTGCCTCTGATGTCACTGTCTGCCGGTAATCAACTCTTCCTGTTGCTACACCGTGTGTTCGCTCAATAAAGTAGTTTACAAATGAATCCACACGCCTCCTGTCTCCCTTGTTACAGAATGTACTGCCAAAAAGGATTCAGTATACCCTCACGAGCCTCTGATTACAGTTGGGATCCGATGTCTCAGCTCTGCTCAATTTTTCAGCTGGGTCGAGACATTGAGGAATACGTGGAGGAATTCATCGCCTTATGCCATCTCGTTCAGGAAAAGGAAGAGAGGATTAAAGACTGTTTTTTGCTGGGACTTGATTTAAAAACACTGGATTATCTGTCCGAAGAAGATCCGGAATGGACTCTGGCCGAATTAATAGACTCTGTGCTTTTGGACTGTGAGTCTGCTTTCACTGTAGGGGAGGTAAAGAAGGAGGTTCACGATCGCAGCGATGGGCAACGAAACCACCGCCCAGCGATCCTCACACCAGAACTGCTGCACAAGATCGACGCGATACCCAAATCATTGTACAAGATGGCTGCCCTGCTTGAGTCACTGCACGAGATGGTGGCTACATCTGTGTCACTGTTCAACAAGGCTGCCGATTCCGAGTCATTCCGAGCCAGCCTGTGATCCTGATTCGCCGTGGCTCAACCTCTCATAGCCGGCCTGTGACCTTCATTCACCGTGGTCTGACCTGCCAGAGTCTGCCATTGGCACAGATTCCCCAGAGATTCCGCCAGTGGCTTCCCAACCTAAGGAGAAGTCAACTCTCCAGAGGTTCCGCTGGTGGCTGCACAACCTCCAGATCCAGTTGTGCCTTTGTTCTGTCCGGTCTCGACCACAGAGACGTCAGTGGCTGCACAACCCCTGGAGATGTCTACTACGGTCGTAGACTCTCCAGGGGTTCTGTTGGTGGCTGCACAGCCTCCAAGTCTGTCCGTTAGGGCCGTAATTGAACACTCGTCTGACCCAGTACTGGCTGTGTCTCCTGTGTTCCCTGTGTTTCTGTTTTTGGATTAGCGTTCTCAACCTAGCCTACCCCTGGACTCTCGCTCTTTCCTTTTCCCCTTGGATACCATTCGCCTAACACCCGACTCCTTTGCTACAAAATTGGATTATTCTTGTGTCTCTGATGTCACTGTCTGCCGGTAATCAACACTTCCTGTTCCTACCCTGTGTGTTCGCTCAATAAAGTAGTTTGCAGATGAATCCGCATGCCTCCTGTCCCCCTGGTTACATGACCCAGGTGACTGTCACTGAACAACTTTACATAATGTAAAAAAAAATTATGTGAGTAAATACTACAGCTGTTGTCCTTGATCTTTAAAGGTGTTTACTGATGTAAAACCTACAACAGTACAATCCATTGTTTTTAAAAAACTAATAAAAATAAAAACCTGTATATTCCTACAAACCTGGTGTCATGGCAAACTTTTGAAAACTTTTAATTTTTAGTAAGACATGAAATATGAACACTAGAGGCAGTAAAACTCTGACATCTTCAATTTCTTTATCAAACAAAGTTACAGAGTTTTGATTAATAAAGTGTACAGTACTTGAAGAATATCTTGTCATGACTTCAAAACAATGTTAATATGCTGAAATATTTAAAAAACTGATGCTTTTGAACATTAGGAAAAATGTTGGGGTATTCATAAACGGTGAGTTTGCAACCCAGTCTCATACAAAAACGTACCCTGACTACGTTGGTCCAAAGTGCAAAACGTAGCGGTGTTACAATAATG
>JAUCNO010001758.1:5411536-5424815 GCA_032353835.1 Enteromius viviparus
GCTCTTAATTTGATTGAATCTAAATTCTTCTTTTTCTAGGTGACTTTCTGCGTTAATGAAATCAGAATCGGAACCTATAAGATTGTGTGATTTAAATAGACTCCCAGAAGCAACGAAATGCTTATTAAAGCAATTAAGCATATGATCTTTATCTGATATGCTAGTGGAGTCTATTTTTATACTTGAAGGAAAGCTAGACTTATTTTTACTGCCTGATATCAGTTTTATGTTCTGCCAAAATTTCTTTGGGTTATTTGAATTAATAGTAGTATTTTCAATAAAATAATCAGCTTTTGCTTTTCTAATAGCAACAGTGCATTTATTCCGTAGCTGCCTAAAACAGACCCAGTCAGAGCTAATGTCAGATTGTCTAGCTTTTGCCCAGGCAACATCTCGCTCACGAATTAGGACAGATAGGGCTTCAGAAAACCAGGGATTATCCCTACCTTTAACACGGAATTTTTTAAAAGGTGCATGTCTGTTGATGATCGATAAAAAGCCATCATAAAAATATTTCCAGGCAGACTCAACATCGGGAATAAGAAAAATCCTGTCCCACTCATAATGTGCCACATCAAAGAGGAAGGCTTGTTCGTTAAAATGTCGCATACATCGTCTAGTGATAATACGTGGTTTAAACTTAGGCAATTTGGTATCTCTAACTATAGCAACGACGCAGTGATCACTAACATCATTAGCGTATACAGAGGCTAGAGAGTACTTATGGGGCAAATTACTAAAAATAAGATCAATTAATGTGGACTTTTTGTAATCCTTCAAGTTAGGTCTAGTAGGTTTCTCAACTAGCTGGAAGAGATTCAGAGAGTCACAAATTATTTTGAAGTCATCAGACACTGACTGTAGCCAGTTCACATTAAAATCACCAAGAAGAACAAGCTCCTTGTAGTTCAAAGAAATTACCGAGTGCATCAGAGAGGAAATGGCATCAGTACTAGCTGATGGAGGTCTGTAGCAGCCAACTACAGTGAGATGTAAAGTCTTGGAAACGATAAGGTTTAAAGCTAATAATTCATACTTGTTGACTACTGACTCAGAGAGCAACACAGTAACTTTAAAATTGTCCTTAACATAAATTGCTACCCCTCCTCCTCTTTTTGGTCTATCAGTCCTATAAACAGAATAACCGTCAATATCTATGGAATTATCTGAAACTGTTTTTTTGAGCCACGTTTCAGATATTACTATAACATCAGCGCTGGTATTTTTAGCCCAGATTCGCAACAAATCCAACTTAGGAAGCAAGCTTCTCACATTCATATGGATAAAACCTAGTCCTGATCTAGATTTAAAATCGGCAGGAACTTTGAACATTAGAGAAGTGTTATTAAAAGGACCAGGATTTGGTAAGACATTTCCTGATATTAGTAACATAAGAACTATAAAGCTCCGACGCCTTACTTTTTCACTTATATTTCCAACACATAAATTCAAACAAGTGAAATTGAAGACGCTAGGTTCCTTATTTGTTTGAACAGAAACTATAGGGTCCTCATACACAAAATTTGAAAGCAGTGACTTCAAACGGCAGTCTGAGAGAACGTTAAAGTTGGTATATATACCAACCCCAGTCCAATTTGTCCATTTTAAAGTTGAAAAAGTGTTGTGATGTGAAGGAAAGTCTGTGTCATACCTGTAGCCGATTTTTCTCTGATAGAGTATCACAACAAGAAATGCCACCAGAGCCACGCAATAAGAAGAAATGGACCGCATTGTCCTTTTAAAATCCAACTGAACCGACAGCCAGAAAATAAAAATAGTATAAGGTTTCTTTGCTGACGTGTAGACTTGTGGCACTCCAACTCTTTTCACAGAGCACTGCCCAACACCACGATGCAAAAGAGGGATCCACGCTGACTTCAAACCACGTCCCGAGCCGAAAGAAAAATCAGAGCAAAAACAAAACAAACAGAAAAAAAATCAGAGCTGAAACAACAAACAATAACCAAATTCTCAAAACGCTAGTTTATGGACAAGGCCACAAGCGTTACTAAAATAAGCACTTTCCTTAGTGAAGTAGAACCTGGATCATTTAATCCAGCCGGTCGGCGTCCTCCCTTCGTTAGTGATGATATCCCAGCACGAATCGGCAGATTCGGCTAACGAACCGTGTACTTCAAAGAGGGATGTTTTAATTCTTGAATTCTTTGACTCAATGATCAGCTCTTCTCTTCCGTTGGTGGAGATGTAAAAATCACATACAATCAGCATAAAAACAGTCCCCAGCTGGTCTTAACAAAAGACGACGAACTCCATAAGTGAAGAGTAGATAAACATAAAACAAATAAAATTTTCATTGACATAAGATAACATAAAATTAAGCCGTGCTACACACAGACATGGACATGCTGCCATCTTGGATCGGCTCAATTCCTAAGGATTCACCATGTAATTACTATGAGCAGCTCCCAGTAAGTTATGCTTTATGTACAAATTGTGGTTGGTGTCCAAAATGTAACACTTTATATTAAATGGACAGTTCCTGAGGAGTCATCATGTAAGTACACTGCTATTACAGTGATGCACCAACTCCAACAACTCCAGATCCAATTCCTTCAACTTTACATATCCATAAACCTACCTGTTTACATCCCTTGGATCCCATTTATACCCCTTAACCTATACCCATCTCCACCCCCTGGATGTTCCAATTACTATTATACATATTTTTGTTACACAATTTAGTTTTATTGTTACACGAGTACTTAGTGAAGTGAAAAAAGTTTTGTTATCAATGTCCTGTAACATATACCATTCTGAGTGTTGTGACGTGTGTAGAAATATTACAGCTGTAGATACAGTATTATATACCAATGTGTGCTTACACTGTGGTGACATACTATGCACACATCTATGCAAGTACACAGTTATTAAGGCCACTTAATATAAAGGTCCAATAAAGTGCATCCATCCATCATAAAAATGAGGGGGGTTAATAAAGGTCTTCTAAAGAAAACTGATTGAGAGAACATAGGGTAAATCATGGAGTTATCTTTTTTTTGGTGAACTATGCCTATACTTCAATTTAATCTTTGCATTGATTATTTAACAGTGACATAACTATTCTGAAGAGCTGAGACTCTAGGAATAAACATTTTGGATTTTGGATATATTTATAGATTTGTTTGAGGTTTTTTTTATTGTCATCTCTTGGAGGAACAGAAATATTTTGAGGCTTGATGTTTCCTGCCTGTGATTCTGTTCCATTGACACAGGAATGAGTTTTGTATCTTTTAAAGAAAGATGATTCACTTTATGATTTACACAGCTAGCTTCGGTCCCTGAACACAAGAAACAAAACCCCCAAAAACCAAAGGAAAGGTTCTAGTCCTCCTTAAATGTTTTTCATTTTAGAAATGAAATTCAAAAGTCCATTTTAACAAAAGAATTACTCATGAAAATCTCCACATAAGTGTTATATTTATGAATTCTCATTACTGCTTCAAAGAGAGTCACATGTGATACTGCTTGTTAAAGTCCAATTCAAACTGTTCCAATTTCTATAATGTGTTACAATCTTTTGGAAGAATAGGGTAGCACACTCAAGAGGTTTTCAAAAAGACCTGGTACAAAGCCTTTGGAAACAAAAGCTGGAAGCAGATTGCCATGAAAAGTGTTATTATGAGACTACAATGCATTAGAGAAATGGATAGAGAATGGAGAAGCAAAATGAATAACACAATAAAAGAACTCATTTTTTTAATTAATATGGGGGCTCTCAGTAATTGAGACATCAAAGTTTGGATAGTTGTAAAATATTACTACAATATTATTACCCAACAAAGGTTATTAGAAAACATTACACTGTGTTTTTAATTGAGCATTGAACATGAAGTGAAGACAGCGGTGACATAATTGTAAATTGGACTGAAGTAAACAACAATAATTTCCTTTTAATCAAACATTAAAATAAATTAATACTGTGACTGCCCAACAACATGCATAATTCTTAACATGGCAAAGGCTGAACAGGACATGACAATTTTGTAAATGCATAAACAACAGAAGAATGATTTATCTGGCTAACACATGAAGCAAAAGTTGGGCCAAAAATTGCATTAGGCTGCTGAATATGAAAAATGCACAGCCAGATGTTGACATCTGGCCAAAGATGTAACTGTTCAGCATTCAGGGAACTAAACACAATAATTTAGGAATTGCTATTGAAAACGACATTACTGTCGAGCTAATCTCAATATTAAGGGGGACATATGGCGGTTTCAGTTCTACATCTGCCTGATTTAGCTTGTGTCTACCAAATGACAGATGAATTTGTACCAAATTACACTTTGACGTCAACAACAAAAGGAAAGGACGTTCTTCTGCCATTTAAAAACTGAAAAACCTGTTTGTTTTTACTGATATATATATGCATGTTTGCAGATGCATCTCTAAAAAGTAGAATGCCACAGTTTGTGGCACTGTTGAGGTGGTATGGAAGTCCAGGTTTCTTTGACAGTGGCCTTCAGCTCATCTGCATTTTTTTGCTCTCTTGTTCAGGCAAACTCTCTCAAAGAAAAGGAGGGGATCTCTTTTCTCGGTATGGAACTGGACTCGGTCAACATACTGCCCGCCTCAACCAATGAGCGTGTGTAGGCATTGCTGAAGTGCTTGAACTTCTTCAGGCACAAGACAGCGGCAGGAAACGGAATGTTAGTTATCGTCATCCATCCAGTCAAAGTTATTTAAGAATTACTACTCACCTGACAAAGAACTCCATCTCACAATCTGCCTTGAACTGTTAATAAACGTACTCATATTTCATACTTACCGCCTTTTTAAGTCCGTCTTTGTTACGTTATATTTATCAGTTTCTGTATAGACACTAAGTCTCTACAAAAAAGTAATTTAAAGTATCCTCTGTCATTGCTTAGATGAAAAAGTTTACTTGAAAATAAACAGAAATTATTAATGAGGTAGTATAACAACACATTAAATTTTTATGTAGGCCAGTTAATTAATAAAACATCTTTTAAACATGTTTAACAACTTGCCCCAGCTACAATCGGCTAATTGCAATTATGAAGATATTTAGTTTTTATATATTGTTATAGATTACATATCACAAGTAGTTTGTAAACAACAACCATACTGTGAGTCTTTGGCTGACTGTTTAGCTCCCTCTAGTGATTTTTAAATCACTAATGGAATCAAAAATGGAATGTGGATTCATTATTTCCATTTACTCTTTATTCCCCCCCTTTTTTTTAAAGATCCTATGTGACATTTTATCTGAGAGCCGCATATACTGAGTTCATGCTATAACATGTTCTAGCAGCTGCCTCAAATACTAAAATCGTAAAGAAATGCCTTGCTCATTCTCATTAGAGTTTGACATGTGGGACAACAGCCGTGCTTGCATTTATCAGCAGAAGGATGATTTGCATATCCTGTCCTTTTGGGAAAACAAAGCGTCTGTAGGAGTACCCACCTGTCAGTCAGGATGATTGACATTATCTCAATAAGCATTTTATGATGCATGGATTGAATAATTTTTACTTCTTCCCAAAGGGAAATGGAAAGATCAAGGTTCTCCCAGCCCCCTCAGTCCTTTCTCCTCAAATAAAGCACTGTCACTGAAGATACAGTGTTGTTTTCTTTACTGTACATGACAAAGTGTGTTAGAAAAGAGAGAAATCATTCCTGTCAAATTCACTATTTTTTATAATTCTTGGGAGAGTCACTGTTCGTAGCATAACTTTGATGTCTGTTTCCATCAGTATGTTTAGAAATACCTCCCATTTGATCTGCGTGTTATGGTTATCTTAATTTAGTGTTCCAGCCAAAGAAGACACATTTTTATTTATTTTCATTAGTAATTCCTTTCAAGGTCCTCTTCTTGTGTTCTAATTTCTATAATTGAGGTATCAATAAACGTTGGAAACCTATAAATGTTAAAAGAAAGAACAAGGAATTTAAATGTATAATCACACACCTCCTTTTTATACCCAGGTTTAAATATTTTATGAATATTTCGCTGAAATAAATGAGAAGTACTTTACATTTTCACACTTGTCATTTCCAAAGATGAATTATAATCCTTCAATGTTCTAAAAGCCTTCATTAAAACATGAACATCTATTTTCTCATCAAGAAAGACATAAAGTTCACATCACAGTGGCAGCAATAGCAAAGGTAGTACAAGGACAGTGAAGGCCTAGACAAATGACATCACAAGTGGATCAGATTAAAACAAGCAATATTCAAGCATTACTGTTTAACAGCAAATTATATTTGTGGTAATTTTATGCTAATCAACATTTCATTTTATGTTTCATTACAAGCTACATCTTGTGAAATTAAATGTCTAAATATAATTCTGTGACAATTAATCTCTGATGTTGCCTTGAACACCTTTTTGTCCCATTCAGCTTTTCTACTGCAGTCTATTGAATGTTTAAGAACTGTAATGAACATTATATTAAAACCCATTATATTAGAAAGAGAGAGTGCCTTGTCAGAGCACTGAATTAACGTGTACACTAGATTACATTTAAGTGATATTTAGTTTTCAAAGTTCTCATTTAGAGCAGCCCTGCAGTATAAATAAACTTATATAAATATATTTATTTATAAATGAGAAAATTGCATCAGCTTTGGTCTATAACAAGAATTCCTAAGGATTAGGTTGTATATTGGTAAATGTCTGCTCTCCTTAATTAATGCATCAGGGGACTGCTTAACAGAATTTTTAATTGAATTTGATCACATTTTAATAGGGTATTTCGAAATGTTAAGTCATTTAACTAAAACTGTATTTTTGTATTGCCTGAGGGGACTGTTATATATTTTAATTGATTATGTTATGTTATGCCCTGTGCAAATGAGTTAAAAAGTTTGACCACCAGTGGAAGCACTAGACCAAATACAATTAAAGTTTTATGGATAGATTTTTATTTGTCCCATTTTTATGACAGTAGGCTATTCATTTTGACTCCTATCTCCCTGTGCAGACCCCGCGAGTAGCTATAGTCCTGGTAAAACACGAGGAGGCGCTATAGTAGCAATAGTTTATTTCCACAGCTCACACGACTAGTTTCATGGCTTCAAATGCTCGTGTATGTAGTATAGTGTTTATATCATTTAAAATAACTTGTATGTGTTTTTGTAATATAACCTATCGCAAAAGATTTTGTCTCATGCTTTGACCTTCTTTTCAATTAAAGTGAACTAAATCAGACAGAGGATTGGATAACTTAATATAATTGCGTGATCTGTTTATATACGCACGCATTCGTTCACCCTTTCGTTATTTTATTTTACATTCGACTTTTCTTTAGATTACATGGCTTATATATTTGATATCTTTGATATTTGATAATCTCAGTCGCATTTAAATGGTGTCACCGAGCAAGGCTGGAGACGGGACAGAACCAGAATGCTCGTTTTTTTAGTGTAACGGGACACTCAGATGAGCTGTGTGATGTCACAGGAAACCCGTTACACGCTCCTTTGCTGCTTCAGGGGCCTCAACTCATCACTGAGCACATCTCCCAGTACACACTACACACTACGTACTGCCGCAGCGGAGAACAGGACCGAGCTAACGAGGTAAGAGCGAGACTTTCTTAATCTATGTCAACATGTAAATGTATTCTTACGACGCTTATTTCTGGATCTTGGTTTCTAAACAAACTCACTGCGCACTTAAGTAAACTTTATAGGCATCCTGGTGTGCCCTAGCCTACTGCCTAGAACTGTAATAGAAAAGTTCATTTTCTTTTCTCAAAGAAATTCATTTCTATTAATTGCTGTTAGCGTGATGAGTTACGAGATCCTTTATTAATTTAGCTTGTTATTTAACTTTCAAAAAGGTTCTTGTATCAGCTTAGATTAACCACTATTGATCACAGTTTGACTGAAATGTTTTAGTACATTCATCAGTGATCAGAATGATTACATTTGCAATAACGTTTAATTATTAAACAAAAATGGTAAGTTTAACATTATATTAAAAAGTAGTGATAAACTGTTATTATTGCTTAATATGTAATTTATCTGCCAATATTTGGACATTTTAAAGTTATTGTTGGGGTAACTGTACCAATTTGGCAGAGCTACAGTAAGTGGTTGTTCTGCCTAGCGTCACTAAAACAGACTTGTCACTGCACATTTTCTTTCTTTCTTTTTTGCTTATTTTAAACTATCATTAATAATTTGCTGCAATTAAATTATAATTGCCAGTATAACAGTCCCGGTGACATCCTAAATACCACTAAAAAAGAAAAACACTGACCACAAATGAAAAGTGATGTTTTTTAGTTAAACATTAAGGTTTGTAAATAATGAATCTCTTGAAAACTTCACACATTAAATAGTTTTATAGAAGACAAGTTTTAAGAAAAGCCATTAAAGTCATGAGTTGGAGGGTTCTGACCAATCATATTTTGTTGACTTGTAGCCTATTAAAACTCGACATAGAATGCAATAAATATAAATGTTGCCTGCTTATAGATTTAACTACATTTTAAGGACTAAGAGTACATTTATTCATTATTATTGTGTTAATATAAAAACGCATACGCACAAACAAAATGCGTGAGATTTCAGCATTTTAAATTTCTTTAAAATGAAAGATAATTTCAGTTATCTCTGTGAGTTCGCACATCGTTTCCACTGCATAAAACTTTATGCTGTGTCACTTTATGATAAATCCTTATGAGTGAAGAGTGGAAAAATGTGGTGTTACATCCATGGGTGTTTCCTAAACGGACATGAGTTAAACTGACTGTCAGTGGGCTTCCTGATTTAAGATCTGGAGAGTGGCTTTTTGTGACCAGGCCCAGAGAGAGAGAGTGACATGAGAGAAAGGGAGGGAGGGAATAGGGGGGAGGGTTTGGGTTCGAGAGAGAAAGGGGTCTCTGGGAAAGTCACATCTATAAACCACTCCTTTAGCTTCGCAGGAAGGGCAAAAAGTTATCACGTTATAGCCCTCTGTTTTCCCACCAAATGCTGGGGTCATCCAATCATCCAAAATGTCTAGGAAAACACTTTACTTTTACATTCCAATTATAATGACATCTAAGTGATTTATGTTCAACGCCAACACCTGAATTGCCAGATTTATAGCTGTTTTTCCGCTCTTTAATTAGTTTTATGGGATGTTTTTGTATTTCTTTTTTATCACATCAATGTCTTTTTATTTGTAGATTTATTGTAAATGCAGCCATCAAGAAAAAGTTAACCCGATTAAGAAATGTCATTCATCAAATCGCACTTATTTATGCTGATAATTCACAGTCGTCTTTCTCACCCTTACTATAACTTCTTCATTTCTTTCCGAGCAAAATATTCAATGTACAAGCACACTATTGCTACTCTGATATCTTGGTATATCTTGAGCACCTGATAAATTATATGGAAATCAAGATAGTCAGTACAAACTAATCTGTCATGTGAATTGACATGAATTTTGCATAATGAATCATGCAATGCAAATAAGCTATTATATATACTATCTCAATAAATGTCTGTTTATCTTGAATGAAGAACGGATCTGTCAGGATTTGGAGCCTACATGACTGAGTTTTCGTATTCAAATAAATTCTGATGACCCAAAGACACATAAATTCTATATTGACAGTGATTTAATGTGCTTAGGCAAACAGGTTTTGGCAATTGGAACTGAATTGGCTGAACTAGAAATAATTGTTTATTTTGGGGGGAATGGTGACGCTAAAATAAAGGGTACAGACAATGCAATTGACTGATGTTTTCAAACAGGTTTCCAGAACACTGACTGGACAATCATCTGGCATCAAACTCTTGTCATTGTTTGCACAAATGTTGCTATGTTTAACTGACTGGGATGTTCAAATCAAGCAATGTATCACAATGTTTAGACTTCATAATAATAATGTATTCTAACAATGTCAAAGTTATTTCTACATACTAGGAGAAAATTATACTTAGATGTGTTGTTTTTTTTTAGAAAGACATTCACGACTAATCCTGCCTCTACAAGAGTTCTGGCTTGTAATATACCTACTAATTCAGACAGAAATAGTTTATGAAGTCTCTGTGTCATTTTGAAGTGAAATTTCTGGAGGTGTGCTTTTTAGCTCTTGTCAGAGATCTTATTCTAGACAGAACATAAGGCATACAGTGACACACCAAAATATTTCAGCAACAGTTAAAAATGCATGAAATCATTGCATTTAGATTAGATTACATCAAACCACAACAATGTTAGCTTTCAATAAAAAAAGAGATGTACAGTTCAAAATTCTTTCTTTTTGTTTGATTGTCAAACAGTTTATAATATTTTTAAGTAGTATACTCTGCTTTGACACCGACTGGTCCTGAGGTGAATATATTTTAATCAGTTGGTAATAAAAATTGCTATATGGCTAATAAATAAAAATGGCTCAGAAAAAGCGAAGTTAAAAAGAAGGTCTGGAATGAAGTTCATCGTCTGTTTGCAGGTGCCAGTTACTTTGATATTTAGTTTAATCCATATATAATCAATGTACTATTTATGCCAGTTTTTATACTTTTATACCTTTATACTTCAGAGGGTGGCTTCCATACCTACCCACTCTATCCCTATAAACCATATTTTTTCTCTTAAATATTTTCATCCTCTGCTATGTAATATGAAAGTAAAAATAAAAGAAAAATGAAATCTGAATCTAAAATGGACAAATTAATTTCAGAAATGACAAAAGAAATTATATTTTATATGTTAACGTTAGTCCCTGTTATCAAACAGAACATGCTTTGTCTGAGGTGCCTAATGCACTCATTCCTTCTCATGTAATTCAGTTTTATGTTTTTAAATCAGAGCATTGTATATAATACAATATATAATTGTGAAGCAAAATACTGGTATTATTACAGTGGTTCTTATATCAAAATTTCTTCAAAAGTCATGACTATTGCCATTAACATTGAGAAATCTGTCCTATCCAAATGGAAGTTATAAAAAAAAAAACCCACACGTTGGCTAATTTACTTTGTCTGGACTTCTGGGAAACATGTTCATTTTTGAGACTAAAGAAAAAATCCAAATGGATAATTTTCCACATATGAGTCTAGTCATGTGGTTTCGGGTCCCCATCCAAGCAGGAAATGTTTGGAGGCCGAACAAAAGAATCACATGACGTTTCAGCCCCTTGGCCATGGCCATACCGACAGGTATTAATTTAAAAAGGAAATAACAACAGAATCAAGGCAGATGTTAAAGATGTTTTGGAATGCTCTGATAGTTCCACATGGAACACCATAAAAAGAATAAACCGGGGTTGTGTATAATCAAACTGTAGTCCAGGATGTCATAAAACATTAGCATGTAAAAATAGTGAATACTTTTTTGTGAGCAACTTTATTGAGGCTAAAACAGATCTTCCTAGGCTTTGAAACTGATTAATGATGTTATCCATATAAAGCCAGCCAAAACAGCCACGGTGAACCGTGTAATGCATGTTTAATGATGCTTTCTTGCCTTTTGTAGCGATTATCGGCACCCTGATGGACTGAACTTTCATGTAAAGCAGGCTTTGATTCTACCCTCTTTTCCAACTTAACAACAGCGGCGTTACCGCACTCCTGGGAGCGACAATAGGTCGACAGTTCACCTGGCTCCAATGGCTTGTTTTCTTGGAACTGAGAATTTATTGTCAGCTTGACAAAAATAACCATCAGAAATCCTTTAGGGATTGTTTTCATTGTATCTCACCTACGCTCTTTGTTTAGCTTAACGGTTAACCTAAATCTATTAGCACAGTGTCATCGCTTGATGTAAACTGATTACTCTGTTTGCTTTCAGCGGAAGCGTTCAGATCATTTGGATACACGAAAAGCCAAACACTGGAACCATGTTTGGATGCTGGATTACCTCATTTCTCTTTCTGTCAGCAACCTCTGAGGTATTTGTTTGTCTTAAACGATTTTTATACAAAAGTTAAACACAGATTTATATCATTGTATTGGGCATTGTATTGTACCTGCTGAAAAAACAATAGATCCCTGCCCAAAACACAATAGAAAATAATGGATTTAATGGTTGGACACTAATTCAAGTGAAATGATACAAACTGATTCATAAGAAGTTGATTTGTATTCAGCAAACAAACAGTAATTGCTGTATGCTTTGCAACAATTTTCCAATTCGAAGGTCCCGGATAGACAGAGGTTTCTGTATCTGCCATTTTTTGACGTTCATCATCTAATGTCGTTGTTGATTTCTCTTTTGTTTTTCATATCTTTGAATAGTTTTTTGTGGTGGTCCTCTCAGAGAACAACACTGGAGGTACGGGACAAAAGAAAGGCCATGAAATGGGCTTCAGTCGTCACAATATTTTGACCGCCCAGTTTGAATGTTACCAGAAGATTATGAAAGACACCAATCACAACAGAACAGGTGAGAGGTTCACATTTCGCAAATATTCTCACCTCTGAGCAATAGCTATAAACTACAACTCGCTTTAAGAATATTAGTGGGCACGGACTGAAAGCGGGTGACCTTTTGTCACATCGTACTGGAACTTAAAGGAAGGCTCTTACAGTATGTGAGCAGTTGATTAATTGGAAACATTTTGTTGGGTTTTTCCTACAATATGCATGTGTTAATCTATAGAAGCTCAACATCAGCTGTCTAGCCTCTAAATTAAGATTCATTGCTGTTTACAAGACACAAGTTACAATTGAAGGACAGGGAGTAAAGCTTGACAAGGAGAGGCGGATGTACTTTAACCCCCAAAACTGAAGAACCATTTGCAACTAACTAGAAAGATACAGTATTTATATACTGTAGTGCAGCAGCTTCCACCCACATTTCTTGCACATGGTTTCCATTTATAATCATTAAGAAAAATCTTCATGAAAGAGATACAAACCAATGCAGCTAAGATGAATCACAGCATTACACACTTTGATTAAAGCACAAAAGTCTTTGAACATTAAAGAGTTAATTCAGCCAATAATGGAAATTCTTTTATTCACCTCTGAAGCATCCTAGGTGTATGTGGCTTTCTTCTTTAACACGAATCCAATCAGAGTTTGTCCGGTAGTATAGTAGCAGAAGTATTTAACGTCTTCTCAATCGTATAGAGAAAATATCCGCTTAGGCTCGGAGGGGTCAGGACAATCTTTTATTAACACTCAGATTGAATTCTTCTGAAAGAAGTCACATACACCTAAGAATCTTCGAAGCTTCATTGACAACCTTAGAGATCACACTAAAGTATATATTAGGGCTGTCAACGGATTAATCATGATTAATCACATCAAAATAAAAGTTTTTCTTTATATAATATATTTG
>JAUCNO010001758.1:5435170-5452836 GCA_032353835.1 Enteromius viviparus
TTCAGTGCTTTGCTACAATCTGTATTGTTAAAAGCGCTATATAAATAAAAGTGACTTGACTTGACTTGACTTAACCCAGGAACTGGGTGTGATCCTGGTGGAAGGAGCATTTTTCGAATTTCAGGAACAAATTGTATTCTCTGAGTCTGGTCAGTACTTGTCTCACTTGTAGCTTGTGGGTTTGTTAGTCGGGAGAATAAATAAGGATATCGTCGATATAAACAACTAGGAACTTGTCTAGGTAGTCTCGGAAAATCTCATGCATAAAGTTTTGAAATATACTAGGTGCGTTGCCAAGCCCATACGGCATAACGCAGTACTCGTAGTGGCCAGTGGGGGTGAGAAGTGCTGTCTTCCACTCGTCCCCTTCCCTGATTCAGACTAGGTTGTAAGCACTGTGTAAATCTAATTTTGTGAAAATCTTAGCTCCTTTAAGTTTCTCTAAAGCTGCTGGGACGAGTGGTAAAGGATGCTTAAATGGCACAGTAAATTTGTTAAGGGCTCTGTAATCGATACAGGGTCTTAGGCCACCATCTTTCTTAGCCACAAAGGAAAAGCTGGAAGCAGCAGGGGACGTAGATGGTCTGATGTAGCCGTGTGCCATGGACTCTTTGATATACTCCTCCATGGCCTTCGTTTCCCGGAATGGATAAGGGGTAAGTCTTTCCAAAGATCGATGGCACAGTCCCATGGGCGATATGGTGGCAAAGTGGCGGCTCTCCTGGGGCAAAAGACATCTTGGAAATCCAAATAGTCAGCAGGTATTTCAACAGATTGCTTCTCGACTGGACTTTCAATAGAAGTAGTACATACTATCAGAGGTTAAGTGCGTTGCAAAGGGAGGTCTGGAAAACAGTTTGGTCAACATTGGGTTCCCCATCTGATGACTTCGCCGGTACCCCAGGAGAGGATGGGTCCGTGCCTAGTCAACCAGGGTCCTAAAATCAGATCCATTTGTGAGCCCTCCAGTACCAAAAAGTACATCTCCTCCTGATGACAGGTCCACATACGAATATTAACTGGCCCTGCACGACGTCTCACATGATGAGCTGTCAAGGGTTTGCCGGTGATGGATTGAACTCAATAAATCTTCTCAGTGGGGTGAGTCTTGAGTTTGAGACGTCGCAAGAGGTGCTCTGCGATAAAGTTTCCGGCAGAACCTGAATCTATAAGAGCTGCAAAAAGACAGGGTAACATTATTCGCAGAGAGACTGATTTCGGTAGTACACCGAGACATATTTTCTTCCATAGGAAGGATTGTACTCACCGAAGGTCTTGGTGGTCGACGAGGACAGTCTTTAAGGAAATGATCGGGAGCACCACAATATAGGCAAAGTCCTTTGATGATGCGATGTTGTCTTTCTTGTGCTGTCAATCTCCGTCGATTTATATCCATAGGTTCCTGTTGGGTTACTGGAGGGCTCGGGTTTTCTGGCGGACGGGGGACTAATGGAGCAGTGCTTGGTATAGGCGTGTTGTAAGACGAAACTCGGGCAGATCAGCGGATAGCCAACTGAATAAAACGTTCCAGTCCAATGGAATCATCGTGTACTGCCAGCATAAGTCATAGTTTGGGCTCCAAACCTTGTTGAAACGTGGTGAGTAGAGCTTGTTCATTCCAACCACTCATAGCGGCCAACGTTCGGAATCTTATGGAATACTCCTGCACAGTCAAATCTTGCTGACGAAAATGGTATAGATCCTCACCAGCTGAAGATTCACGATCTGTGCATCCAAAGACCTCAATGAAGTGCTGCTTAAATGCGGCATAAGTTCTGACTGCTGGCCCCGCCTGACTCCATACCGACTCTGCCCAGCGTAACGCCGATCCTGAGAGACAAGAAATCAAATAACCAGTTTTTGTCTGTGGCATACACTTGTGGGTAAGTAGAAAACGTGATGAAACATTGCAACAGAAATCCCTTGCAATCCCCGCCGTGCAAGAGAAAGGCGTCGATCGCACCATGGGACAGATTACGGCGGTGGATGAAGAAGTGGTGTTTACATTCTGTTGTGTATGAGTTTCTGAAGATACCGGTGGTGGCTGTGATTGTGATGATAATATCGATTGCCGAACTACATCCACCAGCTCCTTGAACGTATCCTCCGAACTCATCTTGTATTTTGGTCCAAGCTTCTGTAACGAAGCAGACTCCAGACAGGTAAGTAAAATATAACAGTGTTTATTTACAGCAGTGCTTCAAAACGTAAACAAGGTAAGCAAACTTAAATTCATCCAATTCTGGGTATAAACAGTGGAACTAAAAAGTCTTTGTATGTGTAGCAGGTTTACAGACAGACGATGACAGCCACACACCACAGACGATGATGACGATAGAGACAACGGAGATGATGGAGACAATCAAGGATTCTTTGGGAACTGCAAGAGGTAAGAGATCAAGATAAGTAGAATGCATAGGTTAGTCCACTTTCGATGATACGAGCTTGGACACTGGGTGATCTGTGATGTGTGCTTAAATACTGGTGCTGATTAGTGCTGGGGATCGGTGGCAGGTGTGTAGAACAGGTGATTGAAATCAGTACTCCGGGGATTGTGAACGCTGGGTGACTGGGAGGGTGGAGCCTGGTGTAGAAACTGGTGTGGATGTTACATATATATCTCAACAAGACCAGATGAAACGTCTAAATTATCGAAGTTAACAGAATGTGTTAAAAATGTAAAAGATTGGATGATGAATAATTTTCTGCTATTAAACTTAGACAAATATTACCTATTGGACCAAAAAACAATACTCACAATCTTTTGACTTACAATTTACAACTAGACGGATGTCCTGTTACTTCCACTACAGTCAAAAGTCTGGGTGTTATATTAGACAGCAACTTTTGAAAGTAATATTTCTCACGTTACAGAAACAGCATTTTTCCATCTTAGAAACATTGTGAAGCTACGAAACATGTTACACGTTTCTGATGCAGAAAGGCTAGTGAATGCATTCATGACCTCTAGACTGGACCATTGTAATGCACTACTAGGTGGTTGTCCTGCATCTTCAACAAACAAGCTACAGATAGTCCAAAATGCAGCTGCAAGAGTCCTTACCGAGACAAGAAAATATGATCATATCTGTCTCTACACTGGCTGCCTATTAGATTCCTCATCAGCTATAAAATATTACTTCTTACCTATAAGGCACTTAATGATTTAGCTCGTGCCTAACTAGTCTTCTAACACGCTACAATCCATCACGATCCCTAAGATTGCAAAACTCTGGACTGTTGGTAGTACCAAGGATAGCAAAGTCCACTAAAGAAGGTAGAGCATTTTCACATTGGTCTCCTAAACTCTGGAACAGCCTTCCTGATGACGTTCGGGGTTATCATCCAATTTATAATGTTCCTTGTCTGTTCGATTACGTTATTAATTGATCTTTTACACATCTCACATCTATGCCATATGTACATGTACAAACTGCTACTACATATACTGTAAAACATTACCTTGGTGTTAAGCTGCTTTGCAATGATATGTATCATGAAAAGCGTTATACAAATAAATTTTAATTGAATTGAATTAAATCTGTGGAGTGAACTGGCGCAGTTCTATAGATCCAAGTCAGTATGATATAATGACCTCGTTAACACGTCACAGCTGATTGGTACTCTCACATGTATTGCTAGCCAATGAGCTCACTGCTCAGCATTCAAATACTTGGCTATTGCTTGTTGTAGAAGTAGCAGCACACTTAAGAAACCCCCCGTCATCCCCAGCTCCACCTGTGTAAGGTAGTTTATGAATGCTATGAGAGTTATTCATTAAGTATGTTATAATTTTGTCTAAAAAACTTTTTACATTTTTGCAGGTGAAATCCAGTCATTCCAACAGAAATAGGAAATTTCATTTGAAACATTTACACACGCAAACATGACTAAAATGTTTCCGACAGTAGTTAGGTGCTGTAGTTCTGGTGCAGCTTTATAATGGAACTGGATTACTGTAGTTTCTCTCTTGCCTCATGTGCAAAATAATAACGTCATAATCCAAATAAAGATAGAAATAAACTTGCTGTTTGTAATCTAGTCTCTCTCAGCAGAGAGCTGTTTTTTCCATTCTTTAATCAAATCTTTTGGCAGAGAACATCACTTCCCTTTTCTATAATTGTACTGTGTGAACTTTTGCACCCATCCCACATTCATAGACGTCTCTGACTCTTCGAGAACACTCTGGTTTTACTGGGCCAATAGTCACAGTCTTCCCAGCCAACAGAAAACAAAGCGATTTTAAGGATCTAAATTAATTGTGATTTTTTTTTGTATGTCAAGAGTCTACTTAGATTTAAAACAACAGTGAACAGCTCATCATCAAGTTGGCTGGTGGCTAAAATATTCTTTGTGTTTATTGCTTATTTGGCTAACACTGATTTTGAATTGTACTGTATCTGTTTATTGAGAGCTTGTAAAAAAATATTTATCGATTTATTGTAATGCTTTGTTTCTCAGAGATCCTGAGATGTCTTGTTAAAACCACAAACATTGTCATAACAATCCAAGTCTGGTTTCCATTCACTTTTCTTGTTTCCTTCAATATGTCTGATGTTGTTTTATTTATTTATTTATTTATGGTTTCACTGGGATTGTTCAAATACTTGTGGTATCACTTTTTCAGCCCAACACTGTGTTAGCAGGATCATACTGCATTCATAAAGAGTACAATAGCGACATATTTTTAAATTCCTTTTGTGTTTTTATTACTCAATATTCATGAATGATTGAGTAATATTAAGAACAAAAGTGATATGACCGAAATAAACCACAGACAGGTAAGTTAAGCCAAAAGTTGCTGAAGATAGCAATCTTCCTCTGATTGTGTGCACTTACTGGCAGTCTGCTCTGTTTTCAAAGAACACAGATTATTAAGCACCAACTTCATTGTTTGCTTAAGAGGATTTAAAAGTGGTCAAGTTTCCTGCTATGTTCTCACCATAAATTAATTAATTTGTGGTCCGTGCGCTGAAGCACTGTGCATTTCCCATGAACCTTGAACAAAGTACACTAAAGGCTTTCATCTTTTTGAACCTTGCTCAGGTAAAGCAGCACTTTCTGTTCAAAGACAAAAAAAAAATACAAAGTCGCACCTTAAAAATTATATTAGCCTATACTCAATAACAACATAAGGACCGCAGCGCTGCGAGTTATACAAGGATTTTAATTTCCAATTTCTAGATTCCCAAAGTGACTTTGTTTGTACAATATATGGGAAACCAAGGCAATTTGTCACTCAGTAAGTGAAAAGCCAAATAATACAAATATATATATATATTTATTGTAAAATGTTATATGGGCTATGTTGTATTATATTATGTTAATATTAATGTAATGATTAATCGCAATTACTTGAATTCAAGATAAGGTTTTTGTGTACCTAATATATGCGTGTGTACTTTGTTTTCAATTTTGTGTTTATAATTGTTTCTGTTTCATTATTTGTGATGTGTTTTATTGATTACATTTAGCTAAAAAGTCTTTCATTGTTATGTGGAAACTTTTTTTTTGGCATTAATGGTGGAAAAGTTTTGTAGTGTTTTTTTTGTGACCCAGTCTCTATATATAACAAAATTGCGAACATCATGAAAAGCAATCACAAACAACATACCTTGATGCCAGTGGACTGTACCAGCCAACCACACATCTGGAAAACCCAGTGCAGGAAAGGAATGGGATTCCAGCATTAAAGAACAATGGACTGAATTCTGAAACAAGGGACAGGCCACATCTGGCTCAAGAATGAGGACAACTCAAAGACTCCTGCTGGATTTGTCAGTTCCTAATGGACATTTCTAATTTCTTTCTTTCCAGGAATATAACTACATTTACTGCAGGAGAATCCCTGAACAGATTCTACAGTTGGCTTCACATGCTACTTGCAAAACATGATACCTTGAAACAGAAAAGAGACTTACAAAATGCCCAAATTCGAGTAAAAAGAGGCTTGTGATATAAAATAAATATTTCAAGACCATAAAACGAAATGAAATTATTAACTAAGGAATGAACTAAATTGGCATGAGTACAAAGTGCAGTATATTTCTAAAAACAAAACTGTAATTTTAGTACTTTTAAAAGGACAAAAGGGACCGCATGTTCAGCAGCACAGGAAATGGAATCTTCAGAACAGGAAGTCCTTGTCCCAGTGAGGGTACAGGCCAGTTTAGGCACATGCTGTCAGAGGCCCATGATGCACCTCCCTTGCACTAATGAAAGTGTCTTTTTCCTCCCTTTTAGCTCTCATATTCTCCACTCACCCATTTTTCTCTATTAGTGTTTCTCTCTCTCTTTGCTCTTCCCTCATCTCTTGCTCTCTCATAGGTACACCCGTAGTGTCTTCTAGAGAAAGCACGTTTTCATCATTTGCAGTTTCCTGCGATTGTTCTCTACTGGGCCAGCAGAGCCCCACCAGGGCCGTGGCGTTATCTGGGAAAAAGGTGGAATGTTAAATCACAGCCTTTCCTGTCTGTCAGCGGGAACCCCAGCCAAACACCACAGCCATAGACAGGGCCGCCCATGAACTCTGACCTTCAAAATGAAGCCCAGGGGAAGAGGCTGGTGCGTTTGCATCGCAGACCGCAATAATCCGCAGCTCTTAATAATTCTTCAACCAGGACAGAAAACGAATAAAACAGCCAACGGAATAATTTCTTTGAGGGATTTGCAGATGCGCAATGGATAGCGAATCCTTTTTAGGTCAAACTGGTTGCGTTGTTATCGATTGCGGCAAGCACAGCGGTCATAAATAATATTAATTGTCTTCTTTTTTCAAATCGGACATACAAACGTCATCTGGTGAGAGAGGAATTCTCTAGCGTTGTGTGCGGGCAGTTTACAAACAGCTGCGGCGATGGAAAGCGGCTGTAACGCATTTACGTCTGTGATTCTTTCACGCACACACATTTGTGGCTGGCTAATATCGAGAACTCCACACCAGCAAGCCATCCAGTTTTTTTCTGCAATTAACTGAAGCTTTACTCACTGTCTGAGAATTTCCCACACTGCCTTTGGAGGAGAGTAACATGCACAAACATCCTCCCACTTTGGTTTTTTAATACAAGTACAGTTTACATATGCTGTCTGCTCTTTGTCTTTAGCACCGTCGTTCTTTCGAGACACTGGGTGGTAATAAGTCACCAAATTATGTAAGATTGGACAACCCTGACGCATTATTTGTTTTCATCGTTTAAGAGAAGACAGATGTTTAGAACTGGCTTGCGTTCAGAGCTCTTACAACATAACACATTCAATGTTCTGAGCTCCGCGGCATGGAAAGGACAGCATCAAAACATACAGCGCAAGGTGAACTCCTTGAAAGGGTGGGAAAAAATCCTTCCCAGAGTCCTTCGGGGCATTCAGAGTCAGGAAGGATAAGGAGGGTAGCTGGGAAAGGTTGAGAAGCTACAGACACACACACTTGCACGCATACACACGCACGCCGTGGCATGATGAAGGAGCCTTTTGCCAGTGTGTTGCCGTCACTGTGGGCGAGGCGTGAGGAAGGTCACGGGCCTGGCGGGATGGCTCAGCCCGCGCTGGACAGCCCGTAAAGTCTGCCCTGGGAATCGGGCGGAGATTGAACAGATTTAGCCGAGGCTATATTCACTTCCCCGGGAAACTAGAAATATTTACCTCCCTGTTGGGCAGTTGGGGGTGGGGTAGAGAGGGGTCTGGGTGGGGTTTTCACTGGAGACGGACTCGCTGACCCACTGCTTGTGTCTGCTGAAGTCACCACTACCTCAAACAGGTCCTCGTCCTCCCAGATCCTTCAGGAATAATGATCTCCAACTCTCACTGAGCTTACCATATGTTGCTTCATGCTACGCTTTTATGGCATCCCAACAGTCATTGTTATTTGCAGGACTTTTCGACAGACCTCTTTGATTTATTTAACAAGGAACACTGGTTGAGCTGCACTGAACAAAAAATTGGAAAGTTCAGTCTCCCACGTCGCTGAGATCTTTCATTTCTGCGCTGCACAATGATCTAAACTGTCCACAATACACAAGACGTGCACCACTAATTTGTTATTTAGCTTGGGCTTTATTCCACAACATTTTGCAGTACAGCATTTTACTAACCGACCCGAAACAGATGAAAACCCACCCACTGTTTTGGCTAAAATCTTCCTCTTTCTTCCAGAGGCACAATTACTAATTAAAGAGATAGAAAAACAGCTGCCTAACATTGAAATTGTCATTTACTGAAATGCTAAATTCTACAGAAAATAAGTGCAAAGCTCAATGAAATTAGAATAGAAGCACCACATGAACATACATTGCAATGGAATGAAAAAGTAACTGTAATTAACTTTGTTGAAAAACATGTTATGTATGTTTTGATGCATGAGTGCTGGTTTGTGCTGGTTTAAGCTGGTCATGAGTTGGACCTAAGCTAAGTACCAGCTCAAACAAGTCCAAGCCAGATCAAACCAGCAGCCATGTATCAAAACATACCTGCACATGCTTATTTTTTCAATGTATGTGGGTGTGTGCAGTTTTTTGTATTTGATAGTAGTATTTTAGGTTTCACTAACAAATTAAATAAAGTACTGTCAAAAAAAAAACAGTGGTTTTGACCAATATCCTTCACGCTTCTTACAGAGCAGCTGCATAGTGTTCCCAGAATTTTGTGCTCATGCATGAAGAGCCAAACTTGAATCTGGCATGGGTCATGTCATTTACATTTATGCCAAAGCAATCTGCGTTCAAGGAACACTTCACTTCATGAATTGGCATAACTACTGTACTGCCACGCTGTACTGTTTGAGCTACAGTTCCTCGTGGCCTTCTCACCTTGCACCCAGATGAAACCTTCTCAAAGCTTTGGACAGCATTCTGACAGTTCTTGTATCTTTGAGTTCTCTCATAGATACAAATAAACATTCTTTCAGTTATTTAAGTAGAATGTTCATTTAGAGTTATTTGGTCTCCAATAATGTTTTAAAACATAACAAACAGTCTCACAGCAATTCGTACATATTTTACGAGTTGCCAGTTCATATGAATTTGTACGAATGACCTACTCCTAACCCCGCCCCTAAACCGACCCGTCACTGGGGTTAAGATGAATCAGACAAAATCGTACAAGTAAGGTCGTACGAATTTGTAAGATATTGCCACCTTGTACGAATACGTATGAATTGATCATGAGACTGTATTGAAGATTACCACAAAAACATTAGAAATTAATTGTTTGATTGTTTATGGAGCATTTTCATGGAACATTTTATTGGCCATTAAAAATATTGCAACATGTTTCAGAAAATGAATCTTTTCCTATTATTTGCAAAATGATCAATTTTTTGTATAATAATTTTAATAGAATAAAAAACAATGTTTTGAATGTTCACATTCAGAAATAACATACTCATAACTTAATGGGAATGTTCTCTTTTTTTCTTTTTTTTTATATCTTAGCTGGGTACTTGTTTTTGTTAGTTCTCAAAAAGTCAATAAGTCAATTATAAAAAAATAGAAACTATTCAGTAAGTTTTAAACCAGCAATCTTATTGTAAAATAAACCCTTCCTTAAATGAAAGACAATAATATATATTTTAATTTTACAGTGTGTAAAAATTATTAATCTTTTAAATTCTCATTGAACTGAATATGTATATATGTGTATGTATATTGGGCCTGTATATATATCATAATTATATATAATTAATACATTGACTTGCAAAATGTGGCTAATCCTTCTTACAAAAGGAAAAATTTCTTTATTTTGTATAATTTTCATATAACATAAAACATGTTTATGTAATTTGTGTATGCTAATTAAAACTCATTTTAATTAATATAGTATCTAAGCACATACAATTTGTCAGACCTAATACAGACACAATTCTGTAAAAAAAAAAAAAATCTCTCAAGTTTTTTTACTACCCCTAATCACTCCCTGGTTCCCCTTTACTCCAAGTTTGAAACACCTGCCGCAGTCTACATCATACAGAACACACACAGCCAGTGCCTCGGGCTGAAGGCTGGCTCACGAGCCTTCTGTCATTGGGTGGTTGAGTGGGTGTGCGGCTGCTGGGTTTACGTGACCTGACCAGCGCCTGTGCTCTGCTCCGGGATCTGAGAGCATGGAAGAGGGCCAGATGACTTGGAGTGTCTGAGCCAGATGTGCAGATGTTCCCGCTTGTCTCTGGTCCTCCTCTCTCACCTCTCCAGATAAGAACAACCATCTGAAGTCAAGACATTGTAAGAAATGTTGCTCTGCGAATGGAGAATTGATTCCGAGTCGAAAGGGATGATATGACTATGGAAACAATAAACTAAAGGATAAGTTGTCAAGTCTATCTTTATGTACCATTTATTTAATTCATTGTGACAAAGATGGAAAGCCAAACATTTTTTTGTGAAGCATAAACTGGGGAAATCCATTCCTGGAGAAATATTGTGGCCAGGAAACAATAGGAGCAGAAACAGAGAGATTAAAAAGATGAGCAGATAATTCACCCGCAGTCCTGCTCAGGGACAGAGATGGTTCAAGACAAGTTCAGTACAGTGGAAATTTCCACCTTAATTTAGTCCGTATGGAGAATTTTCTGTCAAACCTTACGTTTTTACAGGTATATTGATACAGCTGCTCTCTGTGATTCTATGGGCATGTATCTGAATTAGATCTTAGCTTCATTTGAAAGAGGCCAAAGAAAAGAAAACAGGCAATGAAAACTTTGAGCAGCACTGTAGGGCCGAGCTGCTTCCTTTGATTCAGTGATACTATCCTCTTGTGTTTGCTCTGGGCGAAATGGCACCTTGCAGCGGGCGTTTGTTCAAAAGGTTGTTCACACACTTCCCTGCTCTTGAGGGAGCACTCAGGAAGTAAGCATTCCAGATGGAAACCCACGACTCACAAGCACTTGATGATCCATCAACGTGCGTCAAGCATTAACACGAACAGCCTCTTCTTTAGATCCCAGATAAAAATCTTGCGCCATTGGGATTTTGCCCATTTCTTTTTTTCCCTGCATACTTGTTTACATTAAAGAACCTGTTTTTAGACACTTTTAGACCAAATATTTTTGACATTAATATTTTATGTATTTTTTTAGATTCATGTATTTTTCTAAAATGGCTTAAAGGTATTTATTTTTTAAAGCAAAACAATTTTTTTTTTTTTTGGCTTTTCACTAAATTACCAAAGAAATATATTACAAAAACAATTTGGCCAGACTCAATTATATATACAATTTTATCCTTTTCATTGTTGTCACTGCACAGCACTACAGCTAAAATACATTTCCAGAATTAAAAATTAAAAGCATTTCTCTAAAATATTAACAATTAGTGATGATTAATAGCATTTGTAAAAATTAAATTTATTTGTGTACCATTAGTTGTAATCCAAAGGAACCAATTTTGTTTTCTCTGAAATATTCCCCACAATACATTTCCAATACTGAAATGTCTGTATCTCAGTAAACAGGCTAACAACAAAACTTTATTATGCATTATTGTGCACAGTGATGCTGTTTCCAATCCTAGCCTATAATCTCTGTGTTACTGGAGACTTTCCAAAGATCGCTACACTGATCTGTCCACATGTCCCTAATGTTAATAGTGCACTTTGCCAACATTTTAAATAGACCAGGTTTCTAAAAATGTGTGTGTGCCTGTACGAGAGCCCAGGAGAAAGCAAAGCAGAAAATGAGGTTTTTGTTGGTGCTGAATGGGGTGGTGACCCTGTAACATGTGCTGAATGAACCCTTACCCCTTTCTCTTCCTGTGCTGGTCCTTCCTCTAAAAAAACAGCGATCACACCATATAAGAAACGAAAGGTGAGGAGACGAAAAAGAAATAAACATAAAGCCCTCGAAAGGTCACTTTTCTGGGTGTAACCGCCAGCGAGTCTAAATGGCGCTGGTTTATAGGATGAGCTGTGTATACCCTTGTTGGTTTTGCCAGACCCGACTTATCAGAAGTGTTGTCAATATTCCAAATAGATAGATTTATTAGTGGAGGCAGGGAGCTTCTCTCTCAGTGACACATTTTCCATTTCTATCCCTATTTTAAACACTTGTGCGGCAAGCTCAGTGTGTGTGATGGGAGGGGGTGAAATGGCTGTGCTGGGAGGAAAGCTCCATTATGATCCGCATGATTTAGAGGCATTGATTTAGTGTTCACTTACAGCATGGCTGACACAAACAGGAATCAGGGATCACAGCTCTCTTCCTGACCCTCCTCTCTTAACTCTTTCAGTACTTTCTCTCACTGTCGCTCTCTCTTTCTCTCTGTTCCTCTCTTTCCTGCTCACCACCATTTTAATAGTGGCATGGTGAAGCTACAGTTTAAAATGAAATTGCATTAAAAAAACATACTTTATATTAATCCGAAGTTAAATAATCAAACCATTTTAATAAATATTATATAAAAAATTATGATCAAGATTTCATTTAACAAAAAAACTGCATCAAGTTAGAAAGTTTTTTTTATCATAATGCTTCAAATGGAATATGAGATGTGTGGTGTGTGAAGAAAACAAACAGAAATCAAGTTAAATAGAACTTAAGAGCATAATAATTTTATTAAATAATTTCCAATCAAACTGTAGTTTTGGCAACTTATGCTATAAATAAATAAAACCTCAGCTATGAAATTAGCCTTAGCAGGGCAAAGGATCCATCTTAAATCTAAATGATTTACTTGATAAATTTATTTTAAGTAAATAATTGATATAAATTGTTGTAAAAACTTGATATTTTTCACAAGACTTTTTAATATAATTAAGTAAACTGAGGAATAACTTTTTGGTATTGTTTGTAATATTTCAGAACAAACACTTGCTCAAATTACGTACAAGGTTTAGGTTTATTTGATTGTCCATACATCAATATGTCAATGCATAGTTGTTTATTAGTATTCTAAAACTCATCAGGGCTAAGAGTGTCCACAGTTTTACCAGTTTTAACAATGTTATCTCATACGACCAATCCGTACGTATTTTACGAGGTGGCTAATTCGTACATATCCTAATGAACTCACTTGTAGAAAATTCATACGATTTTTGCTAAATTCAAACAAATTCATATGAATTAGCAACGATTTAGCAAAAAATGTACAAATTTACTATTAGCCACCTATTAAAATGTATATGAATTGCTTTGAGATCAGGCTGGTTTCAAAACTGGATTCGTTTTTAATACCCACTTTTTACTCTGGGTAAGCAACATCACCTCCAGTGATCAAGTCTCCAAGTAGACCCAGAAAGCTTTTAGATGCATTCCATTTCAATATAATTTAAAATTTCCCAAGTGTGTCAGCAAGTTAAATGTTCCCAACTAATATTCAAACTAGTCATCCGACCACAACGTGTTGATGCGCTTGTGTAAACCAGTGTTGGGAAAGTTATTGTAATCATCCCGGGTCTGGCTCCTCCGAGGGAATGGTGTGATGTCAACACTTTTGCATGTACGCAAGCTACGTCAGAGGTGATGAAAAGACTTTACTACAGTTTGGGAACAGGCAACTGACTCAGGATTTGGCTGGTTGACGGCTGGTCTGTATCCACTTTTTTTCCCCCAAAGACAGACACTCAAAAGTATATTATGGTTTATATCAGTATATGTTTCAAGACAGATTCTTTGGGGGGTGGTTGGATTATATATTTTTTCCTTTCTGCAGCTCTTCATGGCACAGCTCATAAGAGGAAGGGTTTAGGCAGGGTTGCCAAGTCTGTGTAACAAAACCAGCCCAATTGCTACTCAAAACTAGCCCAATCACAGCCCAAACTAGTTCAATAACACTCTGACTATCAGAATTGCTACAATGTGGGTCAAAACCTCATGTTTTGAGGAGCAAGCTGTTAATTTAACCTGCAGATTAAAAATCGATGTGTGGCAACTTGGAGTTGGCAACACTGGGTTTAAGACGTATTAGGGCGTATTCTTGAGCTCCCATCAACCAATCAGCATTATCATGATGTCAGAGTAATCACATGGCATTTATGGTTTAGGAGGTGATTGATTCAAAGGTCACCAAAAAAATCCAGTGTGCAAATGTGTTTAAAATACTTTACATATTTTACATACATACTTGGTACATGCCAAAAACACTCTGTCCTGTAGTCATTGGGGATTTACAGCACAAATACCAAATCCAGGTGCCTCTGTTTTCTATCATGGACACAGATTCAAGCTTCCCACGTCACATTTCATTTACTATATAATAAATTCCATGCATTATAAATGAAAACACATGAAATCAGTGGACAGATGAAAGGACAAAAGGGTACATTGATTGAAATGGATAGGAATCTCACGGGCAATAAAAACAGGCGTTGTCACACAGAAATGCCTAAAGTGATATGTGCATTATGAAGCATGCATGGGTCAACAGATGTTTTGATGATGTAATCCATTACAAACTACTTCACGTAGGGGTGGAATCTGCAGAGTGATTGGAGAGCAGTTTGTCATTCTCCGGCACAATGATGCAGCAGCACTGCAGTTTGTTTTCTTTATGACTGTTTAGACACTTCAAAATATATCAGCCTGGCGATACAACGTGAACATACATATTTGCAATCCTAACAAATTACATGCAACATCTGAATTTGTGGTAAAATTTAACTACTGGTAAATTAAAGGATAATATATGGTTTGCAAGTATTTGTGTCAATACAGCTTTAGCCTTTGTTCACATGTGAACTGTCTAATGATTTATGATTGCGCAACAGAGCAGCAGCTTTTGTGCATTTGTCTTTTGTACCATATCAACACATATTGCACATGCAGAAGCTCACATGATAGACTGAACGTTCTGCGCACAAATCATGATCTCCCACTGCAAGAGTCTAATATGAACCAGTGATGTGGGATACGAGGAGAAGGAAGGCGATAGTGCTTTAGAAATGTGGAAGGAATCACTATGAGCAAGCTGAACCCCAAGGCACAAAGTGTGTGTTATGGATTTCAGAGGGCCTTTAGATGACAGTAGATATAAGTGAGACCAGCAGGAGAAAGATGTTCAGACGTTTTTTGATGATCATTATCTGTGTCACACTGAAATTGAGATCGAAATAATCTGTTTGTTGTTCAAAATGGGAGTTCACTGCATGATAGTAATGATGACATGTGTTAAGGCCACTTCCCAATTGCTTTACCAAGCAATTACCATTATTATTGCACAGATGCCTTGAGTACTTGATTATGATTGCTCATTCTTAACATGCTGCTGTCACAAGCAGTTAACTGGTATTTTTGACAAAAAAAATTTTCGAGCCCATTATAATTTCTGACATTACAACATTAGTGATAAATTCCTGCTAGAAGACGGAGATTATCATAAAACCTGAAAATCATTTTCCTTGATATTACAGTAATCATGATGTATGTTTTCTAGAATATCTGTTCATCTGTGAAAAGATTCATTTTCATTCAGTCAGTTTCCACACTGAAGGTGTAATGGGATATTTGATAAAAAACAAAACAAAAAAGTTCACTGCACTCAAAACTAGTAAATGCCTTTTGAAATGTCTGTTCATTTGTGACCCTGATCCACAAAACCAGTCATAGGGGTCAGTTTTCTGAAACTGAGATTTATACATCAACTGAAAGCAGAATAAATAAGCTTTCCAATTATGCTTGTTAGGATAAGATAATATTTGACTGAGATAAAACAAAAAAAAAGTGAATATCTGGAAGGTGCAAAAAATCTAAATATTGAAAAAAAAATCACATTTAAATTGGTCTAAAAGTTCTTAGCAATTACGTTTTGATTAAGGAAGAAAATGTACAAAATATCTTCATGGAATATATGATCTTCACTTAATCTCCTAATAAATATTTATAATATCGACCCATACAATCTATTTTTGGCCTTTGCTAATATACCATGCTAGTGCTACTTATAATTTTATTGTTTTCATGTCCAGGGTCACATTTGTCAGCGAATCACGCTTGAAGCCTGCACATTTTGAATGACCCACTTCTGCTGGAGATCTGCAGATATTCATAACAGTATCAAAAAAAGAGTATCAAAATTTGAAGACGAGTGACTACTGATGAATGACTAGAACCTGCTCTATAGTTAATCTGCAATTAATACTTTTACCTTTTCTGTAGACAAGATAACAAACATATTTAGCATCAGTGTAACATGTTTAAACGGTATATTACTCTTAAAATGTTTACTGTAAAAAACCTGATATTACAGTGAACAGCAGGCGCAGTAAACAACAGAGACCCAATGGCGCCATCTAGCGGTGACACGCATCTACAGTTTTTGAGAGTAGCTTGTTGCTATAGAAACACCAGATACAATAGCAACACCTTATTCGAGACAAAGTTTCCGAGCGCCTGCCAGCCAACGTGTTGATGTAACGACTTAAAGTTTTTATGTAACGTCTTGAGACTAAGAACATACGTAACGTTAAATACGCGTATTTTAATCGAAATTTTGTTAAAAATGTTCCGGAAAACAATGTGGAGGAAAGCAGTGAGTGATGCGGTCAGCTCACATCAACATCGAGCCATGAATACCACCATATTTATTCTCAAAGAGTTTGGACCGATTGGATTTCTCCTGAAAGAGGATGGGGACAGCAAACATTATAAAGTAAGCTTGCGGTGCTTTGTTGTTGTTGTTTAATTATGTTTATAATATCTTTTGTGCACATTAACAATGCAATTTCTTATTTAAGGTGTGTTTGGGCGATCCACACACCTGTACCTGCCCCACATTTCAGAAAGAGAAGGATCTCTGTACACACATCTGCTGGTAAATAAATGCTTCATGGTTTTTGCTAATTCTTTTTTTGTGTGTGTATTGACGCCTGGGCTAAGGGTACAACAATACAATCTGCATGACAGGCTTTTGAAAAGTAGCCTAAATAAATAGCCTAGGCATTTTAGAAACGTTTTAGTGTTAGTTTAACTAACACTAAACACTAAACTAAAACTTTGACAGCTGGAAATAGATGAAGAAACACATACACAGTTTGCATGTTGAGATATCATCTAACTTTACCTCATGCCTTACTTCTCCATTTTATTCTAGGATTTTAATGCGTAAATTTCGACTGCCACAAGATCATGAATGTAAGTACTCAAAAAGGTGTAGGCATCATCGTCAAACAATCATTTTCTACTAATAATACTACCTGTACAATAAAATTTGTGCCACAAGTGTCATTCTGGTCATTTGTTCTGTTTCAGACTGTTTCCAGTACGGTCTTGTGGAGAGACAGATCCTAGAGCTGTTACAAGGGCTTCATGTGACCAAAACTATGTCTCCTAATGACAGGACGAGCTCAGAGCAATCGTTACCTGAGCCTAGTGAGGAAGATGGAAGCATCAGACAAAAAGACATCGAAAAAGATGATGTATGTCCGATCTGTCAAGAGGAACTTTTGCTGAAAAAATTGCCTGTAACCTATTGCAAGTAAGAGAATTATATAAGATAAATTCTGAATAGGAAATTAAATGGATACTAATTGAATATAACAGTATAGGCCAAAAATTTGGACACAGCTTCTCATTCAATGTTTTTTCTTTATTTTCATGACCATTTACATTGGTAGATTTTCACTAAAGGCATTCAAACTATGAATGAACACATGTGGAGTTATGTACTTAACAAAAAAACATCTTTTATATTTTAGTTTCTTCAAAATAGCCACCCTTTGCTCTGATTACTGCTTTGCACACTCTTGGC
>JAUCNO010001758.1:5474198-5518499 GCA_032353835.1 Enteromius viviparus
ATCTAGATGTAATGTTTTAATATAATACACGGCGCCTCAGAGAGTAGAGACATGACGGACTTACAGATACTGCATGATGAAGTCACTGATATGCAAATTAGTGCGTGACATCATCTGGCAGGTTTATAGGAAATAGTTGGCAACACTGATGTTGTTAGGCAGTAGCCCTCCCCCTATGACTGTTCTGTCTTGTGGAGGAGCGAAATTGTGTGTAAAGACACCCTAATAATACAAGACACTCTGCTGATAATTATAACGACAGTAATTGAGTTTGCATGTAATTTAATCCCTTAAAAGCCTATCAATTCATTAAAGGAGCAGAACTTGAATGGCTGACACAAAAGTATGTGAGCTTTTTGATTTCAAATGAAATATTTTACCAAACAGGAGTTTGAAGTTTGTTTATATTCTTTACAAGCATTTTTGTCACTATAAACAAACCGTGTGTGGGAGTCACAGGAAGTAGTCACAGTGTAGGTGTACAGTAGAGGGCAGTGTAGGTACACGATCTGTTCCATAGACCTATATGTGACCCTGGACCACAAAAGCAGTCTTAGGTCGCTAGGGTATGTTTGTAGCAATAGCCAAAAATACATAGTATGGGTCAAAATTATAGATTTTTCTTTTTTTGGCAAAAATCCTTAGGATAGTAAGTAAAGATCATGTTCCATAAAGGTATTTAATCAATTTCTTATCGAAAATATATTCAAACTTATATTTTAATTAGTAATATGCATTGAAAACGTATTCTTTTGGACAACTTTAAAGGTGATTTTCTCAGCATTTAGATTTTTCTGTACCCTCAGATTCCAGATTTTCATACAGTTGTATCTGGGTCAAATATTGCCCTATCCATCCAAATCATACATCAATGGGAAGCTTATTTATTTAGCTTTCAGATCATGTATAAATATTAATTTTGGAAAATTAAATTAACACTTATGACTGGTTTTGTTGTCCAGGGTCACATAATAGGTGCGTTCGACTTAATCGGCTGCCGCCTTCCAAAACAATGCATTCTGGTAAGATCATTTGTCTGACTTTGATCAGCCCTGCAGCCGCCTTTCAATCACATGTGACCGTCAAAGTACCGCGAGAGCAAAACAAGAGCAGGTCAGATGCTGCAGTTGCTCAAAATCGGCTGCGAAAGCCTTGATGACGACACACTTTATTCTCATTGGTCAGATTGTGTGATTTACAAGCACGATGTGTGCTGCCTGTTTTTTTTTTTTCTTAAAAAAGTTCCTGTATGTAATCAGTCTTTATATGGAATATCTGATATTCACAGAAAACATTAATGATGAAAATGAAGATAAGGGGATATGGTAAATATATATTCGTATTGTATAAGAGTTAATGACGTTGATTCAGCACTACGGAAACCTATATATATATTTTGTTTTTAATTGAACAATTATTAAACAAACAACTTGGCAATATCAAAATAAAATCAGGTTACAAACTTCAAAACAAATACAACAGAAAAGAAAAAAAATGAGTGGCTAGGATTTTTCTTGTAAATTATAATACATCATTATAGAAAACAGATGAATTGCAATTTTCTTTTTCATCATTTTAAGGGCTTTTGTATACAAAACAAACTCATTATAAAACGCATGAAAGGCTGGTTTCATTTTTAGATATCTACATTTATGTATATAAATTTTTCCCATCATAAGGATGCTATTAACCAAGACGGAAACCTATAAGTGTCCGACCTGACGGCCGTCTCTTTACTCCTCCCCGGCTGCAAGGGGCTGCTCTCGCCAGCCGGCGGCAGGCTAGTCTAGTGCATCTCGAACACACCTGTTGTCTGTAAAGCTGCCTTCCCATTATATCGTAATTTCGGGATGACAACACGTGACATTCGACTCTATCTAAATTATGTGTTTCTGTGGCAACAATTTCAACGCCAAAGCCCTCACGTGCTCCTAAATTCCTAATTCCAACCTGTAAACTCGGAGAATTCTGAGAGCTACTACTTGGACCAGTAACAGATGTACCACGTGACCGCCGTCAGGTTCATTTTGGAGCTATTAAGCGCTTCTTTTAGGTGTGTTCAAGATGCACTACACTAGCCTGCCGCCGGCTGGAGAGAGCAGCCCCTTGCAGTCGGGGGAGGAGTAAAGAGACGGCCGTCTAGCTAGATAGGTTTTCGTCTTGGTTAATAGCCTCCTTATGATGGGAAAATTTTATATACATAAATGTAGATACCTAAAAATGAAACCAGCCTTTTATGCGTTTTATAATGAGTTTGTTTTGTATACAAAGTCCTTAAAATGAAAAAAAAAAAAAAAAAGAAAACGGCAATAAATCTGTTTTCTATAATTACTTATTATCATCTACAAGAAAAATCCTAGCCCATCGGTTTTTTTCCCTTTCTGATGTATTTGTTTGCACCCGTTTCGAAGATTGTAACCTGACGTTATTTTGACATTGCCAAGTTGTTTGTTTAATAATTTTTCCATTTAAAATAAAAAACATAGGTTTCCGTAGAGCTGAATCAACGTCATAAACTCTTATACAATACGAATATATATTTACCATATCGCCTAATCTTCATTTTCATCATTAATGTTTTCTTAGAATATCAGAGATATTCCATATAAAGATTGATTACATACTGGAGCTTTTTTTTAAAGAAAAAACACGCAGCACACGTCGTGCTTGTAAATCACATCAATCTGACCAATGAGAATAAAGTGTGTCGTTATCAAGGCTTTCGCAGCTGATTTTGAGCAACTGCAGCGCCTGACCTGTGCGACAGCTCTCACGATACTTTGATGACACATGTGATCGAAAGGCGGCTGCAGCGCCGATCAAAGTTGGACAAATGATCTTACCAGAATGCATTGTTTTGTAAGGCGTCAGCCGATTTCTTGCTGCGCCGCATTAAGACGAACACACCTAACGTTAGTGTCTGGGGTAAATTATGCACGTGTTAGGAAGTGAAATCACACATTAGAGGTGCTTCTCCAACTTCTCAATTGGTTCTATCCAGTCAGTTAGACAAACTACCTTTTTTTATGCGTTTGTTAACTCTCATCACATTAAAATATACAGAAATATGTCAATACGTTTGTTTAATATTGGTGAAAAATTTATTTATTTGATGCACAAATGAAATTAATGAAGATAAAAAAGTAGTCTGTAGGCTACTTTAATTATGTCTATTATAATAAAAAAATACATTTAAACATCATATATACAGTGTGTGTATATATATATATATATATATATATATATATACATGTAAGTAAATTCCGTTCATACAAGTTGCCTAAATTTAGTAATACACAACTGAAAACAAAAGTTCAGATCTTACTGAGTGAAACCAGCCAGTATATTTGCAACATTAAGAAAAAAAATAAATAAATCAATAAATAAAGACTTATATTATATTACTTATTACTGAGCTTTATTATTTTAGTTTACTTTCCTCAGAATTTCCTCAGTATGTTGTGTATTAACTCTTGTGAAATCATTCTGGTGGATAATTCTAGATCTAACTCTAGCAGCATTCATATGCAAATAAAAGTAAAATATCAGTCAAGTAAACGAAACGAACCAAATGAACCAAATGAAAAAGATGGCATTTGTGAAATATTTATTGTGGGTTTAATAACTGCAGTTTGTTTAATTGTCCAGTAGAGGGCGGCATAATGCATCTGATACAGTAATAACCGCACTGTTACACTTGTGTTTACTCAAAGCCACATGGCATTTGTTCTGTCATTGTGGTAATTAAAATATTGGGAAGTGTGCTAAGACATTAATTCGAACAAACGTTGCTTTACAAGTTACAATGTCTTAAAATACATCAAGTATATGCATATAGTTATTTGATTAACCGAGGCAAACAATTTGTCATTATGCACACAAGCTTAGAAAGAAAAAAAATCTAATTTCTGGCAAGACTGAGAGCTGACAGAAAATGCGTTTTCAATAGCATCCATTTTTTTGATTGAACAGCAGGCTTTTTGACTTTTTTTCTTGAGAATATTAAATTAATTCTTTATAATTGGGTCATTGATCATGGCCAGAGATAAGCTACTTAAGAACTACTTTACTTAATAACTGGTTTATTTTACAGAAATCCACTCCTGTGTGCTCAAATTCTTTAAAGAGCAGTGAGAGGAAACATCTTTAAAGCAAATATAAAAGCCCTGATGCGCACATATGGAAGAGTGTTTTATTAAAGGAGACAGATTTTAACCCTGCCTAACAGAGGAAGAGCTCTCTTTCACTCTTAATCCTTACATGGTGACAAAGGCCCTATAATGAAGAGGTCACCATCTGAACAAAGACGGAACACAAGCACCACCCCCACCAGTGTTTGCCTTGTCCGTCTGCTGTCATGTTCGGCCTCCCACCGGTGGATGACTGGATTAAGGAAGGGTTCTGAGGTTTATGTTTGCAAAAGAGGAAGGAAGCACTGTACGTTGGTGCCCAGCGTATCTTTTTCGAGAGCAAGGACACGAGCTTCCACTCCCTGCTTGATGTTTTGGTACTTTAAATCCGAGCACTAAAGTTAAAAGGGGCTGATTCAGACCGCGTCATGCTTCTGTATTAGGAAACAGGGTCTAGTCACCAAATAAAACGTTCACAGCTGAGATTCTTTTTTTACTGATAAGAAAATGCAACAGCGACGCGATCAAGGGTAGAAGTCAGCAGCTTCAGACATGGCTGAAAGAATGTCTGGCCTCTTTCTCCACAGATGTGTAATCACAAAGGAATGCCTGCAGACCGCTCGGCTTTTTTCCACCGGCCTCCGTTTACTCGTTCTCTAGTCGCTTTCCCACGCCTTCCCCTGGTCTCCAGCCTCTTGGTTTTTTCCCTGGCCGAGGTTCACAGCACATGAACGCACCTCTAAGGGTCATGCTTTCACAAAGGACACAATGCCACTTCAGTCAGCAAAGCAGCGCACAGACCCCGAAATAGAATTGGTTGTGAGAATAAGTTTGTCTGCCCTCCCATTCATGTGATTGTCGTTACTCACACGCACTTCCCCAACATCTGACAAGAGAGTCGCTCTCCTCTGAGCATCTGTTTGGTGCATTTTTCCATCCAAAATGTCAGTCTGTGAAATTAGCACGAGGTTTCAGCCACTTTTGTTTGCTCTGTGTGATTGCAATTGGGATAATCAAGAAGTGTTGCAATCCAAAACGAGCTAAAACACATGGTGTAGTTTACTTTCGTTTTGAAGATCACGGACGTTAATCCAGCACAAGTGCATAATGTGGTGTATCCCAGCTCATTTTCTCTTGATTAATGTAATATTGCTGCGTAAACATTCCTCCTTTTCCTTTTTTCTCTGTTTCTCGAGTGCCTGGGAAAGTATAGAGAGCTGACGGGAAAAACTACCTGTTAGTTGTTTATTATTTTCCAGTACTCCAGGTGTATAGCGACTGCTGTGATTATCCGTGCTCCACCCAAAACCACCCTGCTGAGTGGAGATGGATGGCTCACGGGGGATAAAAACACAATCGAGCACACACTCTGTTGCTGGGGTGTTGAGACGTGGCTATTATCACGGTGTTGCTGATGGCCTAGTTTTGATCATACAAAAAGGAGGTTCCTCCGAATGTCTGACCCCGCTTGCCGCCTAGAGCAGAGACAGCAGTGAGGCGAAATGACTAATTAAAGCAGACGTTGTTTTTGCATAAATCAAGGTTTGATACGGACTGACAGTTGGCGTGAAAATTTAAATAGATTTCCTGAGAAGGGAAAGGGAGAACAAATGCGAGCGTTCAGTTGGCATTATGCAATTTGGCGTTAGCCAGACAGGAAAGGGGAGGTCCGCAGGAAGGTGTTTTGAAATGAGATCATTAAAAAAAAAGAGTTGGTAGAAGCTGAAGACGACTGAGGAATGCTTACAGCTTTGTCTCTTCGTTTTGGGCTTTTCAGATGTCTGTCTTTAAAGGCGCACAACAAAAGCCAAGCTATCGTTTTTCAGGTGGAACTCAGCAACAGATCTATCGTCGCACTGCTCCTTTGCACATTCTGAATTGATTCAATAACATCCCTGTTTTCTATGCCCTTGGCACCGATGCTCGTGGCCATAAATAGCTTCCATATGACATTCGTAACAGCGCATATATATGCGCGATAAAGTGCCGTCCTAGCGTCGTTCCATTGTTCCAGTTGAGCAGAATGTAATTGAGAACAGCGCATCAAGGCCAGGGAGAATCATTTATGCACACTCCTTTAATTTCAGAATAATTCTTACAACTGTTGTTTAAGGCGTCATTTTTTAAAAGGGAATTTATGTTAAATATTTCCATTAGCGCCTTGCACTGTAGGCAGTATGATAATTTAAATAGTCACCCAAAAGGGTTATTAAATAATATTATCTTTACAAATGGAAGGGGGCACAGCCGCTGAAAACTAATCTTGGGAAATTGATCAGCCGCATGGGCTGTCCTCTGTTTTTCCTTCCTTCCATCCATGAAAATGTACCTCTGTCTTTTTTTTCCACAGGATGGATGTTGCAGGGTTGCTTGACAGATCTTATTTTACTGATCTTGGTGAACGCTCAATCTATTTTCCTCCCCCCTTTATTAATCCTCCTAATGTTTTCTCTCCTCCTCCGGCGGCTGATGCACTCTTTGATATATCATTGCTGAAGGGAGCGAGGGAAAATGTCAATTACGACTGTTAAATGTGAACATTTAACTACTGTACGGATGTTGAAACCGCTGCTGTAGTTTTATAAGAGGGCTGGTGCGTTCAAGAGAACGAAAAGCGAATAATTTTCTCGGTTTATTGGTCAGGTTAAGTTGAACCCTGCTACCACTTAAGGGAGATACTCTCAAATAAAATCTAAAAAGTACCCTTTTCTCCTCCAAACAGTGCTTTAATGATAAAATGATGTATTTTGTATCTTAAATGGAAGAATTAAAAGCTTCATTGTGCGGTTCTCCTGTGAGATCTGCAGCCTGACTCAGACCTGTTAGGAATGATTGCATCTGTATGAGAAGATACTCCATTTTAAAGTCATGACTGGATTCGTTTTTTTCTCCCCCTTACATTAATGACCCCTTCCTGGAAATGAGTGTGTGTGGGGAAGAGAGAGATGGAGAGAGCAAGCGAGCGAGCAAGAGAACAAGGGCTGATGTCAGTGGTCTGTCACCCCTCATGTGGTTATCCCCCGTGGGTCTGCCACTCCATCACTTCCTATCTGTTTACCTCATCGCCGCCATATTAACAAGACTTTCCCCACATAGGGATGATGCACCTACAGTAAACAGCTGAAAAAATTAGGTTAGCATCTGTTGGCATGCCTTTGCAGAAACATTACGTCTATGGGTCAAAGGTCAGCGCATGTGCAGCCATTATGATAATGATGCTATAAGCACTAATAATCATGGCTGGAGTGCGAAATAAATAGAGTATATTTTTGGCTGACATAGAATCTGCATCTTGCATCATTTTTACCCTTTTTTTTTTTAAATGCTAAAAATATGTGGCTTCTCCCAGCTGCCAACAGCACCCGTCACAAAACTGATTTTCTTGACATATTGGTTGTTTTGAGTGATTAACGCAGAGAATATTCCACATACATTAAAGACATGAAAAAAAAATATCGTAAATATAATAATTTTTCCACCAATGTTAAGTTATTTTCTTGCAGACAGCTTGTAAGCTTTTCATTTGAATGACACACTTACATCAGCAAGGTCAGGATAGCATTCAACCGAGTCAAATAAAACATTATAAATTTACCAGCCAACTACAGAGTAATCTGTTTCATTTTATATCCTTGTAATGAATGATATAATAATTTGTAACCCGGTGAGCTGCACTGTAACGTAAATATGTTCATTTTAAAAGCCAAAATTACTGTCTTCTAAATATAACTAAACCCTTCCCCAGTGTTAAAACTCTCTCTATATATGCTTAATCATTGAGTAGGTAGAGACGGTCTCAGTGAAATGTAAAAATGGTTCTCATTGCTGACTCACATACAGGTGTGTGTATATATCACACCAGACAGCCTGTATTTTAACTCGACTATGAACCATAATCAAGCAGCTCGCTCTCTCATTTGGAGTCAGATATATTAAGAATTTATGGCTGTATAAATTATGTAAACATTTAAAGGTCATCTTTTATTTATGGATACAAACAGCAGCGCTGACAGAGGAACAAACAGCTTGAATACCTAACAGAAACATTTCTGTTCGCATCGGTGTTCGAAGCGATTCTAGTCTAATTATCAGTGTCTGGCGTGAGCGTCAGTTCTTCCAAAGTCAGTCGGGAGAAAAATGCTCTTTACTCTGTTAAAACGGGCTAATAAGGCAAAGCGAAGAAACTATTGTCTCTTTTGCACTGATTAGCTCTTTGCCTAGCGATTTTATGCAAGACTAAGTGAGAGGATCGCAATTCAATTATTCCAAAAAGCAAAACCTTAAGGCCACCAAATTGCGTAAAGACACTATTTGAGTCTCTTGGAGAGAAATTTGTGTCATTGGAAATTAAACGCTTTTGTGGCGCTGGAAGGTTAGTGTTGTTAATGGTATTAGGGAATGTGGTGTTCTGAGATGATTAAAATCTGTGTTGGAGAGAGAAAGAGAGAGGGGTGGAAAAAAAAAATCAATAGCTGCAAGCACAGCTCCCGCTTTAGATGGACATCTCCTCTGTCTTTATGCACCCTAATAGAAAAATAACAATTAAATCCAAATCGCCACATTAATTTGGTTTCCATCAGTCTCGGGGGAGATCATCTTTACCAGTTATTATTCGCTAGGTTATTATATCTTCTAATCAAGCCTCTTAATAAGAAAAAAAAAACAGTCAAATGGAAGAGACAGGCTGTGTTCCCTCCACTTCCCCCCTCCCCCAGCAGGCTTGCATTGCACTCATTGTACTTGTGCTTATTATGTTTCAAATGACCGAGGTACGGCTGACATTCTGGCTGCATGCAGAGAGGCCCAGCCTCCGTTAATGACGCAGCTCATAGTCCTAAGAGCCTCAGCTCCTCATACCCACCCACGCCCCAACCCCCAACACACAACACACACACACACACACACACACACACAGGCTCTAATGAAGAACCACCAACACAATTACAAACCCCGGTGTGCCTCTGCTGGAAGAGGGGAGGAGGTTATACACATAGTCACTCAGAGGGAGGAATATTGCCATCATGTGTGCACACAAACACACAAATATAGACACGATTACCGTTTTCTTACTCTGATTGGGGTGGTCTGATGATCACAGATAAACATGGACTGTATGCACACATGTTCAGATGCACGTCTTGCACACCATCGTCTCATCTTGTCCTCCCACTCTCCGGAGTGCTGATCCCCGGAGGTCTGCCTGCCTGTCCGTGTCCCTCCATAAGCATCCCTTTTCACCCGGCTTCATCTCTACAGGTGAGGAGGGGGTCAGATGGGATCAATGAACGCATGCATAAATTGGTAAACGAATGTGTGTGTCCTCTGTCCGCTCTGGTGCTTCCAAAAATACCAGTGGCTGGTTCTCCTTTGAACAATTTCAAATTTCGTTTCATTACACGCACATTACAATGACAGCAGCGGTATTTAGCGGTAAAGTCACAAACGGTCTGCAATTATAATCGGGATTAGCTCATCAGTTGTAGTTACACGTCTATAACACTAGTACTTTCTGATAACAGTGTAAGCTTAAATTATTAAAATGTGCCAGACAGTTTGCAATATAAACAGTTGTTATGTTTATAAACATGTTGATCATCCAGTTTTTCTCATTAGCATTAATATGTCTATGTCCCTCATTATTATGGTTATTACAGGCTAGTTATTTAAAACTGAAACTAAAATTAAAACCATTCAAATAATTAGGGTTAATTAAAATAAATGTTAACTGCAATTAAATATATAAAGGTACACATATATAATTTTTTTGGGGGAGGGGGGGGGCAGTTCTCAAAGCATCAATAAATAGAAAATTTTAATTTTTTAAAACAACAGTTTCAAATATACAATTTTGAAAGAATATTTAAATTAAATAAATAAAAAAAAAACTAATTAAATTAATAGATTTAAAATCGCACATAACACACACATTATATATATAAGCAAACATATCTTTCACGCTTCACGCTTATCACACAAAAGTAAAACCTCAACGCATGCAAGTCTTGCATAATCTGAAGCACGAAGCTAAACTCGGAAGAGTTGCCCCACTCTTGCTCCTCTTTCTCCCTCGTGCTACCCCCCTCTCCCACTAAGGAGTGGCAGTGTGTCCCTCCTCACCCCCCTTGTTGTTGTTTTCTTGCTCAATGAAATAATCTCCCACCCCCTTCATCCCTCACCCCATGCCACCCCCCTGGCCCAGTCTAGGTCAGAGGGCCCCCCCTCAGCCTGTTGCTGATTGTGAGTGCAGCGGCAGGGAGAAAAAGCACACAATTAGGCACAGATGGCTGTCTGCCTCGTGGTGCCCAGCTCTGCTCCCGCTGCAAAGGGCCATTCTGCCGCCTCTCGCTTTGCCCGCAAGTGTAATTCAAATGAGAGATCAATGAGCATCATACTAAAAGTAACAGTTCCAATTATTCTGCCTTTTATTTTCTGTTCCTCCTGAGCGTGGCGGGGGCAGATCCTCTTTTTACCGTGAGACGACATCGGCTCAAATGATGCCGCTATCTTCTGGATTACGGAAATTCTGTTGTCAAATCGGAATGTTATCACCTTGTCTCACTCCCCTGATGATTTGAGGGGAAATAGGGTCAGATTAGCCGGGTTAATCCATAATCCCTGAATTTAGCTATTGAGGTAACTGGAGATGAATGCAATCAAGTTTGATCAAGCATCGCTGTCTTGCGGTTTATCTGACAGCTTTTGAATGACAAGTAACCAATCTTAGAATTAAATTTCCATTTCACTGGACGCCATATTATCAGATTTCCACTGCTATTGTACAGCATAATGTCTTCACATTCATTTGCAAGCACAATCTCATTAACACTGCTGCCTTGTAACTTTTATATGCTACGTGCCAATTTTGATAATTGATCACATAACTTGATTAAAAAAATAATAAATCACCCCAGGCGATTTCAAAACAACGCTCAGAACATGATGCAAATATGGCTTATTAATATCAATAACTAAGAACTGACTGCACTTCTGAAATCGTCTTAAAGAGAGAGAGAGAGAGAGATGACATAACACAACAAAACACCACCTAAAGCGTTAAAAAAAAACAACAACCTTACAGCGTATTCGGCTCTTCGTCATTGACAGATGTTTTGTAAACAGTAAATGACGCTAAAAATACCGCGTGCAATGTGCATAATTCTGGCAGTTAAACACTTTTGCCTTTTCACAGCGAATAAAAGTTTTATCGTTTAAGTATTGTCCGCTGACGTCACTTTGATTCCTTGAAGTGAGGCAGAATAAACCTTGAAAGGACTCTCCTTCAATCTGCTGTTCGTAACTAACACACACACACACAAACACACTCACACACGCAGTCACTCACTCACTCACTCACACACACCGAGACTCAATTACTGCCCAATTCCCTTCTTCATCATCTCCTGCTACACCGGCCTCTTCCAAAAGCAAATCGAAAAAGGAAAACAAAGAGCAACGTTACCTGAAGTGATACTTCGAACCCGATCGAGGCGGAATTACGCGAAGTGTCAAAACTAAGGGTAAGTTTTGAATTTATTGCGAGCTGGATCAGTTATTTCATTGGCGAATCAATGTTGTGTCGCTGGCTGGCTTGATTTCTTAGCGAGGGCAGCTAACTCGATAGTTTCTTTAGGTCGGCTAAGCGTGTCCCTCGAGCGTTAAAAGCGCAAAACTTGTCAAAAGCGTTTTAACGGCGTTGTCGAGAAAAGCCGATCGTGAGAAATATTCCGATGCGACTGCGAATATCGCAAAACTTTACGAGTGGACACAATGTTGCGCGCGGGGGTTGTGACTTCATAATAGGAATCTGCCTTTGTGCCCTCTCGCGTGCGCTTTAACTGCTACGTTTTTAAATGTAAACTGTTGGTAAACACTCCTTAATGTTCCCAAACATGTTTCAAAAGAGCAAGCGCTTCCCCGTCGTTCGTTTGGGTACGTAAAAATGTAATATTTGATTTTGTAGGGCTTATTTGAAAAGGGCGAAGCGGGAGAGTCACTTGGAGGAGCTGACGCTACCTTTGGTCTGTTTAATGTCCGTCTCTCAGATGATGGCAAAAGCTAACAGCTCTTCATTGAGACAACATGATAAAAGCATTTAATTTACAATTCCTTTTGATAAAAGCCGTTAAAAGCACACGGTTTCGTATTTTCGATGGGGAAATCGCCTGCTCAGTCGGAGCGGGTCGCTGGTGTTGAGTTGGAGCTTCGCGTTGCTCTTATCTTTGTTGCTTCCTTAAAGAGCAGCAGCTGCCGCCTGGCCGAGTTGTTGAAATTTATCCCTTTGTGTATATTACAATATCCTCCATTTTTTCTGCCCTCTAAACAACAAGCCTCACGCCATCTTGGTTAATTTTAACTGGCGGATCCGCGTATTCTTAGGACTCGACCTGCACATGTCGTTACAGGCAGAAAGTTTAGAAATTTCTTATGTGGTAGCGGTGACGTCATGTGAAGTTTAAGTAAAATGTGATGTTTTGCCAAGAAAGCGTCGAATTTGTTATCTCGCTTGACATTGCTGGGAAACTCTCATTTTCGGTTAGTTTTGCAGTCGGAACGACTCCGGATGAATAAAAACAAACATTTTGACGAGATCTTGAGAACCGTACGCGATGTTTTATGATTCGATGTTTACAGGTGGAATGAATGACATCAGCACGTAATGATGTCATTTAGTGAGGTGAACTGTTTCTTGTCTTTTCTTTGTCTAAAATTTAGATTTTTTTTTTGTGGAAGTTTAAGCATTTCATAAATCCCAATGAAGCATTTCTCAAGAATGTGCTGGGTTGATGAATCAGTGAACTATGGTTTCACATCTATTTCAGAGATTTTTTTTCTCCCACGAACGACCAGAATCGTATTTTGATCCTTTCAGACATATTTGAGTTTGTCACATGAATTTATGGCTCACGAGGTTAATAATTATGGTCTGACTGCACAGTCATTTCCTCATTTAGAAGACTTCAGATGTTTTAGTTAGATCGTAATATGCATATTATGTACTTTTGAATAGAGCATGTGTGTTTTATTTGCGCTTGTACACACGTAATGTGTAAGAAATAGCTAAAGAGAAGTTAGTTTTACCTCAGTAAATTTGTAGTGGGTTGTGAATGAACAGTCCTCTCCACCTTCAAAAAAGCAAGTGTTACATATTTCAAAGTTTCTGTTATGCAAGTCATGAACTTTTTACAATTAGTGGTCAGCCATGCAAAACCCGCAGGCTCGCCATAGGCTGGTTAAATGGCTGGACTGTGTCTGTTTTGTATCAGTAGGGCTCTGTCTCATCTAGCCCAGTGCCCCAGTCATTATGCATGGAGCAGGCTGTTGTTTTTACAGAATGCCTCAGATGGAGAAGTCAGTGTTTCCACCTCCCATCTCTTTGTCTGAGTATGTGCTTCTGCTAAAGCCATGAGAGCAGGGGAGCAGATGTTTAGCCAAACATCCTGACGCGATGCTTTTCTCTTGTGGGAATGCCGCCTCTTCCTCCCTGTTCCCGATGCATCGCCTTGACAGCTGCTTGATTTCATGGAACCGCTAAGAAGCCATTAGCGGTATCAGTGAATTGAAACGGAACAGTCTCACCCACTCTCTTCTTCCATTAGAAATGACTATTGTTGGATGTTTTTTTTTTCTCTTTCTTTGTGAGAGAGTGTGTGTTTGTGCTTATTCTTAGCACACAGAAGATCTCTTATATACTTGTCCTGTTTTTCTTAACACGAATTAGAGGGAGCAAATCTGTCAGGGCCTGTTTGTGCTGTTGGGGTTTGAAGGGATCTCACACTGTGCTCTCTCAAGCACACCCAGACCACTGGATGTCTGTAGCTGCGAAGACAAAAAAAAAAAAAAAGAACTTTGCTCGGGGTTAGAGTGTCAGCCACACGTTTCTGTCCAGGATGTTTGTTGTTTTCCCTACAGGATATGGGTTAGGCTTGTGAGAAGATGTTCATATCTAGGAATTAGTTTAATTTGGGATCTTTAAAAGGATCTTGTTTAATCTCTGTTTGCATGTCTTTGTTGTGCGTACAACAACAAATGATTGCGGTGTAATGAGCTGATTACGAGAAAATGTGGGCTGTAAGAAATGGGTCTCGAGTGCAGAAGCTGTCGAATGCAAGTTTAGCTCAGGCAATCCCAAAAGCACATGAGTTTGGGTTGATAATCACACTTCCTCTGAAACCGGGCACTGATCAGTGTGGTTCATTTAAAGATGATTTGAATTTATTGGATGTTCCACTCATGCTGTTACATATGAATGACTGGAGAGCAGTTAACACGCACAGCCCTGCTCGTGTCTCATAGTCTAAATGGCTCTATGGGGTTTCATTCTACATCTTATTGGATTAGACGATATTATAGTCAACTGCAGTGTATAACATTGTGCTTTCACTTTAGCAACTTACTTGACACCCTTTGCAGAAGATTACTTATGCCTTATGTTTGGCACATCAACCCTCAATTATTGCATTGTAAAACTCAATTCAGATTATTTCAAACCTGTCCTATGACTTACATTCTAGAATATATTTAGATAAATAATTTATATGTAAAGGTGAAAGACACATCATTTGCCGTATCTTCAGTGAACAACCATTGATTTAGGTTTTTAAACATGCACCATTCATTGCGCAGTTAATGGCAAAATTGATTTCAATGATCTTCGGAAAGCTCAGCCTGGAGATACTGGATTCTCGTTTGATTTAACCGTCCAATAAAAGTCTGAGGCAGCGGGAAGTTCTCACCTGATCATAACACCTGTCATTTAAAGAGCTCCAACGCAAGCGCGGGCTTGATTATACAAGCTGTGGTGTGCCACGTGTGTGGCCAGTAACTGCCAAATGAATCAGCCCCGAATACTCGATGCTGGAAGGTCAGCGGTGAATTTGTTTTCCGAGCAGGTTGCGTCCTTGCACTCATAACGACTTGGCAAATCACCTTGTAAATACTGACAGAAACTCTTCCCCGTGCTGCTTCGTGAGATGACAGTTGGCAATACGCTAAACGGTATCATGGATAAGTGCATCTCTATCTCGACTTACTTGGCTAATGATTTATTTTGTCGTTAGCGAACAGCTTTGATTGTAGAATTTCCTCTCAACAGTTGGCTCTTACATAATAGCGGGTTATGTGGGTTGCTGTTTAGCGTGAACATTAGCGCTCGGGAGACAACTGTTTGTGTCAGCAGAAGCACAAGTCGGTCGCGGCAGACTTGATAATTGTGTCGCAAACATGATCTTCTTTACCTTTAGCCTGCCGGTCTGTGGTAACGAGGAAGAGGAGCCGGAGATTCGCGTTTCTGCGGACAGTTAAATGAATGGGCTTTTCTACCAGCAGCTGAAGCGGGTCACACCAAACTGACTTTGTTTTCAGATAAACACAGAGAGGACACAGGGGCCGAATTTCAGAGGCAGGCAATTAGCTGCTTTTTGGTTCAGCGTCCCTCGGGCCTCTGTTTATCATTCAATGTGAGAATATCCCTGATGAAACTCAAGGTTATTTTTGTTGGGCTGTCTGAGCGCTTGTTTTTCACAGACAAGGTGAAAGGGTTGATTTTTCCCTCAAGAAAGGCTTCATATTGAGACTTGAGAAAGAAAAATCCCCTTTGCTGGAACTTCACAGTAAGGAATTAAGCTTCGGGAAGCGCACGTTCAGAATACGTGTGTATCTTTCCGCCAGCCTCTGCTGTTAATCAGTGAGGCCGATCTTGTGCTCGACACCTGAAGGTCGTCATTCTGAAACCTTTCTGTGCGCCTGTTGTTATGCTTTCCATCTGCCCCCCCCCCCCCTTTCTCTTTCTTTCTATCTATCTCTCTCAGCTCCTCAATGAGGGTTTGAGTGCATTAGTGATTCCGGGCAGAGGAGTATTCTGGAGAGATGAGGGCTGTTTTTTCCACCCTGCGCCGGTTGTATCTCCGGTGTTGTTTGCCCTCCAGGAGACTGTCATGTTGCCTGTGCCGTGGGTTGCCACTGCGGCGCTCCGTCCCCCCCCGCTGAGATAATGGAGCCCGTGTTTGAAATGCCAGTAGTTTGGCCTATTTGTTCTAGTGCTTATCGCTATATTTGCATCCAGAGGAAAAATAGCCATGATTTCAGGAATGGCTGGAATGATGCTCCTCTTGTGGGAGAGGGCAGAAGGGAGGCTGGGTGGGATTTGGCGAGAGCTGTGGGATGGGAGAGAATCTACTGCACTGTGACAGCTGACTGCAGGACATGCAGTATTTGACCCTCGCACACACACATACGCACTCAAAGACATTGAGAGATTGTGCTCAAGCAGCCCCCTCTTATTTATTGATCTCGCTGCATTTAAAATCTGGTCACTGCCACCACAAAGCCTTTTCATTTTAGCTGCGCTGGCAAAGAGCACCTCAGCGCAGCAAGAATTTCTAAATTTTTAATTTGCGCAGAAAGGCCCACGAAATGACAAGGATGAGATGGAGACAGAGAGACAAAAAAAGGATTGAAAATAGAATGGTTTCAGCCGACACTGTGATGTGCTTTAGAAATCGAAGCCCTTTTTGTTTTGCGCGAGTGTGCTTGCTCTCACGTTTTACATAAGCTGTTTATTTAATCTCTTAAGACATTAACATGGTTAGTAGGGCAGTTTAGTTGAGGACACCAGCATTTAACCCTGCCATGACACATGAAGAAGTAAGTGAAATAATAGTGAAGTAATCTAGCCTGGTTTTAACTAGGTCTTGAACGGTAAACAAACCACTGCTGGATTAGCTGTGAGGTTTTATAAAAAGACCTCCAGATTGAGAGAGCTGGATTAAGGGTTCTAATCTGCGATCGCGTGAAGGTGCATCATGGTGTGTTTCTGGAGTCTACAGACGCAGGATTAGGCGCTTCAGCAGGCCTCATGCTCGCCGACCCGCAACAAATGTGTGCGTGTGTGTGTGTTTTGAGGGGGGCGTCTGTCTCAGTCATTAGAAATTAGGCTGAGGCTGCTTTGTTTAAGGTTGGAACGGACGGGTGATTCTTTGTTTAAATAATGCAATCAGTTGAAGAGATAAGGTTAAGGACTGCAGGTTGTTTAGGTAGCAAAAGAGTGTTTGTGTCATCAGATTGTTCAGTGAAACAGTCTGTGGTGCGTTTGTTTCACATGACACTCGAAATGAGAGGAAAAACACTGCATGTGCTCTCTCTTTCTCTCAGTTTCTATCTCTCTGTATTATCTCTGTTAGATGGGTAGAAAGCTGTGAAACCCGTCTGTAATATGAGCAGTCAGTAAACTTGGCAATAGCACTAGAAGAAGCCTGATCCGGAGGCCATGAAGAGCCTCTTGTTGAGTCCTTCGAGTGTTAGTGTGTGTGTATGATTGCGTGGAAGTGCATCTGTATGTTTGTTCTGATGGCAAAGGATGAAATGAATGGTAGAGTGAGCACGGCATCCTTATTTGACCATGGTGTATGTGCGCCTCCGTAACTGAAAGCCTTGTTTTGTGCTCTTAGGGTTTTATCTGAGTGTGTGTTAGTGTGTGCACATGCATACGGGTGACTGTGCATCTATGTGTGTTTGTGCGTGTAGAGATGGAAATATCCTTTGCTCCTGCAGGCTAGAATAAATCCTGTGTGAGAGCTCCCTGGTGTAATCCAAACACTGCCAGCTAATTTAAGCGTGCAGCAGGAGCAACAGCATCTTTCATGAAAACAATGCATTCAGTCTAGAGCTCATCTTTACTTCCTTCAGTCATCTGTTCAGCCATCACCTTGACTTCAATGTTACAGCTCAAAATGCCACCACACCACAAGACTACAGTGCGACACGCCACTTTATTGAGCATTCCGATAACATAGCTCAACAAACTAATCCACAATCTAATGCTACCTCACAACATACTGTTTTACAGGCCCAACACTACACCTCAACATGCCACTTGGACTGAACATCTCCATACAATGCTCAGTCCACCACAATAACCACATACACTTTAGCTCATTGTAGGCACAACACACCACAAGATGATCCAACCCAACGTTTCAACATGCCACTTGACAGAACATCCCAACACAACCCACAAACCACCACACAACCCTACACTTTAACTCAGGCCACTACAACCCAACACTACAGCTAAATATGCTACCGGATGACCTGAAATAACAGCCCAATACAAGAGACTTAGCAGCATAACAAACTCACTGCCATTGCCCAACATGTCACCAGATCATTCAACACCTCAGCATTGCACTTGACCAAACATTCCAACACAATGCTTAACACATCACCATACCCCAAAACTAAACGCCCAGTAGACCACCACATGATGACCTTGTACTGTAGCTCAACACATATCCTCCAACTAAGACCCAAAACAACAGCTCCGTACACCACTGTACAGAACATCCCATTCTTAATACACCACCACAACTCAACTCAACACTATCTCTTATACAATCTCCGAAAAAAACAAATCAACACCACCAGATGACTCAGCATACTTGACTTGCATCCAAGCACCGTAGCTCAACACAACACCATAACTTAACAATACATATCAACGCCATACCTGATTACACTCCACAACAGCTCAATTCAACAATTTAGTAAAAAACCTAAAACACCCACTACAAGGCAACACTATGCACTTAGCAAAGCACCATGACCCAACGCGACAGCTTAAGCCACTACCACAACCCACACTACAGCTCAACACGCCGCTTGACTGAACATCCCAACACCACCCTAACCCAACACTACACATCCAACAGACCACCACATGCCCTAGCACAACAGCTCAACTTGCCATTTGTAATATCTCAACACCATAGCTCAACACACTACCATAACCCATATCACCAACACATCAACTCAACCACCCCCCAATAATACCCAGCTGTAGCTCAAGGAATAGTCATTATTGTCATCATTTACTTATGTTGTTTCAAACCTGTATGACTTACTTTCTGAAGAACATTGGGAACCAAACAAGACTCTTTTCTCAGAATATGGCTCCACAGAAGAATATAAGTCACACAGCTTTGAAGTAACATGAGGGTGAGTAAATGATGAATGAAGATTTACCAAAACAATTATCTTCCTTAGCATACTTCAGGTCCCCTAATATATTGTTATATTTGTTGGAAACCCATATTTTATATTTGTTTTAAAAGGCAGGGTTTTTTTTTGTCATTGTTGCTGCTTCACTGGATTGATGTCAGGTTGATGGCGAGAGCTTTCACGTTGGGTGTGTTGAGCTTAGGGATGATAGATGACTATCTGGCTGGTTTGTGTGTGTCAGTGTGTTTGTTCGTATGTGTGCGTGTGTTTGAGAGGAAGGCGTGACAGCTGCATAGGCAGCGGGATTGACCTTCACGCAGAGAAATCTCAAGGCCTGTTTGATTACACGGTATTCTGCTGCTTTGCGTTCTTTAGCGCTTAACTTAATTCGCGGACAGCGTTTAATCTGTGATCGGCTTCTTTTGACTGCCAGTGTTATTGTTCAGGGCCCTCAATTAGGGTACATGTTGTTCAAATAATATGGTCACATGCAAGGCTGTTATCTTTGTTTTTTAAAACTGTGGTATTGTGCCTGTATAGACTTGGCGTGATATAAAGTGGCCTTAAAGAGTTTAAAATGATGTTTAGACAAAGGTCTCATTTTTTCTTTGTGGTTTACTAGAATCTAAAGTGTTAGTTCTGCTCATGTTTGAATGTGCAAGATGCGATTTGTACGTTTATTTTCCATAAAAAAAATAATAAGAGCTTAAAAATGTATTTGCAGATAGATTCCGCAAAGCGAAATAACTGAATATACACAAATAATTACCTTGTTTCATATTACCATATGTTGCCTCCACAAGCATCAGCAACTGTGTACACTTTTGTAATAGTTGTATATAAGTCTCTGGTTTGTTCTGGGAAGTGAAAGCTACCCACTGTTCTTGGCAAGTTCTTTGGTTTCTCAGCATGGATTGCACATTTAGCTATATGATGCTTGAGGAGTCAACAGATGATATTAAGAACAGGATGAGACCCATTTTTCTCTCATATTTCCTCTAAAAAAAGTGCACTTATAACTTGGTAGTATCATCCCAGAGGCAATTAAAAGTGTGCGTGTGAGAATTCTCAACTATCATTGAAATGTTTTAGAATATGGCATGCATGAGATTCCTTGGACTGACGTGTGAACAAATATTTCAAGTGCATGTTCTCAAAAGCTCTTGCATGGCTTTGCATTTCACATGCGTTTTATAGGATTTCACTTGAAGGCTAACCTAAAGTAAAGCCTCTGATCATTTTCCCATTAGTTTGTTTGTTTTCGTATCTGGGAGTGCCTAAAACATGTTTTCTGTTCCTGCCGTGTCTGGCGATGACTGCAGAGCTTCAGAAACTTTCCCACATGTTCTACCTTTGTTTAAAAAGCGCTCCATTTCATGTGGAGACACATGAGTGTTTTTTTTCTCTCTCTCTTTCGCTCACTCACTCTTGTTCTTCCTTTTGCTTCCATCTGGTCTTCATTTCCACCAGACTTCAAAGGTGAAGGAAATCGAGGATAGGAAATGGGTTGAATATTAATTTGGCCTTATTGTCACGAGTTGTTGTGTTCTGCACAGATGAACCTTTACCACAAATGTAAAGCCAAATTACCGGAGTGTTAAGCAATCCGTTCAAAGACGATTGCTGTGTCCTTGTGTTAGAGAGAGCAACTCTTTGTGTGTGTGTGTGTGTGTGTGTAGCACGGTTCTTCCATTAGCGTGTGAGTGATGACCTCCAGTGTGGGCAGTTTAAGTTATAGCACACCCCTCCTCTCTCTCAGATGGAGCTAATTGTCTGGTGGCCATTTTTGAGGAAGTGTTTCCAGGTACGAGGTTTTTTTTTTGCCCTCTGGATGGCCATGTCCTGTTTTCCCCTCTGTATTTATCTTTTTTCCCATTCCTTCTTTTCTTCTGGATAAACCGCAATTGCCCTAATGATGAAAGAATAAGATTATCAACAAGAGTGAAAGAGATCTGGTCCAATGCTGTTTTTTTCCCAGTCACAGAACTTACACACAGATTCCATTTTGTCAGCTTTCAGCTGGGCATAATACAGCGATAAAAGACTCTGCCCTGCAGCCACACTGAATCATACAGAGCAAAGAGAGGGAGAGAGAGCAAGAAAGAGATGAGAAAGCGAGAGAAAAGGAAAGAGAAGTCTCTTTGTGCTGTGTGTGCTCATATTGTATGAAAAAAGATGAATCACTTCTATTTAGGGATCAGTTTCCTGAAACTGGACGGGTGAGACGATTCCACGGGAGATAGATTGTCGGGACTTGTCTGTGTTTCTCTGAAGGGTTGGAGCTAAACGTCTGCAGTCGTGGCAAGGTGCTCCCTAAAGGACCGGCTCCTCCGACAGGAAGTATCAACCTGAAGCAGAAAGAACAAAAAGGAAAAAAAAAACTCCCCTCCCGTCTTTTCTTCTCGCACACCATCCTCACAGCTGCGCACAGTTTGCTGTCTATCCGAAGGGGGTGCATTATCATTTCATCTAAATTCCTCCCCCTAGGCAAGTCAATAAAAAAAATGTAGCGTCAAGACGTTTTTGATTAGTTGGTCCTCAGGATGGATGAAGATGTTTGGGGAGAGCTCAGCACTCACAGAGCGAGCTTTGAGCCACTACGCACAAATCCCGGCCTTCGTTGGCAGTAGCGCCGTGTTATTGTGGTAATGATCAGGCCGAACGTATGGTGTCGGAAATGATCAACCCCACCAGTGCGCTCGCCATTATCTCAGACTTTGTCTCTCCAAGCTGTCATTACGGCTGAACTCCCCCACCCCCCCCTCGGTGACATCAGCTCTAACACCACACGTGTCCTTGGCCACTGCGGCGATGGAGCGCCTCCACCGTAGAAGGATGAGTCGGATTTTGATTGACGTGCGGATGCTGTCAGTCACAGCCTGGCTCAGTGTGTAGCAAACAGTGGTAAACTGTTCCAGACATCTAACTCTGCCCAGATGGAAATGTTTTAAAGAACTAAAAAGAGGAACTAACTGGCCAGCCACAGATTACTCGGGAGTGCGTCTGCTGTTCGTTTGTGGTGGTAATTTGTTTTATTTTTTTTTTTCCTCTTTGTGCATGTGGTGTTTGTTTCTGAGTAGTGTAAGTATGTGCAACTTGTTATCTGTGCAGATTGTGAAGATTGGAAACTGAATCTGATTCGTGTGTCTGTTTCACCCTTGTGTTTCACCGCTGTGATGTTCCTGATAATTCTTAAGCACACACACATGCTTTGAGAAAACTGGAGCAGGCTGGTTTTCTGCACAAGACAGCGTGTGTGCTTGGAAAAAAACGTCCCACACACCCTGGGTTTTTTAAAGCCTTACTGTAATTCCAACAGGTTTAGCAGGAAAAAAGACGGAACCGGGTGCGTGTATGAGCATTCACACATTCATGTGTTTTCACTTTACTTGTGTGGGCATGTGAAAAGTGGTTGTCAGTGTCTTTGTGTACGTATGAGAGTGTTTTTCTTTCTTTAAAACCATTGGCAGCCAAAGGTTGGGTGTAAACACACTGTATTTCTCCAGCCGCAGCGCTGAAACCTGTTGCCGTTGACTTTTCCCCTTGAGGCCGAAGCTTATTATTAAGTGTAATTTAGGACAGTTTACATCAGTTTTGCTTCTGTTTAGCGACCAAATGTGCCATTAAAACATTTTCCTTTCTGTTTCTTTTTCCCGGTCTCCTACAGGTGGACAAGCAGTGATGTCACACAGCTGAGGACATTCCCACTCAGTGAGTATTTGCTCCATAATTCTCAACAGCCAGTTGTCATCAGTTTTTTTTCTCCAAACCTTCCTGTGACTTTGCATTTGTTGCAAGACCAGTTTTCCAGTTTTGAAGTCATTTGTCACGGTTATGCACCTCTGTGTTTGTTTCGAGTAATTGGAAGCTGTAACCGAAAAGGGTGAACACAGATTCAGCCGATTTAAACCTAATTTAATTTAATTCTAAGGATGTGAGCCCCTCTTCTCACCCCTCTCCCTCCCAATTAGCTGAAACAAAGCTCTCCAAAGGCAATTGTTAGGTTGACATTTCTTAAGCGTGCTTTGTTTTTTTTGTTGTATTTGTAAAGATCTTTAATTTGGCAATTCATTTTCACAGCCGAGTCTCTCGACCGAACCGCAGCCATGGAGAGAGCTTGTGCTTTGGAACAAACAAATCAGCCGGTTTCTCTCTCTCTCCCTGTGTGGGCTCAGGCTAATTGGTAGCGCGGATGCTGGTCGCGGTGTTAGCGGTGATTCTAGGCGGGCGGCAGCCTCTCAGGGCTCTCTGCTCGGCTGCATCGTTTCATTCCCCAGCTCCCTGGTGGTTTCAGAGAGTGACAGAAATACAAGGACGTTTCTTTCCACTCTCTCGCCGTCTCCTTCTCCCTCTCATTCTCTCTGTCTATACCACTAACAAGTGACAATGTAGAGTTTGAGTTCTGGAGTGCTTAAAGACTGAGAAACGGACTGCAGCTGCCTCAGGTGAACATGCAGCTGTGTGTAGACCAAGTGCTTGCTCAGATGTGTGCGTGTGTGGTGGCTTACAGATGACTTTTATTAGAAAAGGGCTCCGTTCACAGTCCAGAGGAAACTATATATATAGAAAGAAATATAATGTTGGCAAAAAAGAGAGAATGCGATACTAAGACAGCGAGACAAAGACGGGCTCTTAGCTCCTCAGCTACACATCACTGCGGCCTCTCGCATTGGCAGCAGTCACTGCCACCGTCTCAGCCATCAATAATGGTAATGGAAGCTCCATCCGAGCATTGATTTCTGGGAATTGTAGGAAGGCGTGAAGGGTCATCCGTGCTCAACGGCTCTGCTCGTTTAGTGAAGGCGAGACGGGTCAGGATTTCAGCATGAATCACAGTAACATTCCTGTATGTCTGACTTACAAGGCGATCATGCTTTGAGGCAGAATTGTTTGTGTCCTTTACTTGCAGGCATTGCTCTAGAAAAAATTGGAGAAAAACTGGTTTTTGGGGCTGTCAGTTTAACACCTTCATTAAAAACAATTAATTACAAAAAATAAGGTGTTAAAAGAATTGGCACATTTAACCATGCCCTCTGACTTACAGGCAGCGTGCTTCATCAGACCACATTAACAGGCGGCAATCAACAACTATGAAACATAAGTGTTGTTACTACAGTAGTAACTATAGCAAAAAATTTTTTAAATATTAAATAAAAAACGTAAATTAAAAATAAGATTTGAAATACTTAATTTAAAACGAAAAATAAATTAAAGCTGAACAGAAATAATAATAAACTAAATTAATAATGACAAAGCACCTTGCAAAATTACTGAAATTTGAATGACAAATAAAAAGAATTACAGAAACCACATCTTTGTCTTTAGTGGTTTACTTATCCACCACAATAATGAAACATGATTAATTTATTATTATTATTATTAGCATTAATATGTTTATTATTAATTTGGTAACTTTTCTCAGCAAATTATATTATCAGCAAAATATACAGATATATACAGATATAACATGTGAAAAATGTATAATACCCATAAAATGCAATCAATTTACAAAATTTGAGATTCAGGAAAATGTAAAATGAGTTGCCTAACAAAAGTCTCAGCCAAGTTCATAGAAGTAAATATAGAGTTAACTGATAGTAGAAACTAAATGAAAGCATACTGAAGCCTCGCAAGAGTATCGGTTATAGGGATGAACTTTCCTTTCTCATGAAAAAAAGAAAGAAGGGAACAAAACAAAGCACTGCTTGGACACCCAGAGGGAATTACAAAAGTTTATAGATGGGGAGAATATCAACCAGTCTCTTTAGAGAGTTGAAATTGTAAAGTAAAATCAGGTCTGTCAGGACATATCGAAGAAAAACACATTCCTCTATCCTTTTCATTCTGAAATGGAGGTTATAAGTTGTAGTCACTGAAAATGCTGGAGACTATATGGAAGAGGGAGAACTGAGCTCTGGCAATCTTGCCCAGGGGCAAACCAGCTATTTATTAGCGCACATGTTAAACCCTCTCTCTTCAAAGCAAACTTTCCTCCCAGCCTCCCACAGAGGGGGAAAGAGAATAATAAAGCAGAGGAAATGGCATTTCTCTGCACAAAGTGGATATGAGTGTGTTCAGTGTAACCAACTACTCTTTATTTCGAGTAGAGAAAGAAACGGAAAATAAAAGCAAAGGAAGACAAAAGAGGGTGGTGAAAGCGAAAAAAGAGGCTAGAGAGTGTGTTTGAGCATAGATCTTGGCCAGGCAGTGTCAGGCTCCTGGCCTCTCTCTTTTTCTTTCCTGCATCCCTGGGGACGGCTCATAGCTCATACTTCCTGCTGGAGAGATCTTGAGCAGGAATCATGGTAGAAGGGTCTGTTTTCATTGCTGGTACTGTGCAGTAGGAGTGTGTCTGTACTTGTGCGTCAGAGGCAAAACATACCGGTTGTTTGATACAAATAATGCAGGCCTGCTGGATTGTGTGTGTGCGCGTGTGTGTGTGAAAGGTGTAATGGACCCCTGCCTGAACTCTGCTGGGCCCTCCAGATCCCTGGTGAGAGTTATTACCTCAGTACAAAATGCTGGACACACACACACGCACAAACACAGTAAGGCAGAGAGTTTGAAATGGGGTGCCTCAAGTGTCTGTCATTGGCCCTTTTTGTTTTCTCCCTGTGTCTCTCTGCTTGCCACTTGCAATTTTACTGTTCCTTCTTGCCTTAACTATTTATGCCCAGCCAGGGCATGAGGCCATGCTGATTCCGACTGTTCTGGAGGATACAGCAATAAATACTGAATCTTCCATAGAGAGAAGGAATGAGTCAGTTATGAGGCAGTTAATATTCAGAGTACATCATAAACATAATCTCCTATTATCTTGCCTTAGCCAGGCCCCCCACTTGCATAAGTGTTATCATCTACGGCTTTATGCACATACACACACACAACACACTTATGCAGGTTGTACGAAGTGGATAGACGCTATTCATTTGCTGTTGTCATTGTGTTTTAAAGTGGCAGCGCAATGACAACATAAGCCAAAAATAACAGTATAGGAACATGTAGGCACTCCTGTATCCATCACAACTAGAAAGATAGATAAATGAATACAGAAAATAGAAGATGGGGCTGAGAGAGCGGGAGGGAGAGAGAGAGAAAAGGAGAGGGAAAAACATCCAGAAGGTCAGGATCAGCGGGTGGCCATCTAAGGGAGCGACATGGAGAGACTCCGATTGAGTTTCACCGCCCCGTTACCGTGGAGATCCATCCAATAATACCACCCTATCCACAGCAGAATCACTATAATACACTACACCTACAACAGACTGACAAATAGTGCACTGGCTAAACTGAGACAACCACAGCAGGCAGTGCTCAAATCTGAAGCAATATCTCGCTAATGCTCCCTGTGAATCCACATATTTTGCTTCAGCAGCACAAATGTTTTAACTCAGCCCAACCCTAAGACAGGTGTCCTTTTGAAATAATGAAAACTACCTATTTGATGATGTGGTTCAGCTAAACCATGTGGGAGTGTCAGTGTGGTCTCCGTGTTTTTGGATTGCAGATAACTCAAGACCAAACCTATCTAAATTTGCAGGTCCCTGATGTTCCATAACGCCTTCTGCTTAAAAACAGACACAAGAAATTAATCTAAGAATCAAAATGGACATTAAGCCTTGAGGCTTTTCAGAGCAACTCGGCATGAAAGGACTAGAGCTTTATCACCACTGCTCTTACAAACATACTGAAACGACTCCAAATTAACCAGCAGTCACCTTCAGGCTCTCGCCACGCAGGCACTTATGCCATTAAGCAGGCAACAGTTGAGTGAAAAATATTTGATTTTAAGTCATTTTCTTCCCTCCTGAGTGGGTAAATGACCATTCGCTGCCATCGCTGTCTCCCTTGAAGTGGTTTTTTACTTAGATGAAGATGAATCATGAAATGTAATTCTTAAAAGTTTTCTTTAGATGCTACTTAAACCACTTTTTAAGTTCTTTCAGGCCTCTTCCAAAACTTTAGCAGTGGTAAATAAATCTTCTAGTCAACAATAAACACGAAAGTCATTAGACAATGATACATTTAAAATGTCTAGACCCTCAGAGACCTAAAGAGAGCCAGAGACCCACGAGGCCTAGTTTTTGACAAAGACCATTTAATCAAAATGCTCTGTACAGAGCAGGTAATGACTTTCCACAAATAGGGTTTTTCAGTAAATGGTTCAGAAAGTGATTGTAAACTTTAGGAGGTGCAAGAAGAAAACTTACTTGAGTTGTTTTTGAAAAAATTCTGGTTATGTTTGAAATGCAGTGATATTATTATGAGTTTTATTTTTAGTGATAACATTAACATTAAATAATCATCAAAATTATGTAAGTGTCAGGGGGGAAAATTGTACTGCGTCTGATAAAAGTGCAAAACATGCACAATTTTTTTTTAAATAGTGGAGATCTCTGAACCTAGACTTCTGTCTTTTTTTGAGACTTGAAACTGAAACCAAGTGCACGCGAGGACCCAACTCTAATATCTTTTTATTTATGCGATTCTACAAATGAGCATCCCTCAAAACATCTTGACTTTAACATGTTACGTGATGTAATTAGTCTTGGCGAACTTATTTCCGCAATTAGCAAGGGTTTATTTGTAAAGACGGGGTTGAGATGATTTGGTAGATGGCCGAAGATACATAGCTACTTTCTTTTCTAATGCTGGTGAACGTGTTTGTGTGTATATGTGTTTTCCCATGCTGACGCTAAAAGCTGCGTGAGGACGGATCTGAAGGAGTGAGCGCTGGAATACTAATGAACAAACAGAAGAAGAGGCTGTGTGCTCCCGTCTACCTCTCTGCAGTGGGCTCACTCGTTCCTCTCTCTCGCTCTCTCCCTTCATCTGCACCTCTCGCTCACACAGAGGATAAACTGTGTACATGATGACATTTACACCGCAGTTGCACGCAGAGGGAGTGTGTGTGCACACACATGTGTGTGTGAGCCCTCTCATTCCTCTCCCCACCTCTGTTTTTTTTTCCCTGCTCTTCTTTCGTTTTGCTCTGTGCTCATCTTCTCTCCATCTCTCCTTCTCTCGCTGTTTGTGTTCAGCACAGGATGCGCACCTCAAGGGAGCACACACACACATAGGCCATTATTTATGTCTTTTTTTGAAGGGCAAATATAAAAAGGAGTGGCTTTGCTTTACTGCCACAAATTTGACGCGCTAGCTGTGGTTCCAAACACACACTTACGACTCTTACTGAACAGTAGCCATAAACTGTGTGTGTGTGTGTAAGAAAGGAAAAGCTGTATCACAGCTTACATGCTGTAGTCTGTAGGGTTTATGTTCCATTTAGAGTGTAAAAACGTGTGTGTACGAGGCGTGATGAGGGGGTGTGTGTTTTTGAGGTCGGCCGGCGGGCGTCTCTCCCTTCTCTCAGAGGAATCGGGCGGTTAAGGGCAGTTAGAGGGGCTCTTAGGGAGGTTGGGGGGCCTTAAAGAAGGTTAAAGAGATTCTATTGAATCTTACTGCCCCCCCTTTCTCACACGCCAAGATTTGATCTCTCATAAACACACCTTTCACACCAGCCACACACTTTCTCACACCTATCTCATTCACACTCCTAGACATAAACACACACACACACCCCCAGCCCTAGAATAGCAAGCCACCCAGGGGTCTCCCTCCCTCGACCCAGGGTATTTAGAGAGAACCTGCGGCAGGCCCTGAGCTCAGAACAGGAGCCGGGACGATCTGGATCCAAGGTGGTCCAGGGAGATTCTCAGAGCATATCAGGGGCTTTTTGTGTTCTGGGTGTCCTGGGAGTGCTCATTATGCTGGGTGTGCGTTCGCAGAACCTCCCTCACCTCTTGGAAATAGAGAGAGAGCTGCGATACTGGACCTCAGGGAGGTCATTACAGAAAGAGAGGCTGAGACAGAGAAAAAACAGGGAGAGAGGTGGGTATAGAGTCTTAGAAACAGAAGCGATGAAGTTTGCTGATTCGTGCCCACGGTGGAGGCCTCTGAGTGTGATTTTGGGCATTTTTGCAGCTTTTGTTTATAGCGGTAGTTGAGAAGGGATGCACAAACGAAGGAAGTAGAACTGGCAAGTGATGACAGGCAGACTTGAACCTGCATCTTCCACATGATGCTTAATAGCTATATGCAGTCTGATAGTAGTCAGATTGATGGCTCAATCTTCATGTAAACACCTCAATCAATCCAATTGATCTCAATTCGAATGAAAGGGATGATGTAGACCTGAAGTAATCTGATCAATTGGAACATAAGTAAGCATGTAGGCCTAAATGTTTTGTGTGTCACACTCTTTTTACATATGTAATGTAAAAATAATTAAATATTTGTGGGACACATTATCACAAGACCCTTGTTTTGCTACATTGACTCAATGTTGAGGTTTTAGAGCCACTTACAAATATTTGACCACTGGATGACCAATCAGAATCAAGTATTTCAGACAGTATGATAATGTAATTTAATTATAGTAAGTGATACACAAATTTGCTGACTCCAAAACATTAAAAAAGGGCTATTTAGAAGTGACACTAGGTAGAACTTTAACATGATTATCATTAAGAAATGGCCACATATCATCTGTCTGTCATCTATCAGGGTGGTGGTTCAGAGCGGTTGATACAACAAGAGCGTTTCTTCGTCATATCTGGCTATTGTTTACAGCTCACAAGGGTCTTGAGTGTCAGGGGGGAGGGACGGATGGTTTGGCGTGCAGATGGTCCAGAGAAGAGGGGGGCATTGTGTCTGTGTGTGGGTGATGTGCAGGGAGATATTTAGTATTTTATTGGTCTGTTCCAGAGGACCCAGCTGCTAGGTCATTCCCTGCTGGCACACTCAGAGAGCGAGAGAGATGGCGAAAGATGGAATACAGAGAAAAAGGAGGCATTAGTGTAGATGTCGATGCGAGCAGAGAGGATTTAAAGCGCAGAGGAGAGAAGAAAAGTGAAAAATCTAAGCTAGGATGAGAGAGAGCGAGACGGAGAGGAAAAAAGGGAGGGAAGGAGCGGGAGAGAAAGGAAAAGAGGGGGAAAAAAACGAGGGAGGGAAAGAGAGATAAGCAGCGAGCGAGTGAAATGTGTCCGCCGTGATCCATCAGCCCTGCAGCCACACTAATCACAGGTGGAATTCAGCGAGCTCTTTAAAACGCTGCCTCTCATTTCAAACCCTGCCCTCAGGCTCTCTGTGTGTGTGTTTAGAAGTGTGTCAAAATCTCTCTGCTTGCCCTGTTTTGTGTCTGTTTGTGTGTGTATTCCACAGCATATGTGTGTGTGTGTGTACGCAAGTTTTAAGAGAAAGACAGGGATCTCACGAGACGACGCGGATAGGTTTGTGTGTATGCGTACATATTTCTGCATGTGTGTGCACCTGTTTGTGTGTGTAAATCCCCCAGAGACGATATCTGGCTCAAACAGCTCCAGTGATCACAGATTGTGCCGTTACTCTGTGCGTGTGTGAGCGAGCAGAAAAGAGATGGAGCGCAGAGGAGAAGAGGTGTGAGTGTGTGTGTGTGGGAGAGAGAGGGCAGAGCGTCTTTGTGTCTCTACCTATCCCATCATCCCGTTCAGCTCAGCAGAGGTGACACCAAGGTGAGCGTGAGCGCTCTCTCTCCTTCTCCATCACACCAGCACTGCCTCTTGCCCTCCCTCCCCTCTTCTTCTTCTCTCTCTCTCTCGCTGTGCCTCTCTGCACGGCTCAGTGGCAGATGGAGGCTGTGTCAGCAGGGAGAAATGGCCATTCACACACTCCTTACACACACTCTCCCTCTCTCTTTCTCTCTCTTGCTCTATCGGGATGAAAAATGTTGGACGATACGGATAGATGATAATTAACTGATACTGAAAAAAGAAAAACTCTTACATTGGCAGATATCAATATTATCTGTCTGTTTATCCATCTTTGTGTCTATCCATCCATTTTATACCTCCATTTATTCTTTTCATCTATCTATCTGTCTGTCTGTCTATCTATCTATCTATCTAAAGCATTGGGTGGATATTTGTTGATTTCTTCTGAAACCTACAAAGATTATACTGTTTGAAATGGTAAAAATAAGACCTGACATCATCTGCTTTTAACGTTTAGTCAGACCAGTGCACTATATAGGTGGCTGATATCCATATGCTGACCATTACGTATATGCATCCGTCTACTGTCGGCTGCTTATTAGCTATTCTTTGTTTTAGCAGTTGCCTTCTTTTGGTTCAGCAAACATTAGTAGATACTGTCACATCTTTCTCAGTTACGTCACTACCGTCAGAGCGTATCTGGGTCTGACCTCTTTGCACAGGTGTGTGAGTGTGTCACGCAGGTCAAAGAAGTGGAAATGTGCGATCATCATTTTGTGTTAATACAGCTATTAAAACTCAAGGTGAGAGCGAGATAGAAAGGTCGGAAAGAGTGGGGGAGAGGGAGACTGAGGAGACGGCAGGAGGAACAAACGATGCACAAAGCGGGTGACAGCGCAAGCTGCTTTAATATGTATGTATTGCAGGTTGATGGTTGATTTCATTAGCAAATCTCATTGTTATGCATGGATTGTTCTCCTGCAGCAAAATGAATATTGCATTCACGCCGCCCGTAGGTTTGGACAAAAACGTTTGGATTTTTAACTGCAGCCTTAAGGAAAAAAACGAAATGCGCTTTATGAGGTTTTCCTCCGTTTCTCTCTAGATCCAATTGATGGCAATTAAAAGCATTTAGCACGTTGTCATTCACTATAGATGAGGCCTTGCGTAGAGAAAGAGGGTTTAATGTGTTTGCCCCTGGTTTTGTCTCTCTGACATGTTTAATTGTAACCAAATGCCCGTCTTTGTCTTTCAGTGTGTGTGTGTGTTTTGCTCTTTCAGCTGGGTGTTTCTAAGGAGGTAGTGTGTGGTGTGTGCCTCGTGTGAAATAAGGGGTTGATGTTAGTGCATGTGGAAATGTGTGATATTAAAGTGTGTTTTGTGTTAATGACAAGCTTGTATAGCCAATCTATGGTTGTATAACAGGACTTTTGAGCTTCTTGGTCTCTGGTGAATATAGAGGTCTGTGTGTGTGTGTGTGTGTGTGTGTGTGTGTGTATCTCAGAGGTATTAATAGCCTGACCAGGCACAGGAAAAAAAGACTCATGTTTTTCCATCTGTTTTCACAGGAAACAGTCAGGACGGATTATCTCTTACATACACACACACACACACAAACTCTCTTTCTCTCTTTTTCTTTGGGCTAATGATCTGATGGTTATTGCAGCACATCTCTGTTTTTCTGTGTGGATTATGGAATAATTTAAAATACGGACGTTGCACTTTCCTTTTGGGTATTCTGGTTTCTCTATCATATTCATCAGAGTGATTCAGAGAGAAATAAAGTCATTTCTGGGCTGATATTTTCTGCAAATCTAAGTGAAGCTGATCAAACTGGTGGAGGTCTGGAGTTCATGGATCAAAAGCACATAACGGCCACACACACTCAAAACCACCGTGTTATTTGCTTTCAAGGAAAACACACATTTTTGTTTGAGAAATAAGAGAGAGCTTAGACTCTCGGCCACTCTGACTAAAGGTTAGTCACACACTCGAACAAATTCACAGGTGGGAATACAGAAAGGTGTGTGGAGATGACTGTTCGCTGGGTGATTACAGGAAAGCTCAGAGTAAGCACACCCAAGCAGACACAAGAACAATGTGTGTACAGGAACACACAGACACAGAGAGACTATCAAGTAAAACACTTCTATTTCTATTAAGTCACAGTTAATCACATCTATCAATATTTGCTGAGAACAACATCGATGCAAAATAAAGCATTGAAAATATATGGCTTTAAATTTAATTATTTCATTTGTTTACATAAGTCAATAAATGGCCATGAATTCATGTTGGTTTCGTACATGAATGAACACCCATTGCCTTTACATCACATCCTGGTGTTTTTAGGATCTTGTGCATTGATTGACACATTTAAGATTTTTCATTTTAAGATTTAAAAATTATATCCTCATTATAATAACAGTCAGATTGAAAAGTTAAATTGTGACAAAATTAACATGAATTTAATGAGAGCAGCACTAGAGCTGATGATCATGATTTGAGAATGATCCAGAGAGCATCTTGAGCTTCAGCGGAATCAAGAACATCTGCACAAAGACATCAGTGTCATAAATTTGCTTAGTTTTTATTAATAATCTAGAAATGGCTTTGTGCAAAATCTAAATATATCTTCATATGTTGTAAAAAGTGAACTAATCAAAAAATAAAAGTCCAGGTTTTTTAAATAAAAGTCCTATTTTTTTTATGTGGTCTCAGACTTTCGGACTCCACTTTATATACAGACTCTCGTTGGTCTGTTGATATCTTTTGCAGAAAAGGCGCAGATTGGGTCCAACCATCTGCTATTGAAAGAGCACATGCTACAGTGTCTGTCAGTGCATGTGTTTTAAAGCTGGAGAGAGAGAGACCTGTCACACGCAGCCACATTGAACAAACCCAAACACTTTTGCTTCATATCATTGGAACAGTTTAGCAGATGAGTGTTTTTTTTTCTTCTTTTTTTTTTGTGATTGCCTGTTGCTTCACAGGACTCCAGCGCCAGTATATGTGTGTGTGGAAAATGGTCTGTGCCATTAGTGTGTCTTTGTGTGAACAAATACACACACATTCTCAGTTTTTCTCAGTTTCTCAGTGATTTGCAGCATTGTAGCAATATACAGGAAGTGCAGAATCGACTTGCGGTCAGTAGTGAAACTAAATGTGTGTATGGTTGTGTGGCAGGGGGTTTGCTTTGCTGTGCTTGGAGTGAAAAAAGAAGCCAAATCCAACAGTACCGTACCTTGGGGTAAGCTTAAAGTGACTGATAAGTAATTATGGTTGTACTTCAGTTTGCTAACTATTATCTACTTTTAATGACTTTTGCCTCAATAAACTTCTAATTTGCTGCTTATTAATAGTTTGTAGGGTAGTTGTTAAGTTTAGGTATGGGGATCTACAATATCATGCAGAATAAGGTATTAATGTAATGTTTTAAATATGTGCTAAATATTAATAAACAGCCAATAGTAATAGACCTATGCATGTTAATAAGCAAATAAATTTACATTTGATCATTTAGCAGATGCTTTTATCCAAAGTCCCAAACATTCCTGGATAGTAAGATGTTTATGTGTGTGCCTACTTTATCATATGTTGAGGTCAAATATTTAGCCTGACGTGGGCTATAGGTAAAAAAGTGTTATAATACAGCAAGAAAGTTTTTGTTTTTAAGTTGTATAATTTAAAAAAGTTTTCTGTTAGGGTAATGGTTAGGTTACAGTATTTTAATAAGCTGTTTATATAAACAGTAGATGTCTATGCAGTGTCCCCATTTAGATAGATATGTAAAGGTGTGTGTGTGTGTGTGTGTGTGTGTGTGTGTGTGTGTGTACGTGTGTAGCATTTCAAAGCCAGTCATTTTTTTTTGTCAAATGTACAGAGACTAAACACTTCGTCACAATCAAAGCAGGAGACATGAATACTGTTGTAAGCTGTGTGTGTGTGTTTTTGTGAGATAGTCGTGTGTCATGTTCTCTGATAACGTCTTGAAAGGATCGGCACGAACGGAATGTTTAAACAGCAAGAGAATATTTACAGGTACATCTGTAAGACACACAGCTGCAACCGCTGTGCGTGTGTGTGTGATGGAGATGTGACTGTTTGGCTTGCAGGTGATTTAAGAGACCATTAACGGTGGAAACCATCAGCTAATTTTACCACCGCAGTGTATATTACATTCATTAAACTACATCAGGATGATTCAATCAAATGCATCAAACAGGTCCATGTGTGGAGGCGAGTGTGTGTGTGTGTGTGTGTTTTCTCTTCCCTCCCGCCGCTGTGGTTTTTCGTGAGGGTATCGGGTAATAGTATACTCTAAACTAACAGCGACCTGCGCTCTTCCCCTGATCTGATCGTCTGTAATGGCAGACACACACTCACAGCTCTCAAAGATGGCCGCCTCCACGAGGATGACAGTGCGTTTGTTGTTCTCGCTCCGAGGAGATTGGAATGTCAGGATACGTGAGCCGAGCGAGCAAGAGAGAGAGAGAGAAAGAGAGAGGGAGACGGCTGTGTTTTCTCTCGCTCTGTATCTCTGCAGGCTGTCTTCCTGGTTGTGAGTGAGGCGTGAAGGATGTGTGCTGCCCCTCCCCTCCTTCTCCTCCTCTTTCTCCCGCCCCACACTCGTCTGATTGGCTAAAGGGACAGAAATGGAAACATTATTCGATTCCGTCTCCTCAGAGGTCAGCGACCTCTCTGAACGCTCTAAAGACTGAGCTCAGCATTTGGCTGTGGGACGGCTCAATGTTAATAAATGTTTAAAGAATAGCTAAAAAGCTCAGAGAGAGAGAGCTAGAGGGAGACAACAGAGTCCATGTTAAGTAAAGTGCAAAGAACCCTGGCTGTGTACGGAATGCAACGCAACCCTGCTGCTTACTAGATAATGCACAGCATATACCGTGCACTGTTTAATAACACTTAAAAAATATATAGAAAACGGAAGTACTGTAATGTTTATGAGAAGTAAATAGCTCTGCTTGACTTGAGAGAAAAAACAAAAAATTGCAATTGTTCCTGATTTTAAAAAACTTTTTTTTAAGCTCCAGTTGTGAATAACGCTGCACAAAGTAAATAAATAAACAATAGTGGCGAAATAAAAATGTTAAATAAAGACATATTGCATTATAGGAAACAACACTCTGTGCGCTGGTGTACATTTTGCCAGAAAATATATAGTATCTGTATTTGTATAATATTTGTATAGCAAGTAATATATATGTGTATTTGCATACTATGCATGGTATACTTACTGCATCCCTCAAAACTAGTAATGCTGTTCTGAACACGTCCATGTATCCTGTGAGCTTTGCAGGAGTCATGTTAAGTAACAGCTGATTGGAAAAGTACATTGCCTGGTTTAACCCCAGACAAGATGTTACATGTGTTCATTTCTAAAAGCAGAATAGAAACAAGTTGAATCCCTAGTACCTAGTACATAACACAGGAGCAGAAAAGCCAGATTCCTGCTCTGTGGCCGTTTTACCCTTCAGCAAGGATCTTAACCTCAGGTTGCTCCAGTGGGACTGTGGCTGTAATTAGTGTACTGTAAGTCACTTTGGATAAAATAAGTCTGTTAAATACAACAATATGGTATTTTTTACGCTTGCCCTTCAGGTTTGCTTCCGTAACTCATTAGGGTGATGTGGAGCTGGGCTGGTAACCGAAAGGGCATAGGTTTGAACTCCTCAAGAGGCGATCCATTAGATATTTCCACTGTAGCACCGGTGCTTAACCTCAGGTGTCTCCAGGGGGACTGTCCTTGTAATATGACTCATGTCAACATTGCCAACTCAACAGTCTTTTAAGGTTCTTTTTTGGCATCTGTTTGGTTCAGTGGAGAAACTTTATGCATTCCACGAAACATTCTTCGCGGTAGAAAAAGGTTCTTTATATTTTCAAAATGTTCTTCATACTAAGATATTTTGCAACTTTTTTAGTAACTGTTCTTTGGGGAACCACATATGGCATCTTTGAGAAACCCTTCTTTTGGAACATTGATTTTTCCGAATCTGTGGAGTGGTGCCTGTGAAACATTAAAGAGAAATGATGAGCTGTTTTCCATATAAATAGCAAGATCATTTGACCATTTTGTCTTCCGTTGGACATCTCTTCAAGATATAGGAAAATAAAAGAATAATCAAACAATAATAGCCTAAATAAAGAGTTTCACTAATGTTCCCACATCATTTTTATTGACAATCAGAAATTTTTACCCATTCATAATTCTTTGTTGTGATCTAGATTGACTCACATGTAGAACTAATCAAACATCAATCAGTCAGTCAGCAGATCCTCGTTCATAAACGAACCGCCCCAGTTCATTCAATCTCGATCAGTGCCGCTCCGAGACTCAATCAAAACACTGAAGTGGGCATATTTGTTTAGTAGTTCTAACCAATAAAATGTTCCTTCCCATCCTGTTTTGCTAAAGTCAGCCTACATAGACAAGAAAGCAGGGAGTGAATTAACTAGAATTAATTGTTTACTTAAAATCTTTGCAGAAAGGCTTATTTGTATGCCATGTGATCTTTTTTGCATGTTAGATGTTCTGTGTACATTTAATAAATAATAAAATCACCTTTTGATGTCCAAGACATTTCATGTGGTGGGAAAAGTGGGGTATGATCCGAGGTGCATTGGTGCACTTTGGATTATAGCATCTCCTAAATGGCTATATTTGCCTGCAATGTATCATATTCTAAGCACATAAGAAAGCAGTTCTGAATATGGCTGGCTGTTTTTTTTGTTGTTGTTGTTTTTTTTTGACATGGCCAGGGTTTAGAGCTCCTTATAGTCACCTCACATCACCAAGGATTGATTGTGAGCAGGATTTGTTTGGGGCAGGATTCGGTTTAGATTGGATTCATTCATTTGGAAACGGATAAAACAGGCCAATAGTAAGTGCTTGTGGTGCAGTCCACAGCAGAGAACGTCTGTTATTCCTCAAACTGAATTCTAAGTGTCTTGCTATCTCACAGAGAGGAGCTTATCAAAACTGTGTAGATGGACACAATGTAGGAACACTGTGTGTGTGAGGGGCGGCAATGTGTGTTTTAAAGAGAGTGTGAGCATTTTAGTTATTTGTCGTTTCCATTGTCACACGCAGCTGCTTCAAGGTTTATTCTCTCGTTTTCTCTCACTCTCAAGCTTGAATTGGGTTCAGCGTCCACATCTGTGTGTGGCAGCTGTGAGGGACCTTGATTGGATGAAATGATCAGATGAGAGGGGGAGGACAGGGAAAGGGTATATAGAAGGAGGGATGAGGAGTAATCAGAGGGAACTCTGTCTGTTTCTTTTGATTTGTCTGTCTCTCGCTGTTTCTCCCTTCAGATAAAGCTCAGTGTAAAATCATTTTTAGATTATATTGACCTCAGCCTGATTTTCCCTGCCGGTTTGTATTTGGCTCCGAAGGCGATTTAAGTGATTCTTCGAAAGAGAGGAACATTGTCAGAGCCATGGCCTAGCAGTTAGGCATTTGTCGGCTTGCATTTCCTGAATCTGTTGCACCTTTAGAGGCCATTTACACATTTTTAAAACAACAATGCATAATGTGAGCAGTGGAGTGAAACAGATGAAGACATGAGATAAACACAGTGGTCATATATGTCCCTCTGCTGCATGCTTATATAGCAATGATGGAGAAGTAATGCAGTGGACTGCATGTTCTGTGTAATCTGCCCTTTATTTACCTTAGGGATGTCAAAATTACCAGTATTTCTGTATTTTCTTCCCAGGCCATGCGATCAGGGTCTTAAAGGGCCAGGGAACAGGAGTCTGACCCTTAATAGCTTTTCTCATGTATATTAGTGACAGCTGTAACAGATAAACACAATAAACATGAAGAAAAGAGTGCTTCAGTCTGATTTGGCGGATGTGTGTAGGTTAAAAGTTACCGGTTAAAGTGTCACTCCCTCCGTTGGCTGTTTTGTAACGACACAAACTCGGTAAACTTCACAACCGAGTCACACAGTCCGCTGTTTGAGCAAGAGTCCCCTGAGGACAATCTCTCTCCCAAGAGAGAGATAGACGGTTGGATTTCCGCTCGAGTTTGTTCAGATGCAGACCTTCACTTGTTAACTCTCTCATATTTGAGCAGAAACAGCTTTCATGTCATTTTGCGCTGTGGTTTTTAGCTCTCGCAGGAGGACGTGGTGGATGCGGGCAGTGTGTTGCGCGGCCTAGATTTAGCGTGTTTGTGTGTTTACCTCATCCGTGTGTGTTGTCTTACCTCTCTGTGTTATTGTTGGGGGCTGTGAGTCACTGGATGTTAATCATTTCCCACACGGGCAAAGTACACACACACGATCACAAACACACACGCTCACACGAGCAAACTGGCAGGATCAGCCGTGATTACTCACTGCTACACAGGGCTAGTTTTATTAAGAGCGTGTTTACAGCCTGACTTTTAGTCATTAGTCCCTGCCTGTAAACACTTCAAAATCTCATAAACAAACAAAGAGTGATTGAGCGGCCGTAAATTGTGTTAAAGTAGAAAATCTCTTTTGGAGGAAGATTTGAAATCGGTCCAGGATTATTTTTAGCTACCATTAAACCGATGAAACGGCATAATGCTAATGCTACCGTGTTTACATTCGGTTAACAGACATGTACAGGCAAAGAGCAGGTGCCAATGAACCGGTGAGGGGCGCCCGAAGATCTCTCTCCTCCACGGCCCTCCGAGGGTTTCACACCGGAGGAGCTCCTGGTAATTAAAAGACAATTTTGTGAAATTGATTAGATTATGCTAATCAGGGGAGATAATATCTAGAGAAGACTGCGAGTGTGTTAGTGTGTGTATGAGTGGGTGGATAAGTGTGTGTGTGTGTTTGAGTGATTATGAAGAGATGGCAGTCCGGTCGCCATTTCAAACCTCTGAAACCACCACAGTTGTGTGTGTGTGTGTGTGTGTGTCTGGAGATCACGCTCACGCCGCCATTTCACACAGCTCCGCTCGGCTGTCTCTGCCGCTCCTGAAATGTCAGAGCGATGTTCCCTGGACTAGGCGTGAGGATATGACAGCTGGCTGCTCACCTGCTGCGTGTGTGTCCGCATGCTGGGTGCTTTCAACTGATCCGGTGCCTTTAATGCATTCCATCGCTGATAGATAATCTCTGTCTCGAATAAAAAAAATAAACAGAATCGGTATCCAGGACAAATTGTTTGAGATGAGGCAGGTCGTTGTTACAGACTGACAATAGAAAGGCCAATCAAATTCAAGCTCCCCGAGCTAACTGCCAGTGACCTTTGACCTACTGGATTTGGAAGAGGAACAGGCATTTTTTGCAGGAGCTGCCTTGATCAGAAGTATTCATAGTTTTAGAGTTGTGTATAAGTAAACAACAAATAAATAAATAAGCAACGTTCATCTCATTAGATGCACCATGGGTGTCTTTATAACTTCACACACTCTCTCTCACACACACACACACACACACAGATTATGACTCATGCATGTTATCATCAGAGATGAACGGTCTTGCCTATATTTGGCTGGCAAAGCCACATAAATTTCACATAATTGGCTTTCTGTTGGGAAGGAACGAGCCGTGCGGAAGGCTCTCGGAGAGACACAGAGAATGCATAAAGCTAAATGAAGACTATGTTTTTAAACGAATGCCTAATTATGCCATTACGTTAACTAAAGAAAGAAGTTCTGTTCTAAAAAGAACAAGGAAAAACAAAGACAGCATTTTAGGTGGAGAGAGAGGTGGATGGAAAAGTCTGAGACAGAGAGAGTGAGAGATGGTGCCTTCAGGCTTTATTTAGCTGGGACAACAGAACATGAGCTCATTACACACAAATACACTGCGGCTACTACACCTCCAGCGCACAACTACACATTTAATATGATCTCTCTGTCTAGGCTTTTAGACCCTCTTTTTTAGCGTGATCTCTCCATCCAGATCAGCACTTCTTCGACTGAGCCTTGCAGTAACTGATCACCGTAGCTCAGTTTTAAAACCCTTACTGCTTTGCTATCTAATGTCTAAATAGGCAGCTGCGTTTTAACAGAAGGGAGACCTTGTAAGTGGCTGATTCGGACAAGTCTGTTCACTTGGCTGCCATACACTCTCTGGGAAAGTGTGTAAAAATTCTACCTTAAGGGAATTGCAGTTTTTCACCGGGGCAGTACCCTCTAAAGAACATCTTTGTGCCATATTTATCCCTAAAAGGTTCATAACAGTAGTAATTTAATACTACTGATGTGCACCTTTTAAGAGAAGATAAGGTACAAAGTCTGCATCAGTGATAAGCAGTTGTACCTTTAAATATACAATTTTAGCTTTTTTTCCTGACAGTGTGAATTAATATGCACCTCTGCATATAAATACTACTAATATTTATTTGAAGGAGGTAAGACTGTAGTCTCCAAAACTTTTTACTTTCAAGAATGGCACCACTAGTGAGGCTTGCAATACTAGTATGTCTGGATAGGCCTGTCACGATAACAAATTTTGCTGGACGATAAATTGTCCAAGAAATTATTGCGATAAATGATAATATCGTCGATCTGAGATCATTTTTATCTAGAATAATGATAATGGCATAATAATGCACATACAACTTTCAAAATTCAAAAACGTTTATTTTTAGACTATAGACGCTTTTTTCCCATCTGGGAAACCTGAAACGGATGATTGTGTTTTAGGTGCATGTGCATGTTTGTTGTGTTACCGGTTTTAGCCGGCTCGCTCAGGTTAAGTGGTTCACCACGGTCATTCGGTTTGAATCCGAAGTGCACACGGCAGCTGTCGCGTTTGGCTTTGAAACCAATTCCATCTCACAACTTGCGTCTCGTCTTTGCAGTCGCCTCAAGCACTCCCTCCTTCCCACAAACAAGTATGCAAATAAAATTATCGTGGCCGGAAAAATTATTGAGGTCATTTTTTTTATCGTGCGATTAATCGATTTATCGACTATTGCGGCAGGCCTAATAGGAGTGCTGTCATATTTTTAATCCTGATTAATCGCATTCAAAGTTAAATGAATTTTTTGTAAACATAATATATGTGACACTGGACCACAAAAAGGTGGTCATTTTTTTTAAACTGAGATTCATGAATCATCTGAAAGCTGAATAAATAAGCTCTCCTTTGATGTATGGGTTGTTAGCACAGGACAAGGTTTAAGCAGAGATACAACTATTGAATATCTGGAATCTGGGGATGCAAAAAATCACAATATTGAGAAAATCAAGTTGTCCAAATTAAGTTCTTAGCAATGCATATTACTAATCACAAAAACTGAGTTTTAATATATTTACGGTAGGAAATGCACAAAATATTTTCATGGAACCTGGTCTTCACTTAATATCTTAATGGTTTTTGGCATAAAAGAAAAATGTATTGCTACAGATATACCCATGCTACTTATAACTTATACTTATAAGTTTTGTGGCCCAAGGTCACATATATGTGTGTATATATATATATATATATATATATATATAGTAATATTAAATGCATTTTTTAATGATTTCTGAAAAATATTGTGACTGAAAAATGGTTGCTGGGAAAAATGTTATAAATGTATAATTGCAGTTAGTTGCTGTGACTATAGTCTCTGGAGTTTGTGTGTGAGTAGCTTTAATTATTGTGCAGCGTTAAAGAAACGATGAAAGGAAAGCAACAGTAGAAAGGGGATGTGTATAATTAGCCTTCTCTGATTCTTCTTTGCCCTGGTTTTCTATCTCTCGCATTCCCTTGGACTTTCACAGCAGAGCTCCACTGTGTAATGATGAATCATTTAGAATAGTAAACATTATTCAGTTTATTATGATGAATTAACAGGTGCTTCTAGGGAATATGTTTTGATTTCGTAGAGCACAAACACGTTTAGACGAACTTATCAGGAGTAGCTATTGCAAAGCGTAATCAGCTGCTGTCATGAGGGCTTTAGGCATAAGGCTTATTGGTATTTGTGCAAAGTAAGACTGTAATGTAATGTAATGATTTTTAGTACTTGCTCTCAACGCCGTAACCTGTTTCCTGCCGATGAACAAAAACACTAAGAAAGAAAATTGTGACTTTGTAGCAAACCACTATAATTCAATGTGAAATAGCAGTATTTTAAAACTGTCTATCCTCTATCTTCTACATTCACTGCTGCTTTTATTTATAACCTCCAAGCCGTCTGACACTGTTGAGAGAAATTCATGCAAGGATCTAGGATTATATAGAGGGACTGCGCTTGTGTCTGTGTGCATTTGAGTTGGTTTCACTCTTGTTTTACTACATTCACTCCAGACATCAGCTTGAACATCTTAGTGACTCCTGTGAATGGAAATATCCCTCATGACAGAGAGGGAGAGAGCAGACGAGGAGAGCTGCTTGAATAATGGATTGAACAGCAAAGAGGATGAATATATGATGTAATTCATGAATTATTTTGGATTTCAAGGAATAGTTCATCCAAAAGTGAACGCTCTGTCATCATTTACACGCTCAAACCCGCGTGATGTAGCTCTTTCAGTTTTGTGTGAGGAACACGCTGAAATGTAAGTCTGAAATCTCTGAAGCTTTTTTAATCAGTATTGCCAATATTGACGTGATTATACTTGGTTAAAAGAATATAAGTGATATTATCCATACCTAATGTTGAATTATGTATTATGTACTCTTCTGGCCAGGAGGAGCTGGCATGTTGTTTGTGTATGTGTGTGTGACTTTCCTCAGGGCTCCAGTTCAATATGTAGAAGTGTAAATTCAGTTTGATCCAAGCACACTCTGCTCATCTCTCTCTTTCTCTCGAGCCCTATGGGACTAGACTAGTTTTCCCTGAGGAGGTCAGGTAAATCTGTGTTTCACAGACGTACTTTGTGATTTCAATCCTGTCAAAACGCAGCTGTGTTCTCTCACACACTTTGTAAAGTGTAAATCACCTGCTGTTTTTGTGTAAACCGGCTGGTTTTGTGAATCCTCCGATAAATGTAATTCTGTCTGTCACTGATTAAGGATTATATTGAGATTATATTGTTTCTTTCACAACATCTTGATCTTAACTGTTACTGTAAGGCTAAGTGTCATGGTGAAACGGTTTTTTTTTTGTGCCGTTTCAGTGATTCAGTTTTAAAATTTCACATTTAATTCAGTGTGTTACTTCCTTTGTAACAATTAGAACTATTTGCTTCTTTCTACTCTATTTCAGGTCGTGTTTAAGTACTTCTTTAACTAAAAAAGGAAACTAAATCAACTAAATAAGTAGGGTTGGGCGATATACGTATATCGAACGATATATTATGCGCATCTTGTCAGTAAAGCTGGTTCTTTGATTAGCGCTAAATCTTCGTCGGCTGTGTTTAAATGCAGCGCCAGTTTATGAACAGAGCCGTAGATCACTGAGAAGCGGCGCGTTAGTTTCACGGGTGATTCAATGGCGCAGCTTCTCAGTCATATACAGCTCTGTTAGGGCTGGGCGATTATACAATCTCGATTTGTGATCGCGATCAAATTAAGTTCAATCTCGATTTTCAGCCGTGGGTATTCTTTCTCGATCACGTGCATAACATGATGCATTAAAGTGTACGACAACAAATCACAACCCGCTTTTCTAGCACCACGCTGTCTGCTAGAGTTGTGACGTTCGCGAATGAACCGATTCTTTTGAACGGCTCATAAAGATGAACGATGGGAGCC
>JAUCNO010001758.1:5518599-5561705 GCA_032353835.1 Enteromius viviparus
TCTCACAACTTGCGTCTCGTCTTTGCAGTCGCCTCAAGCACTCCCGCCTTCCCACACAAAGTCCATGTGACTGACAAACGTCGCCTCCCCACACAAAAAACAATGCAACTGACGAGAGGGTTTGCTTCACCTATGCTAAGGAAACGAGAGTTGTCGTTCAGTCACGGATAACAATCAAGTATGCAAATTAAATTATCGCGGCCAGAACAATTATCATGCGATTAATCGATTTATCTACTATCGCAACAGGCCTATGTCTGGATTGTATTTTTAACGCACATTCGAATGCTTATTGAACATATCTTTTTAACAGTTCTTGATCATATGGACTAGTTACACATTTCTATGCAGCTATTTTCCTTATTTAGTGTTACAATGGTGCCAATCGCAAATAAATATTGTAAAACTCAAATTCGAAGTCATAAAATGATTATCTATAATCAAAATATCTGTTGACTTATCTGCCATGTTTTCAGTGAGCTTGTCACAATCCATCAGATACGCACTTCGGTATCTCAGTGGAAATAGTAGGTTATCAGGTTAGGTTTTTCTTTTCACCTCCTGTCTTTTGAATACTACGAATTTAAAAATACTATTCCTTTCACATAGACCTGCTATATGGAAGTAGGCATATTTGCACACAAGCCTGTCAGGGCTGTACCTTTGATGCCTTAACATGCTGTCTAGATAGGCAGTTTACTAGGTTTTGGAACAAAGCCTGTGAGTGTGTGTGTGTGTGTCTGTGTTTAGGATTGAAGGATTTGGGCCAGTCCACTCTGCTTTACCTCAGCTCACTCCTGCTGTCCCACTCAAACCCCACAGCCCACAGAAAAATCACGCAAGGAGCTATTCTCATCTTCTCTCGCTACGTTTCTGTCCTTTCCGCCCCTTCTTGCTCCTCTTTCCACTTTCTTTCCTGTCAGCTTCTCTTTCATTCTCTGGAGGGAGAGAGGCTGATGCAAACGGGTGGGCTGTGGTGTAATCCAGGGCCTGGGAAGGTCTGTGGATCAAAATCCATGTTCCGTATCCTCCGCGTGTCCCTCGGCCTTGACGCCCCCGACCCGCCTGTTAGCCTGCAGTCCTTGACGTTGCCATCATACCCTCATAAATTCCAACTGCATCCTCCCTGACCCCGCGGCTGACTCCTCCCACACTCCGAATGATTGACAGCTCGCGGCAAACCCACTGATTCCATTTAGTCCTCTCAGATTAGTCGCAAGTTCAACACGTTTTGTACATTTGTGTGGGACTCCTCACAGTTTCCACGGCTTAGCCCACCTTTGTTTTAAAGATCAGGCACAGTAACGGCGTAATCCAACGCCTGATTGTCGCCAGAGCTCTTGGTAATCGTAATCGCCTTGAAATATTGTTGCGGTTGTCGCCATGTGTTCATCCTGGCACTTGGAGAATTCTCTGGAAGGCTGCCGGTACAGTCGAACAGGCCCAGACTCAGAGACGGGCGGCAGGGAGCGTGTTTGGGTGCGCAGATGTGGGCCACTTTTTTAGACTGGTCTGTCTGAGGAGGTCACGGCAGAATAAAAGGATCATATGACAGGGGTGTGATGCACAGAGCGGAGGAGGAAACTTCAGTGTGCGTTTTAAGCTAAAATTAGGCAGATGGTTAGACAGCTCTGAATTAAGTCTGGAGGCCAGGGAGAGAGAAAGAGAGAGACAGGGTGTGAAAGAGAGAATGACAATATTTAAAACAAAAATTGCTCAAGCAGCCATAGTTCTTGTTTAATTTGCAACTCTGTCTGCCTGTCTCTGGGACTGTATTCCTCACACACGCACACACACACACCCTAGAACAACACGAATGACTTGAGTAAATTGAACTTGACTGGTATTTAATTACGTGAAGTGTCACTGTGTGTTTGTGTGTGTGTTTGGATTTATAGGCTAGGGGTTGAACTGAAAGAGTCTAGGTCCATCTCTAGTTGACGCTTTGAGCCTGTGCTAACTAGTCAGGGCCACATGACCTGAGTCTCAGTTGTTTTATATGGTGACAGCAGGAGGAAATTCCCCTGTCTGCAAACTTTGTCCCAGTGTTTTTATCTTTGTATGGTTAGCTGTCCAAAGGTCTGGGACCAAACCAGGAGTTTTTCTCCCTTGCATTTGTTTTACAATGTCTAGATTAAATATTTTAGCATTTTGAAACAAGAAAAAGAATTTGCATTATGATATTAAGTATGGAATATCTGATTTTCTTTTAATCAGCAGCAATTTTTTTTATTCAAATCTTTACTTGTTGTTACTATAATATTATAATTTGTCAAAATATTTTTTTTTGCTATAAATGCTATATAGTGTTTCCACTTGTTGACTGTTGGACTCTACATTATATTTGGAAAATGTGACAAAAAAGTGGAACTAGAGCCATTTATATGTCAGACTTCTGAGCTGGAACAGAGTTCGTTTTGTATGTTCAAAAGAGAACTGCTCTGAGATCCTAATATAAACAATAATGGTATCCAAAGAAACAGTTTTACAATTTTCTGCATTAATTATACACAATACACATATATGTAGGCTTTTATGGTTCATTAAGCTGAATGAAAGAATTAGCTAATATTATTCTCCACCCTCCCAGCTTCTGTTTATAATATATGTTAATTATATTAGTTCCTAGAGATAGATACATAAACTTAAAAGATGCTAAGAAATGTGAAGGATTTGATTTGCTGACATCACTCATTCCTTAGAAAGTTTCCAAAAATACTCTTTTAAATGGCTTTTGGCACTTGGCATTTGATATTGTTGGACCCTAAGTGTGTAATTGTGTAATTTGCAAGGACTGGAACCTTTTGGTGTTGTAGGACCGGCGTCTCAATGCATCATCCCTCCCCTCTGTCTTTCTCTCTTTCTCTTTGGCTTAAAACGAATCTCTAATTTCACAGTTATCATCATAACCCCACAATGAATAATGCAACGTTATTCAAAGAACCAATCTATAACTTATTAATTGCTGCCTTTTCTCATTCAGTCTTCTCTCTCTCTTTTTACTCCTCTCTCTCTCTTTTTGCACACTTTTATTTGAGATGCCACTTCCATCACCCTTTCCATGTAGAAATATGATGACTCTTGTGTTATATCACTGACACGCTGATTTTACTCGCTTTTGAATGTTTAAATCATCCCTAGAGCTAGACACTGTCTCACACACACACACACACACACACACATTACAGAATCTACGGGGAGAGTGGTGCGGAACTGCACGCCTGTCTCGCCAATCATGGCTGTTTTCTTAGCTGATGGTTGTTTTGCAGTGATCAATAGAAGATATTTCTGCTCTGTCCGATCTGAAACAGGAGATGGATTTTCTCATCAGGTTTATGCTTTTGTCAATGTAAACACACACACACACACACACACATACAAATATAGAACATGAGGGGAGGGCAGGATGTGTGTTCCTCTTTGGCTGAGCTGTAAATCATGTTTATGACTGTAATACAGGTATGGATCAGTGTGTTGATGGAGAGAAGAATTGAAGTGATGAAAGTGTACGTAGTGTAATTATGTTTCTGTCTGTTTGTGTGTGTATGCGTGATGTAATATGAATGCGAATGCATATATGAATGTTTTTTTGTGTGTAAAGACTCTTTGGATGGAACATGTGTAACTTTCTGTGTGTCCGAGTGTACGCACTTGCATTTGTGTAGGTTTTCAGAATGTGTTTGTGTGGATGTTAATGGAGATGGTACAGGGACATTGAGCATGTCACACACACACACACACACAGCTCTCTCTGTAATGGAGTGTCTAAATATATCCGGTTTTTGCCGGATCCGCTGCCTCCGGAGTGAATAAGAAATGGGCTTCTGTAAAGGACAGAATATCTCTCTCACTCACTTACACACACACACACATTCACACACTTTCTCGTTTTCCCCTCTAAAGCTGTGTCGTCTGTGACAAACCTAGATCAGGAGTTTCTGTGAAAACTAGAACGATCTAGATTTGTTGGACCGTTTGCTTGTAGATGGGATGCAAGACACCTGCGCACACACTTATTTAACAGCACAAACATATACACACAAACACACACACACACACACTGAACGTGCTGTGGCAAGCTAAACATCTAATGATCCTCAATGGTCCCATTGGGATCTTGCGGGAGGTCAAAGAATGCAGGTGAATCCTGTGAGACTCTTTACGCTCCTCTAAACTGACCAATCAGCATGCATGTCTTATTGGTGGTCAGCCAGCTGATTATCTGTGCGTCAGACTCATGTTTTGTAACAAGAGGTCATGCAGTCATTAAGCAGACAGGAATGGAGCTCGTAAATTAACATTGATCTTTTAGTTCATTGCAGACTGTAAATACTTTTTTTTGTGGTTCCTAAACTTTGACAATTGTCAAATGAATAATATACTGTAAAGAGGGCAGGAAATGATGGGGTGAAGAGGGGCAGATGGCATAGCTGGCTTTTTCAGAGCATCCGTGCAACTGAGAAAGCGATTATGTACAAGCCTCAGAAATTTGATGAAGCCTGTATCGAGTAGCTGCAAGAGGAAATCGATTGCTTGAAATTGTTAGAAATATTTTTTTACATACACATTTAAATTTTACATATTTTCCCAAAGCCTTTATATAATTATAATGTATAAGTTATATTTATTATAATTTATGTTACAATGTAATCTGTATACTTTTTAAAAAATTATGTAACTTTTTAATTAAACTAATTAAAATATAAAGTGGACATGTTCTCAAGGCCTTGTTCTGCATAAATTATTGTAGTAAAATACATTATTTATCATTTTTACATAAATTCTTTATATTAAAAGATAATTTATATAATTTTTCATAAAATATAATTTAGAAATGATACACCAAAAAAAAAAAAAATTTATATATTGTTCTGAAAGCCTTTTCTAAATTAATATTATTATTTATATTATATATATATATATGAGCAGCAGCATATTATATATAATAAAAGCATTGTATTTATTTAAGTTAAATACATTTTTATTTAAAATAAAATGTAGATTTTGTAATTTAATTTTATTAAAATATATTTCAAACCTTTTATTTGCATAGCTGACAGAAGTGTAGTAGAAATCAAACTTCAGTCATTACCACAATTCAGTGTGACAGCCCAACAACAATGAACCTGTCTATTTGATAGATTTATTAGTTCTTAAACTCCTAAATATATTGTTTTACTAGGCAGAGGGCAGTGCTGCTTTAGTAGTTCAGTGTGTGTGTTTGTGAAAAAAAATTCACAGAGATGTGTGTGTGTGAACGGATTCATCCCTGGCTTTGGGCTAAATGTTGCTTTATATGCACTTCAACAACTACAAGTGTGGGCGTGACCAGCAGCTTCTGTTGTGTGTGTGTGTGTGTGTGTTAGCACTAGCCGGCCTAAAGGAATGTGTGTGTGATGTTTTCCAGTGGCTTTAAGAAGATTGAGAGATCATGAGACCAGAACAAAAGCATCCGCCATTTCACTGCACGCCCCGCTTTGCTTATGAAGAGAAGATAATTCTTCCTTTAAGATACACTTATGCGTGTGAAGTTTACAACATGTTTTCTTGAGTGTGTGTGTGTGTGTTTTTGTGTGGACATCAGGTCTCATTTTGCATTGTTTGTGTGGCATTGTTTGGGCAGACGATCCGCTCGGTATATCTGATGATCTGTGTTGCTGTGGAAGCGGATCTGGTAACTCCTCATTGGACCACAGAACAGCTCACGGACGAAAGGCCGAAGTATCCCAGCATGCAGCTTTGCACCATCTGTCATGGGCCCTTTGTTTGGGTGTGGGTTGAGCTGCTGGTCTCTGGTTACTCATAACATGCAAAGACGCACACACACAAACATACACATACTACAGCTTTAAATCACGTTCCCATCCTTTGAATTTCAAATCTCTGATAGCACAAGAGTGATGTTTGTTACGGTGGAAAGGCGCATTGACATGATCAATGGGATCTGTCTACCTGCGTTAGGATAAACCGGACGGTTTCTCTCACGATCGGAGTTGTAGAATTTCCCTTTTTGCTCGAACGGACACGGATGCACAGATCCACGGAAAAACTCACAGCTTTTAGCGCTCAGAAATCAATTTTATCAGTTCGACCCTGACGTCCTGCTTTTCTTAACGACCTCTAGATTATTCATCCATGTGGCAGGACACACACACACACACATAAAATCTAATACCCTCTCACTCACAACTGAGACGGCTAAAGAAAGAAAGGTGAATCCCACACCTTCTTTGTACAGGCCACCGCCCACATATCATTTCTCCTTACCATCCTCCCTCCCCTCCTTGATTTAGAGACTGGTGTTTTTAACACGCCGCCGCACATGCTCTCTTTCTCTCTCTCTCTCTGTGCATCCTGGGACGCCGACGGTGGTGTGACTGCCAGTGTCACCAAGCAACCGTGTCTTGCGACAGGCGAAGCCATCTCACGCTTCAGGAAAGCTGCTCCAGCCAATGGCGACGTAGCGCTGCGACCAATCAATGAGTCATAAGGGCCGGGGAGATGGATGCGTTTGGACACTCGTTAACCACAAACTTACGCCCTTGTGAAAATAGCTTGTATTCCACGTGCTGGCAGTAGGAATGAGCGTTTATGCCGCTGCAGCTGGGAATAAGCAGTGATAGGTCAAAGGTCGCAGTACCCCTGCTGCAGGTCACTGGGAAGGTGACGGGCCTGTGCTGAGCGTGCTCTGGTTGAGGAAAATGGAGTCTTTGTGTCGGTGCGGTTGCTGGCGCGCTCTGATTAGCACTGATCCATGCTGACGACTCTGTTGGCAGATTAGCGTGGCTAGCATTGGCCATCTGTTACCACGGGCCATAACAAGTGAGAAGTGTGGGTCATGCGTGCGTTTGGAGACAGATACGAGGCATTACGAGTAGCACACACAGACATAGAAACTTAAATTACACGCACACTCTTCCAAACACAGCAACCTCAGCAGTATATTTCACTGCCTCAGGAGTGTATGATTGATTTTCGGGTTAAATTAAATAACACACAGCTTTATGTAGTGTCTCTCTCTGGAAGCACGTTCATGGGAATGGAGTTCGCATTTCTCCCGGCTGGCTCGGGAACTGGAGGTGTCGTCCATATTGCATGGACTAAACGGATCCCGCAAAGCACCCGGATCGTGATTAGCATATGATTCACTCATTCGCAAGATCCGGGACCTGCTGTTTTTTCCAACAATCTCATTGGCCGTGTGCACCAAGTCAAATTAATTACGCAGCTCACGGAGATTATGATGCCTGCCTTCCAGTGCCACTGTGGAAGATGGCTAATTAGCTATAAAATCAGACTAATTCTGATGCTAAAGCTGTTTTAATTTCTGATAATTAAGTCAGGATTGGATCCTTAAACACCCTGGCATACCATTATTGCAGTAATCATGGTTGTTGTTATGAATTATTTTGAGACCCTCGTCTGTTAACGTTGATGTTTAAGGTAATCACGCTAAGTGAGTAGCTGTAGAGAGGTAGTTGATATAACCTATATACAGTACTGTTCAAAACTGTGAGGTCTGTAAGATTTTTTTAAAGAAATTGATGCACTTATTCAGCAAGGATACATTGAGTTAATCAAAAGAGACAGTGAAGACATTTTTAATGCTGCATGTTTTTTTTCTATAAAAGAATCCTGAAAAAAAATCATCATGGTTTCCACTGTCTTCAGTAATGATGATAATAAGGAATACAAAATCAGCAGCAAATCAGCATATCAAAATTGTGACACGTTGAAACTGATATAATGCAGAAAATTCAGCTTTGCATCACAAGAATAAATTCCATTATAAAATGATCATAAATAGTTACGTTAATTAAATAAAATATATGTGGATATTTTTCGCAATATTACTACTTTCTGCTAGAAATTCATCTAAGGAATTTTAGTTTACAATATATTAAAATAATACACATTTTAAATTGCAATGTTATTTCACGTCTTTATTTTTACTGTATATCTTTGATCAAATAAATGCAGCCTTGATGTGCATATTACAAAATCTTACTCCAAATGTTCATCGGTATAATGTATAACTCCAACATTGTTTAATTCAGGCATATTACACTGATTTATTTTAAACATATAATTCACAATTCACATTCTTATATGTGATACATAGTTGTGCATTTTAGAAAACCCTTACATTGTCTGTATGTGTTTCTGTAAAGAAATGACTTGCAATCTTTCTTTTTTTGCTATTTTACTGCTTTTTTGTAATATGATTGCACAATTATTAGTGATTTTACTTCACAGCAATTTCACCAAGATACATTCAAGCACTGTGTGGAATTCTATCCTTGTTTTCCTCTGAGCAGTGTTTGGACGGTTTTTCAGGGCTGAATTTCAAGCTAGCTTTCACATAGAGTAACCTGCCATGAACTTGAATTGGCAGGGTCATGACCTGGTGACCTTTGACCTCTTTGGAGGCATGGTATGAGTGAGGGGAAAATGGTTAGAAAGCAGAGATAGAGGAATGATCCGAAAGGCGAGGAAAGTGAAGGACAGGTGGAGCCAAAGAAAGGGGGGATAACAACCGCAGTGGCAGATTGTGGCCTCTGCTGCTGTTTACGCCAATATTCAGACACTTTCTTTATGTGTGTGCGTGTGTGTTAGTTTCTGCATTGCTCTCAGGCGAGAGCTGTTAGTTGATATTCTGTGGATGCTTCCATCTCTGAGATCTAATCAATGTGTGTATGCATGTGTGTGTGTGCGTGTAGCAGAGACATACAAGAAGGAGAGCCGCTCGGGGGACAGGCCACGAGTGTTTATATATAATGACAGAATAACAAAGCCATGTGTGCTACACTGTGGCGCACTCTGCCTCTTCCAAAATCCAAATTTCTTCATAACATTATGCATCTATGCGGATGTGCAACTAACCTCAAGATTTCTGAACACATAAACAGTTCACTTGTCTTTAGCAGTCAGGTTTTTTCAGCTTGAATCACACGCTAACGGCTGCTAATCGTATTTTCATGCATTTAAAGTACGTGCGGCTATGGTATGATTTGAGGAGGGGGAAAAGAAACTCAAGAAGGCTTGTGGGGTTTTGTGTGTATATGTTGGCGGCGTGCGACCGTCTTTAATATGCATCTCTCTCAAACTGTGAAATCTCCACAGAAACAGTTAAAAGGCATAATTTGCCTGTTAAGCACATCAAGTGTGAGAACGCTTGTTTTACGCTGTGTAAAAATGGCTGTGAATAGTCTTGTAAATCAGTGCGCTGCTCACTTTGTGTGTGTGTGAGCCCGTGTCAGTCTCTCTTCTATCCTATTGAAGGGGTCTCAACAGTGAATGAATGGTTAACGTGACAAGCCGAACAAACCCAAACGGGACGTTAATGTGTGGTCCTGTAGAAATATACTTGTGGGGTTGGTTTGTCTTGCCGAGCAGACGTGTGTGCGTGTGGAGACTGACTGGTGTTAAATAGAAATATTGTTCATGGCAAGTGAAATGTGAAAGGAAGAGTGGCAGGCCGTGTGTGCATGCAAGAGCTTGCTCTAATTATCGATTGGATTGTGCTTGACAGATATGGAGTCTGGAGAACGGCTGGCCTCGCCTTCCACCACCCCGGCCTCCGTCCACACCGCCACCTCTGCGTCAACATCTTCCTCCTCTTCCTCATCCACAGCAGCCTCCAATGCCAAGAGCAGCCTGAACCACGGAGCCACAGCCACGCTCGGCACATGCGGTAAGAACTCGTGCGCAGACACACACACACACACGCGCTCTTTCATGCCCTGACGCAAGGGTTGCTTATTGTTACAGTGCGAAAAGTGCTCAGTCAAAACTCACGCACAATCACACGCCAGCACATTTCCACACACACACATCGCCGAGTGTCGCACAGGCACGCTTTGAGCCTGGCTCCAAGTTTAGACTGCGTGGTTGGCGGCAGATTGGAGACTGATGTCATCAGGGACCTCTCTTCCTGTCTGATGAAGCATCTTTTTTTTACTGAGTGACATGTGCTGAAGCGCAAATCTTCTCTGCTGATTGAGTCTTGTCTGATAAGGCACAAGTGTTCACTTTCTCAGTTTCTGTTCTGTTAAAGGGATAGTTCTGCCACAAAAGGAAAGTTCTGTCATCATTTACTGTTCCTCATGTCATTCAAAACATCATTTTTTGGGGGGGTCCACAAAAGAACATTTTTGCAGTGAGTACAGACTGTTCTTTTTTGTAAAATAAAGCTATATCAAATATATTGAATTGAAACCTCATGGGTTTTGGATTCACATAAAGGTGTGTAAACGACTGATAGAATTTCATTCATTGATTTATCACTTTAAGTTATTTAAAGCCATACAAGAGCAAGATGTGTGTTGATTTGGCATCAGTGAAATATTTGATATAGTTATGTAATCAAATTTAAATTTGATGTCATCATGAAAGCGGTTTGAGAGTTAAAGCAGTGGGGAAGATTTTCAGCGGTTAATGACGTAAGAAATATTTTTGTCCTTTTTTCCCACACTGCAAATAGTGAAGCAATTAGTTTAACAACATTTCTTAGTAATAAGCTGATGCTACTTTTTGCTTGCAACACTACCGCGTTATAAGTCTCACATCTGATGGCTGTTTTGAATCAGAACTAGCAATAGCTTATTTATAAATGAATCACTCTTTTAAATGAATCGTTGGAAAGCTTAACAAAATCGATTCACAATTCAGTCTGCATTGTTCAGCTCACTCACCCACTAAACTGCAAAAGGCTTCTCACTAAATAAATCAGTAATAGGATACAAAAAAACAAGCCGATGTAAAATTAAATGTTCACCCAAGATCAGTTAAAACCTTTTTTTTCTTGTGTTTCACCGAAGATAGAAAGCAGGTTTGACATGACACTAAGGTAGGTATATAAATGATAACAGAATTTTCATTTTTGTATATTAGCTAATCGCTTTTCCAACTGTCCATAGGCTTTCTATCTGATAAAGCATCTCTTCTCCCTCTCTCTTGTGTTTTGTTCCTTCTGTGGTGCAGTCAGGGCTAAAGAAAGCCACCGACTTGCTCCTGTCGTAATTACCGACTTATTGTTCAGCATGTGAAAACACCGTCCAGGATTTAGCACTCACAGTTTTGGCTGCAAATTGAAAAGCTACTGCATTAATGAATCTCAACCAATTAACTAGGCCTTTGTTAATACTGCTGTCATCTCACTCTCCACCCCCCTTCACATAAACACACGCGCACACGTGAACGCACAGGCACAATAACACAGCTTTCCCTCCCTCCATCCTTCCTGACACTCTTAAATATCCTCCTCTCCTCTATAAACTGTGAAGTTTGCAAGGCACCGCTGACTCTTTCCTGTTTGTAATTCGCTCTGTCTGCTCTGGTTTCGTTTTTTGGCCCTGTGTCGTTTTCTGGTGAGACTCTCATTAACAGTTCATATTCCGCACGGCTTTCCGCTCCTCTACTTCCTCACCAGCCTGGCAAGAGGAGTCACAGTGAAGGGAGACCCTTTGTGTTTTTGCTGTTTTTCCCTTCAGAGTTTTGGATTTTTGAATATGTAATTCCAGCTCCGGCCCGTCTCTCTTGAAATTCAAGTACCCAGCAAAATTCAGGTTCAAGTACTCACCGACTCTTTGTTGTTCTGTGTTCATAGAAATAAACTGTAGCTGCAGTTTGAGTCAGAGCCATGGCTTAGTGGTTACTGAGGATAATTCTGTCAAGTTGAGTCATGGTGCTCATGTGGATAATGCAGTTTAAATTCTGTACTAAGCATATACTAAATTCATTCTAATTTTCATCTTTCTATTGTCTCTTCAATCAACTAATATAAGATAAGGAAAAGTGGCGTTCCATGTAGGAATGGTCATGATTGACTAGTCATCAACTATTCAGTTGGTGATTGGCAGTGGTGGTGTAAATTATCATTTTAACCTTTTGATTAGTCCTAACAATGCTTTAAACCATGCTATAGACCTAAAACATATTTCTTCTACATGTTTGTTAAAGCATCACTGCTACAACCAGACATGGATTTAAATATTTTGGTTGCAAATATTTCCTCTTGGTGTTTTTTAAAGACTACTATTTGCTTTCTGAGGACCAGTTATCCAGCCAGTTTGTTCAGTAACTTACTAAATAGTTTATTTTAAAAACATTCGTTGTTTTTTTTCAAGTTCCAAGAGTGCTGAGTTTCATAAAATAGGCCTGGGACAGTTTGCATCACTCCACTTGTCTGTGATTGCCACATAGAATTCCAGCCCTTGATCCTGCTTTGTCCTCTTTTGGGACTATTTTTGTTGGCTGTGCAAAAATAAAATAGCTGGCCATATTGTGTCTGGTACTTTTTGTTTATAGAACAGTTTTATAGCAATAAAAGCAAGAGTGCTGTATTACTGAATATCATTATGGGTGTGATTACCTGTACAATAAGCATTCCTGCTCATGTGATATAAAACTGGAAGAAATCCAAAAACAAACAATGATCCGTTAAAAGAAAAGAGAGTGATTTACTTGGGTTAAACAGACAAGAGGACCTCAGTAATTCAGTCCTAGTTGAGCTGATTAACGTTCAGAATGAGACTATCCCTCGACAGGTTCTCACAGCGCTATCATTACCGCTTTAAACGCAATTAACACTTTGTCCCACTAAATCACCGGCCCACAAGCGTGCCAGAGCGATAGATGATGTTCAGGTCGAGAACGAGGTGCATCTGGGCTTAAACAGAGAATATTTTAACCTCTCGCAGAACAAACGGCGGCCACATGTTCGCACTTTTTCTCGCCGTCCCCCTCAGACACACAGACAATTAAGTCGGCTGTCAGATCTGTCTGTGGAAATGTGATTGATGCAAACGGAGGGCACATTAATCGGCTTCCGCCGCATCCCACATAAGAGAGCGAACGAGGAGACAGGTGGGGGAGGACAGTGCCGCTTTTCAAGATGGCTCGGTTTGTCAGAAGATGGAGAACATGGGAAGGTGTGTTGGTGGGGGGGTGGGGGACAAGCGAAGAAAGAGAGCGACGGTGAGAGAGAACGAAGGAGAAAGATAAAATAAGAAGGATATCAGGTAATCCGGTAATTCTGCTCTGCTCCTCTCAGAGGCTGATTTAATTATTGCCGGCTGAAAGCGCATTAATATGAAACTGGCGTTTCTGCCACTGTGTGTGTTTGTGTGCGTGTATGTGTGCCAGCAGGAGCGGATGATGGTCTTTGGGGGAATATTTCCTCTCATTTATCTTCACATCCGCCTCTCTCCTTCTCAAGCTCCTTCTTTTCGTCCTTTTTTCCTTCTTTCGTCGCCGCTGTCTATATCAGGAGGAACCCATGAAACATACAGGCTGAACTGTTTTTTGTGTGTGAGAATTAAAAAGGACAGGCCTTAAGCTCGGGAACTGAAAGCTGTCTGTTGTATTCTTTCTTCTCTTTTCCGTTCTAGAGCCTAATTAAAAGAAGTATCATGCAAAACAGGATTTTCCTGCTCTTTTGAAATAAGAGTTAACAGTAAGACCAGTGTGGTCCGATTCAATAACAACTGACTCTTTGAACCAGTTTTTTTAATGAATCAGGCAAAAAATAAAAATAAAACTGTCAGATTAATTGCTGTAATAAATACCAATGTAATAAAACATTCCAATGTTTTTTTCTCTAGAACGCACTGCATCACAGCCAAGAGCAAATGCAGGAATACTTCAGAAAGATCAATTGCAAAAGAATACATTTGTAGGTTTCAGTTGATTCTGGGCGAATATTGCACATCATCCAGAATTTTACTGAATGAGAAACCGCTCACTGTTCAGCTGTCTGGATGATTCAAATGGAATCACACAATCAACTTAACACACTCCAACCCATTATTCACAAAACCAGCATCACTAGTTCTAATTCTAAATGGCTTTTAGAAAATAGCAGACATGTGATGTCCTTACATATTATCAGTGAAACAGAATCCACTCTCTGTTAATGTTTGTATCTTTCAAAATCAATAAAATGCCAGTGTTGCATTTTTTGGCAGCAACCACTGATCTATGTAAGTATTATGTATCAGTGGTAGCAATGCTACTGCACAACTCTGGCTTTTTAAGTAACCCAAACTTTTATTGGGTTTACTCACTTTGTGTCTTTTTTTTTCTGTGGAAGATAAATGGAGACGTTTTAAGAAATGCCTACACTGCTGACCAGCGTTGTGTCAAGATAAAATCACGACAAAGAATCATAAATGCTGTTGATGTGACTGCATAATCCAAGTCTTAAGGTCCAGTCACAAAATATTGGGGGCAAGAAATAGTCTTTGTCTTTTGGGCAACAAATTTCTCTGTTGTCAGTAGTGTCATATGAAGCACAGCTCACACAGAAGTTGCTTTCAAAACAAGTCACAAAATTTCCAATTGAGTGAATTCCTAATAAAATGACTGGGTTTTGTCATTACTGTTGTCCCGCAGTTATTTAAATATGACTGAAGGAACAGATTAAAATTTATATCAAATGGACAATATTGGTTTTGACAGACAAGAAAGTAGTTTTTTTTAAAGATACAGTAACAAAAACAGCTTGTTTTTAAGGGTCAGATAGAGTGGAAAATGGCCATGTAAGACTAAAATCTAACTGTTTTCTTGGACTTTTCAAATGGACAAACATTCTAAGTGGACTCTAGGGAAAATTTGTGCAAAAAAATCTGCATGAAGGAGACACTTCCTACAGTCTTCAAACATAAACAACAGCAAAGGGAAGTCAAGGCCCTCTCCTCCTCTCTGTCCCTCCTGGAGTTATAGCTATCTGCAGAAATCCTGCATTTCCCATCATTACTTTTCTGTGTGTGTGTGTGCGCGCAAGAGAGAGCTGGCGCGGTGCTGCGCTGGCGGAACGGTGCGCTCAAGCCTTTCTTCTCTGTGCTCCCTAATGGAAATTGAATTTGCATGAAATATGCAGCTTAGAAATTACATGTGACTCCTGAAGGAGACAATGGGCAGCATCAGCGCTGCCAGAGGAGATCGATCCCAGAAAGGATGCAATCTGGATGATGATGACGACGACGATGATTAATATGAAGAGCTCTGTGTTTACATGTATACCGAGAGCCTATACAATGTCAAACAAGAGATTGAAGTGATTTATCGAACTCGGAGAGGGTATGATATCTTATAGAATATTGCGAAGATGCAGTAGCGCTTTGAGCGTCTTCTCTCCCACTTCTTCCTTGTTCTATCATGCGGAGACTTTCATTTGGTCTGATCATAGTTATTAATCAAACACTGTCAGAAAGCCTGTGATTACATTAACATTAACAGCCATCAAACTGTCTCTCATTGAGTGTCTCAAACACATTGACTTAGGGGGCTAAATGAAGACATAACAGGCTGTTGTGTTTTGTTTTTTTAATAAATAATTATGTAATTTTACGTCATTATTTAATTATAAATACAATAGACTGTCCCTACCCCTAACAGAAAACGTTAAGCATTTCATCATAAAAAAAGAGAATGACTAATTTGCTAAGACATCCCTAAATTGACCCAAGGGGAGGTTTCGTCATGTTTAGCTAATTTATGGGGACATGCATGGAAACCCCTTCATCTCTGCTCTCATGTATAAAACAGACAGACAACGCAAAAACAGAAATTGCTCATGCTTAATCCTTTATTGGACGTGCAAACATAAACGTCTCAGGACTTTGTGGTTGAAAATGCAGCTTCATTGCTCATAGTCATTTCCAGATATGTGTCTTCAAGGGCGATACTGCGCTATGAAGCTATAGGTGTGCACAAACAGAAAGCCATAGAACATCCTGGACCCGTCTTTGATACACACACACACACACACACACAAGCCCACACACCTTGACAAAATGCTTTAAACACTCAGAACACATAGAAGCTCTGAATCACTCAACATTCACTCTTGTTCTCTTACAAATAATTCCCTTTCTATTCCTAGAGTGTCACTAGAGAGATTTATGTTCTTACTACATGTAATGCAAAAAACAAAGCAAAACTGTTTATTTTAAAAGCAAACCTGGGTATGATATTTATACTTACTGTAGGTTATATAGAATATGATTATTTGTTGTTTTTTCTGCACAATGTGACAACTTTTCTTATGTGTTTGTTTTAAGCATTTAACTTTAAAAGGTATTCTGGTTTGCATGATTACTTTATGCTAAATGTGTAATGTTTTTTTGTGTGTTTGATGGGACAGGTCCTCTGTTTGGGATGACGGGCAGTGACCAGCCCTTCAGTGTCAGCTCAGTGACCTCTGTGCCCAGCGCGTATCCGCTCATGGCCCACCCAGCCTTTGGTCTGCTATCACCGGCGACGGTCCGCCCAGAGTTTGGGGGTCTAGGAGGACTGGGGGTTTCTGCCGCCCTCGCAGCTCACCCGCAGCTAGGAGCCTTCACAGGTGTGTGTGTGTGTAAACGAAAGCCAGATGACATAAAGTGCTTTGTAACAAAATTACGCAAAGGTATAACATTTATACTGTAATGTAATGTAATATAATATAATATTGAAGTACCACAATTCTGTAACAGCAGCAACAACAACAACAAAAAACCAAAGTGTAACCATAATACCTAATTGTATTATATTAGTAGTAATAATAACACTGTAGTTCATGACTGAAGTGATGCTGATGCAAATTCTTATATACCCAATGGACATAAAAGTATAGTATTCATAAACAAATATTAAGCAAAAATATAATAATAATGTCGTAATTAAGAATAAGAATAATGCTTACATGGTGGGTTTTTATTCATGACTGATAAAACAAAATCCTATGTAACTTAAAAATATGTAACAAAAGTATTATAAACATACATCAATAATAAAAGCATAGTTTACCCAAAATTGAAACCTGTCATGTTTTTCCAAACCCGTAAGAGTTTTGTGTGTTATGCAGTACATTTCAGCTTCTGTGGTTTTCACATGTCAAGCAAGTAAGGCTGAGCTTCTGTTTATGTTCACTGATCAGTGTAAATATGTGAATAGAAGACCAATATAGATTTTTTTATCATATAAATCCATTAAGAATATTTTAACTTAAAACATGATTTCTTTCAACTTTTTGATACGTCGAAGTGGTGGTTGCATACACTGTCAATGAAGGGCCAGAAATCTCTCCAATTTCATTTATCTATCTCTTTAAACATAAAACTGCATAGTGTTTTATTAGAATATTAGATAACAGTAAAATAATAATTCTATAATAATAAGAATATCATCAAATATATATTTCAGTCCTGTCTCATTTAGCTCGTCTACTGTGAAATTATGAGGTCATTCACTTTTTTCTTTATCAGAATGGTGGAGAGCAGCAGAAGCACATGGACGGACTCCAGCCTTCTTCCCGCCTTTTCTAGGTCTGCCGCCTATGTTTGCCCCGCCGCTGCACAACCACGAGGCCAATCCTTACACATCCAAAACACCCAGCAAGAGCAGTCAGGCCTCCAAAGGTATTACTCTGTAAAACCCTAGTCTATATCTACCTCCTGGAAATGTATGCTATCCCTTGGAGGCAGTCTTAAAGTTAAACAAAAGTAATGCAGCAGTAATGTAGCCTTCAGGCTGGTGTACTCACAGTAATCATCGCCTTGAGCAGTCGCCTCCAGTGCTGAATTCATAAGGAGATCTTCTGCAGCTTGAACTCTGGAAATCCGTGACAAAGGCTATTTAACATAGTGTATATGTTGATGGAAATCTTTATTTAGTTTTGTAACTTGTAGCAAGAATTTGCATGTTTTAGAAGCATCTGATTGGTTGGTGTGAACTCTTTTGTGCGCAGGTGTGAACGGAGCTGTGAACGGTCGTTCGCTGTCTCCATCTGCAGCTAAAGGAACGGTTTCAGCTTCTGCCTCCCCCTCCCCCGCGCTCCGGCCCCCTGAACACAGCCGGACACTCAACGCCAAAGCCCGCGACCGCAAGGCCAGTCACCATAGCAACAGCACAGGGGAGCTTCAGGAGAAACCCTCACAGAAACCTAAAGAGAAGGTACAGCACCGTGACATACCGGGCACGGGCATGCAGTCTGCAGTCTAAACACACAAACACTCATTATACATGGGCAAATATTTAACTGTGTGTCGAATTCAGTAAAATTGACTCATGGTTGACGTCTGTGCCGACCCATGCAGAAACCCCGAAAGAAGCAGGTAGAGGGGCCTGGCGTAAGCGAGAGTGAATCAGGATCATCGCTGGATACTGACAGCGACGGAGTGAGCAGCAGTGATATCGATGATCTTGGAGAGGAAGAGGATGATGACGACGAAGATGAAGATGAGCAGAGCAAAGACAGCGAGGAGTCAGACTCAGAAAAGGAGCGACAGAAGAAAAAGAAAATGAAAGTAAGATTACCGTTTCTGGGCAGGAAACAAATATACCACTAAACAACTTAATCTCAGATTGCTCCACTGCAAAAGTAACATCTCAAAAATATTTCAGTTTAAACTTAAGGGTTTGTGGATTTGAATTGAATGTAAACATAATGTAATGCACATTGGTCAGTCATGCATAAATAAAATGGTTAAAACAGGGAACATTGCTGTAATATTACTAACAAATTCAATGAGTTGTACATAATAACCAGGTTTATATATTTAGCATCAATAAATGAAGTTCAATCAATCTCAAACTTTTTAACTAAATGAACATTGCTTGTCCCACAGATATATTCACAGCCATATTTAAACCATGTTAAACCAGTAGTTTAACCACAGTTAATAAGAGTAAATATATGTAAGTGTTTATAGTAAGTGTAAGGTTTATGCTTATTTTAATCAAATTGAATAAATAAATATTTAAAGAATTTGTCATGACGTTTTTTACTAATTTATGTATGACTGACAAATATGCATCACATTATTTCTTTTTTTGAATTTCAGTGGAATTAAAATGTGTGAATCTTAAAATAAGGCCTAAATATTATTTAAAAGTGTCTTACCGTTTAATGATGAGGGTCAGTGGCTGTTGACTGTTTTAAGTGTTTAAAGAAAACCTTAATTAACAAAAGGACTCTCTATCTTGTTTGCTCAGATTGTGACGCCAAACTCTGGGCTCAGTAAGAAGGAAAAGACCAGGCTGTTAGCAGCCAAAGACTTCCACGGAGGCCTGCCGGGCAGTGCACCTTTAGAGTCCTCTCCAGTGCACCTGCACCGCTCTCCACCTCCTCCAGGCCTGTCTCAGCCCCCTCTGCTGTCTCTATCGGGCAGCAGAGCCAGGGAACGACCTCTCCACACCAGCGTCATCCAGTCCACAGGCCTGGCTGCAGGCGCTAAACCGTTAGCGCTCGTCGCACAGTCACTGCGAGACGTTTCTCCTAAACATTCTCCACAGCATCGCACCTCCTCTCCAAAAACCACATCCGCTACCAAACCCCTTACTTCCTCACCTCAGCCCCTCCCACTCTCTTTATGCTCCTCCCCCAAACCGCTCTCAGTCCCCTCCCCTCCAAAACCCCTCCCCCTGTCTTCTTCTCCCAAACCTCCGCCTCTCACCCCTTCCATCAAAGCGCAATCTCAAGCGTCCTCCCAGAAGTCCCAATCTCCGGCGCTGGACGCTCTGACCAGCAGGAAGATTCTGGAAAGTTCTCTGGCACAAGTCACTGCTGACTACAGACTGAAACAGGTGAGTAGACAGTCTGCCACGGTCTGGCAGGGGAAATGCGAGACTGTTCATCCTTCAAGTCTATACATTAATCTGGCTTTTCCCTCAAGGCCGCTGTCCACATTTTCATTTTCCAGAAAAGCAAACTAGCTAAAGCAAATTCTCCACAGTTTGTGTCCGTATCTTTTAAGCCAATTTAGGATTATCGCTTTTAGGGTGCTGTTGGTATTCAGGACGTGTCTCTGCTTATTGACCAGCCTATTTGAAAAGGTCATAGTAACAGAGAGGGAGAATGTGAGGGGGAGAGAGAATTATTTGTGTGTGTGTGTGTGTGCGTGTGTGTGTGTGTGTGTGTGTGTGTTTGTCAGTGTGCTGAAGACAGAAATGCAGAGAGAAGGACAGAAAGGACAGCTCCGTTCTCTTATCAGTAGGACTGGCTTCCCTACTGTGTGGCTTTAGTTGGTAAATGAAAGCGACAATGTGCATCGCTTTATTAGAATTACTGAAGCAAAACCAACAGGCAATTAACTCCATGACTTCTTAAGGGTCCAGATTTCAGCAAATGAGTGTAATAAATGGGCCTTTTCCTCACCTCTTCTTTTGTTGCCTTGAAATTACTGTTGAAGAGGTTAATATAGATTTTTTTTTCTTCTACTTGTAATTAACCAGAGTGGTTTTATTATTATGTTACGGTAAGGAACAGTTTCATAATATTTAGATTTTAATTAGTGGTGCTTACTAAGGCAACTAATGGAGTTACTTTAGCTTATACATGAGGATTTGGTGTTTTTTCTGTGTGAATACTTCCTAAAAACATGTGGCTTGCTAAGATGTTTTTTTTGATCAGTGATCAGATTTTTGTGTGGCGGATAATAAAACGGCAAGAAAGTTCACCAAATCCTTAATACATGATTTTATTAATTGATCTTCAAAATTTAACTTCTTTCTGTCAACTGCTTGCTTGCATTGATATCTGCCTCCATCCAATCAACAACTTGATAGAGTCAAGTTTCCAGCCTACTTTTTTTCTTTTGAAAATCTGTTTCACTTTGAGTTCACAATATGGAATAAAACTTGATCTGTTGTTGAATCTGTCACATACTTAAAGGGTTTATTACAATGATTCGGAACTTCATAGACACCTGGAGGTTGGCTTCTTGGCAACACCATCTAGAATTCCCTAGTATTAGTTTATTATTGCAATACATTGAGGAAGCTATTATGGTACAATGAGGATTGCATGTGTTTGTGCTGAGTGGTCAAAGGCAGGCAGTGTTTGAGCATTCCTTCTTTCTTAATGAATGTTGTGGAGCTGATAGAGTCATGGCCGTTCTGTTGTTCTCTGTTTCGGTGAGTCAGAGCAGCATTATGCTCACTCACACTCTTCTTCCACCAGCACTTAAGCCACATGACAACCAGCGCAATTACCACATCTCCACCTCTCCCTCTCTGCTGTTTTCCCCCTCTCTCTTTGTTTATTAGTCAATTTGTTGTTTCTTGCTCTTCTCGTCTTGGTTCTCAGTATACATATCTCACTTTTTCTGAAGATGTGCTTTGTTCAGGGAAAAAAAAGTCCTTTTTCACTTTGTTTCAAAACAGTATTTATCCATAGCAGTACTTGCTGTAATATTGTTTTTGAGAACAAGATTAGTAGTATTAATAGATATAAAAATATATAATTATGAAAGAAATACAAATTATGTTTTATTCAGGTATATGCATACTTCAAGTGTATATATTGTTCCTCCTGTGTTGTAATCGTTATAGTAGTTCACTACTGCCATAAAATGATATGTGCTAAAACTTTATATTTATAGCTATCATTAAAGATATCATCTTTGCTGTGAAAGAAACGTTATATTAAAATAGAGGCATTTCAGCATCATAACTCCAGTCTTCAGTGTCACATGAGTCGTTGGAAATCATTCTAATATGATAATTTGGTGCATTAAAATGTTGAAATTTTTGTAAATTTGTGGAGACTGTGATGCTCTACCATTCAGACGTTTGCATTAAGAAAGCTTAAAAAAGAAATTAATACTTTTGATCAGCAAGAATGTAATAACTTGATCAAAAGTGACAATAAAGATATTTATAATATTACAAAAGATTTATAATATAGAAATTAATGCTGTTCTTTTCTCCCTATTAATCAAAGAAATTAAATATTATCCAGCAAGAACTTTTTCAGCTTTGATAATAATAACTATTATTAATAACTGAGCACCAGCATCTGTATATTTGAAGGATTTCAGTGACGCTGAAGATAAAGTAATTCCTGCTGAATAATATTCAGCTTTGCCATCACAGGCATGGTTTACATTTAAAAATATAAAATAATAAATACTAAAAAAAAATATTTTACTTTCTTAATATTAGTGTCATATAACTGGAGAGAAAAAAAAAAGAATGCATAAATGTCAAGATTCACCTGTTGTCCAGTGAAAGTACTGCATTTGAACCTTTTCTATTAATTTAACAGCACACCTTTTTTTTAAACAAGACTGGATGTGATAGACTTATTTTAGTTTCTTTCCATCATCGTTCTCTTTGTTTTTCCTCCTGCAGTCTTTCCTGTCCCAGGACCAGACGTTTCCTCTCCAGTTAAAGAAACAGCAGGGCCCATATAAGATAAACAAGAAGACGACGCCTTCTTCCTCATCTTCATCCTCCTCCTCCTCCTCCGCGCTCCCTCTTAAGCTCAGCTCTGAAGCGTCAGGTCGGACCAAGCCCCCTACAGCGCAAGGTGTGTCCTCCTCCAGTCTGCCTTTCTCTCATGGCCTGCTTGGTCTGGGCCAGCCTAACGGAGTTATCCAGAGCACCCAGGACATTCCGTTGGCCCTCACCACCAAACCTCGCTCAGATGTGCCCGTCAACCTCAGTACAGGAGGCCGTAAGAGCCCCGCCTCCGCGTCTCCCACTCCTAACCGCACCCGTGAGCCCCGGAAGAGCAAGACTCCCAAAGCGTTAGAAGCCTGGAGGGGTTTATCCCAGAACCACCTGGTGCAGTCTCTGGTGGACCTGTTTCAACACAGCGGAGCTGAACAAAAGCTGCCCAGCAGCAAAGACTCAGATGACTCTGCTGAGGATGAAGACGATGAGGATGATGATGTGGAGGATGAAGAGGATGACGATGAAGAGGATTCAGATGACAGTCTCTCAGGTGAGATGCCTAAGGAGAGGAGTTTTACACACACAAAAAAAATTATTTTAAGAGTAATAAAAAAAATAAAATAAAAAAAAACACCATAAATGATGAAAATAGTTCAAGATATATACTGAACATTTTGTTTCCCATTGACTGCCGTTGTATTTTTGTCCTTCCAATGTCAAGTCAATACAAACCACTAAACCTTTAATTTGGTTCACTGATGCAACCAATGACTCAAGACATGTTATAATGATCAGTTCTATAAACACCGCCTCATGTCTCCCTTCTATTTCTCAGAGTCGGACAGTAATTCAGACAGCGAGATGAACGGCTCAGAGGGTGGGAAAAAGAAGCGCAAGGATGGAGTCACGGAGATGGACACAGATGGAGAGAAAACTCCTCAGAAACTCAGCAAGGGGTTTTCCCATCTGAACTCCTCCACCAATCACGGCCTGTCCGACTGTCTGCCACTAAACCTTCAAGTCAATAAGCCCTCCAGTGCGGCCACGCCCACCATTGTGAGCAGCTCCGGTGCCTTGACCTATCACAGCTCTCCCTCCTCATCGTACTCTGTTGGCACCTCTCCAGGTAACCACAGGCAACATCATTACTAAACTAAAACTGGATATGCTCGACGCCTTCCTTTGGAGATCTGTCGGTGTCAAAGTGTGCATGGGGTTGAGTATGCGTCGTGTGTACGCGTATGCCCTTTTGTTTGTTTATTTGTCGGCGTGCAAGCTGTCACACTCAGATGATGGAGTGTCTATTTTTAGAAAGATAAATGGTGGCGTCTGGCATCACTCGGCTCCCTTTGTGCCCGTCTATTTGGGTGTGCGTCCTTGGACTGAGCTCCGTTTGTCCTGTATTCCAGGAAAAAAAAACCTTAATGGAATTAATATTAAACTCTTGCCATTAATTGTGTGTTTGGTTTATACAGGGTCAGGTTTAGGGTTAGGTAAATGTAGCCGGTAACAAGAGCTCTTTGTGTGGTGTCTGGGTTAACTCCGGTACCTGTGTTTGGCTTAACCTGTTAGCTGAGGCACATCAACCAACTCTGTTTGGCTGACTTAATCTGTTTTTCCTTCTGAAGCTAACAGAGACATTTGTTAAACAAAACACTCACAAATCCAGCAAACATGGCACACAAGTGCATCTGCTCTTGGACGGCGTTCAGCATCCCTCACCAGGATGGAATGAAACACTTTTTCTAATGAAGTCGAAAGTGTGTCCGTTGAAGAGCGAGAGGAATCTGTAATAAGCTGAGAGAAGTTACTGTGATGATTTGTTTTTGGAGCATTATTTGATTTGCTGAGAGATTCGTTTAACTCCCGTTTTGTTTGCAGACTTGCAGACTCGAAAGGAGAGAGATGAGAATGATTTTGTTAGTTAATTCCTGTGGTTTTTGTTAGTGTCACTATTGGTATTACTCATATTTTGAACAACACCCAATATTAAATTAAGCATGTAGCATATCTTGCATGATCGCTTGTGCTACAAACATAAATGATACCTCAGATCACGTGGCTTGTTTAGGAGTGCTGTTAGTTTGCTATTTTTCGATCAGCTATAAAAAACTGATTTGAGACTTACACAATTTACACAATAACTAGGTATATGCAATATGAAGGTAACTTGTCAATTATTAACTGTTCATTAATGGTACTAGTTTTGCATGCACTACTGTTCAAGTTTACTGTTGGTAAGATGTTTGTTAAAAGGTTTTGTCTCTTAAGCTTACTAAGGCTGCATTTATTTAATCAAAATACAGAAACATTTTATTTTTATGTAATATATTGCTAAAGCAGAAGAGATCATTTTTGCACTAGACAAAACTGCACTAGGAGATTGTGTACAGAAGTTTATGTATTGGTCAACACAGTATATCTGATTGTTGATGCTCATTTAATGCTTATATTTAGTCTTCAATATTTTTATTACCATAAGCACATCTTACCATTATTATCCATTTTTGTACCTTTGATGCCTAAATTTACTTGATTATAGTTTTTAAGTGTTTAATCTTTAATTTATTTGAAAATACTTGGCAATTAAAATCATTGTAATTTTTTTAGATCTCCTATTACCATATGAACATAATTACCTTTTCTGTATCAGCCAAAATTTTTAAATCACTTCACCTCAAGTTAATAATTCAGGATGCCTTAGCTATCGCAAATACCCTGGCATTTTAGAGACCAGTTTTATGCATGCAGGCACCATCAAAAACCGAACAAATAAAAATCGAAGTTTTATTTGATGTTGTTTGCTCATTATGTGAGTTGTAATTTGTAAGAGATGATGAAACGGTTTTTGTGTGTGTGTGTGTGTTATAATGTGTTTTGTCTGGCTGTTGTCTTGTCTCAGGCTCTGCGAAGAGAAAGCGAGTGATGAATGAAGATGATTTACGGATTCCGCTGGAAATGGGGTACGTTTAAATATGACACGCTGGTGGCAGCATGACTCAACACCTGTTAACCGCAGCTCTGCATTCTGTGCTTCTAAAGCAGCAGACACACAGTCTCATACAAACATTGCATTAAGACTGCAGATGTTTAAATACTCCAATCAGAATTCTTTGCTCTATTATTATAAACCCGTTCAAAAAAGCAAAGTAGCAGCAGCATTTCACAGTGATGTTATAATAGCATTGTACTTGTATTCTTTGAATTATTGTAAGTACAGTTCAATGCCACAGCAGCAAGTTATATGAAATAAATTCCAGAAAAAAGTTTTTAATAAATCTATGTAGGTGCCGTTTAGGTCATTTAACATTTACATAATATTATAATTTGAAGAACCATCATCATGCCTTTCTATTACTTTTAAACTTATTACTTGATTTTTATATATATATATATATAAATATATATATATTTTTTTTGCTTGGACAAAAAATAGACTTCCTGCCTACATGCCTCTTAAATAATCAGTCAATCAAATCATATTGCGTCAAAATAAATGTTTTAATTTATCAAGCAGTTTTTGAACATTTCTGCGAGAGTGTCGTATTATGATCTTCTTCTTCAATGTGTATGTTGTTGGTCTAGCTGGCAAAGAGAGACCAGGATGAAAACAGTGGGCGGTCGGCTGCAGGGAGACGTTGCGTATTACTCCCCGTGTGGCAAGCGACTGCGACAGTACCCAGATGTCGTAAAGGTAACCTTTACCCGTCTTCCCCGCTGCCTCACGCTTAGACACCCCAAAACGCTCAGGAAGCCTCACCCCCCACCCTTTTCCTCTCCCAGTGCACCATTAGCAGTTATTGGTGTAAGATCCAGCAGTTTATTTAGGTCATCTGGTCACTTTTAGCTAGCTTTGCACTGTTAAGACAAGTGTGCTAGGCTGCTTTCAGTTTGGTACCATTATAGTGCTAATGGCTCTCTGGATGTCCTGTCTGACAAAATCACTATTATTCTCTCTTCTGTAGTATCTGTCCAGATACGGAATAACTGACATCACACGTGATAATTTTAGCTTCAGTGCAAAAATAAGGGTTGGTGACTTCTATGAAGCCAGAGAAGGACCCCAGGTGAATGCCTTTCATCTCCTCTTTTTCTTTTTTTTTTTGTTCTTTATGTTCTTTTTTTCTCTCTGTCTCTCTCGCTCGTATTCTTTGGCTCTCCCTGTATCTCTCTTTCATCTTGAACAGGGCAGGGAATTTAATTGAACCCCGATAGCCTGAATTTCCCCTTTTAAACTGTAGGGAGTCTGTGCAATAATCAGCGCTCGTTGTTTCCACAGGGTGTTACTTCATGTTTTGTCTGTCATGTGTGCTGAAAGAGATTCTTTAGATTAAAGATACAGTGGAGCAAACTTTGGGACAGTTTATTGATTCAAATTTAAAATTGTCTCTCGTTTTATTTTTTTAATTTACTTCATTTCATGCTTTTTAATTTGTTTGCCTAAATTGGATCTACATTGAGAGTAACCATTTGATTATTATAGAGTCACAGGATCATTAGTGGTGTGACAATCTTCTAAGAAATCAGGCTAAAATTAGTTTCTACAATCATCTCCATAAGTCTGACCCTTCTCTGTCCCCTGCTTCCCTCAGGGTCTGCAGTGGACTCTTCTGAAAGAGGAAGAGGTCATCCCCCATATCTTGGCTATGGAAGGCCGGCGAGGTCGTCCACCCAACTCTGATCGGCAGTCGAGGGGCAGTAGTGAAGGTTCGGGCAGCCGGCGGCGAAAGGGCCGCCCCCCGAATCTAGGAGAGAGCGAATTCCCAAGTCCCTCCGAGGCCAAACTGCTGCGCAAACTGGAGGCACAGGGTAAAGTGCATGTTTTTGACTTTTTCTCCTCATTCATGGATAATAACGCATGTACTGATGGAAAAGATTTGTCTAATTTCATTGCAGAAATCGCCCGACAGGCAGCTCAGATGAAGCTCATGAGGAAACTAGAAAAGCAGGCACTCGCACGGGCTGCCAAGGAGGCCCGCAAACAGCAAGGTACTCCAGGCTTACGAATATCACTCTGTTACTCTTAATGCCGTTCAGACATCTCGCTTAAACCTCGTTCTGTCTCTCGTTCAGCTATTATGGCTGCAGAAGAGAGGAGGAAGCAAAAGGAGCAGTTGAAGATTCTCAAACAGCAGGTGAGTTTGTGAATAAACCAGTCTGAGGGTCACTTAGTATGAGATTCTAAGCTTTAATACAAAACAGAGACGGGCGGTGCTTCTACGGCTGCAGCACGGCTGCCAGTCGACTTTTTTAAATGCACAGCAGCACTTTCAATTAACAGACTTCCTCCTCCTCTCCTACCAGGAAAAGATAAAGCGCATTCAGCAAATCCGTATGGAGAAGGAACTCCGCGCACAGCAGATTCTCGAGGTACGGAGTGACTGCGGAAAGAAAATAATAAATTAAAAGAGTTGAAATAGGCTTAACATTCTTAAAATACACACCACCCCCTTCGGTTCCTGTTTAACATGGGGCCCGGACCACAGCAGAATCACTCACCAGCATTTTGGAGCTCTGAGTTCTGCATAATTTTTGTCGGACTAATGCTAAATTGGTTTTGGTGGACAGTTTTTGAATATTAAATTTGCTGCCTTCTGTGTTTCAAACCTAAGGTAAATTAGACATAAAAGATTTTTTTCCATCAGACAATGGCAGTTCTTGCATAAGTAGCAGGAGGAAGACACTGTTTACTTTACTCACCCAATTATAGAGGCTTCAAAAGTGTTTTAGCCGGGTAAAATCAAATTGGAGCTGACACGCTTGGCAAGCCATTCTGAACAGGATTTCTTGCTGTTTGTAATTACGTATTTAAATTTTCAGCTAATTCGCCTTTGCTTTCTTTTTATATTGCCGTTGTCAGAGCCCGAGGAATATTGAATAGTTTTGAAGATCTCGGGGCTGATTCTGACACGGGCTTGAAGAGAAAACATTCTCAATCACTGACTCAGTGATCTGTAGCTAGAGAAAGCGCAATAGTGGCAAGACGTGAGACAGAAGGGCTTTCCTGTGCGTGTGTGTGTGTGTGTTTCGATGCCAGCTCTCGCTTTTCCTCTCGCAGACACATCAATCAAAGTGTTAGTATAAGTTATAAATAAAACAGATGTTGGTTTAGCATGTTTAATTTAGGTTTATACCCAGCACGGCAGCACTGGTCTGACCCAGACCTGTTTTGCATTGGCAGGCAAAGCGGAAAAAGAGAGAGGAGGCTGCCAATGCCAAAATGTTGGAGGCGGAAAAGCGAATAAAGGTCAGTTTGTGAGTGAGAAGAGATGCTAAACACCTACTCTTGCGCACTATGAATCATTGCCGTGGAAACCCCCACCCCCCCACCCGAGAAAACTTCCCTCGCTCTCACCTACCCCGGCAAACCATTAACATTCCTCGGCCACAACAAAGAAGCAGAGAGCCGCTGTTTGACTGATGTCTGCCGGCCTGTGGGGGAAAATTAGCTTGACATCTGGATTTTTGCTGTTGTTGTTTAAAATGAAAAATGCACAGTGCATCTTTTCATGTCTTGTACACATGGGGCCATCACTAGAATACACAACCTGCTCTAAATAGCCTTCCTTATTTAAATGAAAAGTATTTTTTTGTAGAGTATTGTGGCTTTTAGCCACGTCCGTTAGCTTTGCAGCCATCTTGTGTCAAGCGTAGGCCTTTGAAATGCACAGATTTTCTTAAGAGCTGTATCATAAAAGTGTTGTACGGTATAAATTATATGATAACAGTAACAATAACAATATACCACAATGTCGGTATTTTGTGGAAAATTCCATGTAAAATGGTAGGTTTTTTTTATTTTTAAAGAAATAAATAACTTTTAAATACCTTTACATTCGTTAAAAAAATGAAATAGCATTGACAAGAAATTCATATAAATCCTGTTGTTTTAAACTTTCTTTTCATAAAATGTCAGTCTATTAGAAAACAGTTTCATGTTACTATTTTTACAGTTTTTGTATTTTAAATGAGCAAATGAGAACATTACAAAAAAAATTTACCAATCCCAAAACATTTATTTCCTTAATAAAGTAACAATGTTATTTTGTTGTCTTTGCAATATCTGACATATTTTTTCCTTTGCATGGAGAACATATTTAGATATCCATGGCATAAAAAAACCCAGTTTATGTCTCTTTTTGGATCAGTTTTAAATAGTATTGTAGAGTACTGTATAAGCCACCATATCACTCAGCACTAGTCTTTGTCTTAAAGGAAAAGGAAACCTAAGATGCTGACTCATCTTGTTTGCAGGGGCATGTACCATTGTGTAGTTGGTTGACTTGTTCTTTAAAACTCTTAATTTGCTGATATCGTGTTTAGGTAAAATATCACAGATCTTGCATGACTCTTGAAGTAACCATTTATTTAAAGATTACTGCATTCTTAGGCCTCATGGTTAGGACAGAAGGTCCAGACAGGGTTCTGATTGATGGTTTCATTTTAAACTGTGTCATAATGAGTGTTTTGGTGTAGCATTGAATCGTTTTTATGTTTTGTGTTTGTAGGAGAAGGAGATGAGACGCCAACAGGCTGTTATTCTCAAGCACCAGGTCAGTCACCACTCTCATAAATAATAGGTCTCATAATGGCCATTTATGTAGTAGTAGTGGTTTTTGCTACAAAATGCAGTAGAAGGGGAAGAGTATGTTTTTCTTGTAGAGTTCACAGTTACCGTGGTTAAAAAGTGTCCTTATATAAATTTGTTCAGTCTATGCCCATGTAAGAAGCGGCGAGCCTCATGTGGTTCTGTCTTTAACTTTCTGCTGTTTCTCTCTGGTTAATTTCCATGCTTTTTGGGAGTGGGATCTGTCTCTTTTGGGTTACAGGCTAAAGTTTTGAGTTTGTTTATTTTTTTTCTTTTATTTTTAAATGATGCTGTGATTTTTTTTCTGTCTCATAATACTCTGCCAACTCTCTCTCTCAGGAGATGGAGAGGCATAGACTAGATATGGTATGGGTATGTTTCATCTTCTGTACATCTAACACTCGCATCGTGAATCCTGGTTGTGATATGATGTCATAGCAGCACATTTTTAAATGTAGCACTGGCTGCTGTCAAAACTACATTTTCCTTCTGCATGGCTTTTCAAGCAAAAAAGTGAACAAAAGAAAAAAAAACTGCATCGCCTACATCTGCTATGCGTGTCAATGAGAGAAAAACGGCTTTGATGCAGCAGGCCTGTGCCTTGTTTGTGTATGTGTGTGTATGTAAGTGTGTGTGTGTGTGTGTGCGTGTGTGTGTGTGTGTGTGCCAATGGAGCCTGTTGAGTACATCCTCTCATTGGTGGAAAGTGCCACACACCCTCATTCCACGTCTAAAGTCACCCCAATATTGTGTAGCATCATTATAGCTGTGAAAATGTGAGTGTTGGTGTGTGTGTGTGTGCGTGTATGTATGTTGTGGAAGACTCTTTGTCAAGATGTTGCATTTGCACTGTGCTGATTGTCCTGCTTGTGAGGTCATCAGTACAGGTCAAAGGTCATAGTGCCTGGCCAATGAGAGAATTTGAGGAAACTCACACTTCTCTCTGTTGTACATTCCATGCCATCTATGGGTCAGATATGAAGATTTCACACTAATTGGCTTTGTCCTTAAAGTCAACATGAGACAGCAATCTCGACCCATTTTGCTTCCTTAATGTGATGTTTTTCAGAGTAAAATATTTACAAATTTTTGCGGCACAATATTTTCCAGTTCATACCCTTAGGAATTGATTGGATTGTAGAAATGGGCCATTCTATACCAGAATGGAGCCAAACCTGAATGCAAAAAAAAGCATGAATCTTTTAGCTATTAGTTAAAGGTGCACTCGGTAATTTTTAGGATTTATAGATAAAAAAAAATTAGAATACTTTTAATAAAAATAATTCAAAAAGCAAGTACACTCACATAAGATAAAACTCTAGTCATATCAGTAGTGTAATAAAACCTAAGATCCTCACGCCCAACAAGCCAAATACTGCTCACTTTATCTTGGTTAAAGGGATCGTACCCAAAAATAAAAAAATCTTTCATTCATTAAAAAGACCTTTTTGACACTGCATAAACAGCAACCCACATAGAAAAGTAGTAAGGACATCAGTGGTACAACTGTAATATTCACTGACACGGAAGAGAAGAAATTGTTGAACAAAGTAGTTATTTAGTAGTTAGTTATTGTCTTATTTGCCCCAAAGAGTATTTTAAGTAAAGTAAAATTAAGATTGAACCACTGATGGATTATTTTAACAATGTCCTTACTACCTTTCTGGGCATGTCAGTTGCATTGCAGGGTCAGAAAGCTCTTGGATTTCTTCTTTCTATTGACTGAATTGTCCTATTAACACCCGTGCTTTTAACTATTTCATTTGTAGAGTTTTTAAGTTTGACTTCATAGTGGTATCGGTAACTGAAACTCGCCTGATGCTACATCCACACCACTAGATGTCAGTATGAATCCAAGACATTTGTAGCGTGATATAAACAACAAATAACTGAGTGCACATTTAACATTATCCAAAAGTCTGCGAGTTTAAGGTAATCTCAGCCATACCCTAGTTATTTTATATTTTTAAAGAAAGACACTCAGTAAGACCTGAAAAGTGTATTAAGAAAGAGAAAGAGGGTCAATTATGATTTCATGTTGACTTTAAATTCATAATAACAGTGACATAACAACATGCTTCACTGTAAGGACAGGACATTGAAGCTGAGGGAAATCTGAGGTATTTTCCCTTGTTAGCTTGTAACAGTAGCTACGCTAATCTAACTCAAGATGCACCGACAGCTTTTCTCTTCTGACCTGCCCATTACATCTGTGGCTTTTCTTTTCGCTCTTTTGTTCCCGTCTGATCAGCTGTAACACACGTTTTTGTGGCTGCCTCATCCTGGCCATAGCAATGTGTCCGTTCTACACTTACTTTTTTTTCTTTCTCTCTCTTTCTGTGCAACATGCTAAACCACGCTGATCAGTTTTATCGTCTGTCTCTGGCTTTCATATTTTGTTTGTTTTCTCTGTGTGGATCTGTATGCTCTGCTTTCCTCCACTGAACGATGGAATCATTCTGTCTTTTCAGGAGAGGGAGAGGAGAAGACAGCACGTTATGCTAATGAAAGCTGTGGAGGCTCGGAAAAAAGCTGAGGTGTGCAAAACGAAATAAATAAATAAAGGAACACTGTCCTTCACCACTCCACTCTCCTCTCTGCACCTCAAGGCTTTCTCACATGTCACGTCTTCCTCCTCTGCTACAATCTCTGAATGTGTTTCACCAAATAATTTGGATGTAGTTTGATAAAGTACCCTAAACATTCCTCATTCTCCAAAACAAAGTTTTCTTGTAGAACATAATGCCCTAATGTCAAACACGCCTGATGTGGCATCCAGCTGGTTAGTAAAGTCTTGCTTCCACCCCGTAGGAGCGTGAACGCCTCAGGCAAGAGAAACGTGATGAGAAACGCCTCAACAAGGAGCGGAAAATGGAGCTCCGGAGGCTGGAGCTGGAGATGATCCGTGAGATGAAGAAACCCAATGAAGACATGTGTTTGACAGATCACAAGGTATTGGAACTGGATATTGGACAAGCTCTGCTTTGTTTGAAAATCCGATTATTGATGAATCCTGTATTTAGGGCTTGTTTTCGTAAGATTATCTCTTTATTAATAAGACATAACAGTAAGAGTCACCCAATCAGAACTCTCGGGGGGATGATGTTATACACATATCCTAATCTTAGCAGAGCACTTCACAGTGAATTCACCTGAGACAGAATACTGTCATCTAGTGGTGAAGATAGCATTATAATGAAAGTTGGCAGCATTGAATCTTAGACCAGGAGTAAAAGACCTCATTCATAAACTAAAATGACAGATGCTAAATTTCATGTGTAAAGACCCATTTTTACAGTGTGAGAAAGTAATTATCTTCATACTGTACTGACAACATGTTTTCATAATTAAGTGGTTTTTATATTCGAACTCTACTAAAGACTAAACAAATTATTATATCATTATCTAAAGAAGGGATTTATGAGGAAACTGCAGGGGGTTCATGGAAGCATAATTATATCTTATGTAAAATTAAAATAAATAAATGGGGCTGCGCAATAATTGCGATATAACTTAGTGTGATAATCAAGTCAAAGGCTGCAGTTTACCTAATCAGATGTGTTGAGTGTTTTAGAGTAAAGCATGCAATGCATTTAATTATAATTATGAAGTTTTATTTTAAAAGTGCAATTGTAATTTACAGCACTACTATATTTTTACTATTAATGCTACTAATAATTACTGCTATGATTGTTATTGTAATGCATAAGTCATATAATTTATTTAACAAATATTTTTATTATATATATACATAGAGAGAGAGAGACCATTCATAAAATGTGAATATATAAATGAATATTTACATGCTTAATATGGTGACTGTAATAGAATGAAGATGAAACAGTGAATCTCATGAACTACTTTTTTTTGCATGATTTGAGCAGAAGAAGCATACTTGATGCATTTCTTGTCAGATTTCACTGCTCATTCAAATCATGATGTTTAAAAACATTTTGTCTCGCTTGTTTTTTTTATTTTATTTTTCTGTCCCTCTATAGCCCCTTCCTGAGATTCCTCGTATCCATGGTCTGGTTCTTCCCGGGAGTGTGTTTGCAGACTGCCTGATGGTGGTGCAGTTCCTGCGAAGCTTTGGGAAGGTCCTGGGTATGGATCCCTCAGAAGTGCCTACTCTGGGTATACTGCAGGAGGGACTGCTCAACCTGGGAAACAGCATGGGGCAAGTGCAGGACCTGTTGGTCCGACTACTCTCATCTGCTGTCTCCGACCCAGGCTTGCCTCAAGGACACAGGGTGAGGAGGAAATGTCTGGAGGTTACTTCAGTGCAATTGTCAATATAATAAGTGTACTTTCAAGTCTGTTTACACCTGCTATTAACATCTGTCTCAAGTGACCCTCTCACAAGCACTCAGCAGAGACACATTTCTGTTTACATCTGGCATTAACATGCGTCTCCTGTGAGTGCTTGTAATCAAATTTAATGGAGGAAAGGGTCTCTGGTTTAATGAACACATAAATCACTTACTAAGTCTGTGTGCCACTGCATATGAATGAATCTGTCTATTTTTGGTAAGCAAAATTTAAATGGTTCCCTTTTCTCCATCAGGCTAAGTCTATCTTGGGTGACCATCTGACCAATGTGGGTCTGAATCGGGACAATGTGTCTGAGGTTTTGCAGCTGTACATGGAGGCTCACTGCTCTCAGACTGAGCTAGCTGATCTTACTCTGAGTCTGAGGACCAAAGCCTTTCAGGCCCACACGCCGGCTCAGAAAGCCGTTGTCCTGGCCTTCCTAGTAAATGAGCTGTCTTGCAGTAAAAGCGTGGTCAGGTAAGAACCAAGATTTCAATAGAGTTCCAGTAGAGTTGAGTTGCAGTGATTCTAGATGAGTTGATTGATGTTTACATTAGTACAGAGCACAACTGTGTATACAAGAACTTGTTTTTTGGTCATCACAATATATACACACCACAATTTTCTAACCAGTACAATAATAATTCATAAATAACAGTTAACTGAATTTTAAGTTCCGATTTAAAATGACAAGACAAATGAGGCAAATAAATATTTAGTATACTTAAAACAAACAACATATTTTTCAACGTTTAATTACCTTAAAAACCTATGAAAGACATTCTCAAACTGAAATGATTCATGTTGGAGTAGAGATTACATAATAAAAGTGATGCATAGTTATATTCTGTCAGGCCTGTCTGGGCAATATGAAATATGTATCTTGAAATAATAAAGAGGCAGTGGAGAGGTCACACAGTGTGACGGTCACAGAGCTTTGAAGACTTAATGCATATAAATACAGGAACCTCAGCAGCCTGGTTCATCATGTGACATTATTACACATGTATACCTGTAATCTACCAAGCTTATTATCCTTACCTAAAACTATTAAAACATTATTTTATAAAATATGTAGCTTTAAGTAACTTTTAGTAACTAGGAATAAAAACTGAAAAAAGAAAACGTAAACCTTCATACTAATATATTTGTAACATATGTTTTTTGTAGCATAAAAAATCCAAAAGCACAAACTTGTAATTAATTTTAACAATTTTAATTAAAATTATAATAAATTAAACAAATAATGACAATACATAAGTAATGCTAAAATAACACTGGAATCAGCAGCAGTACAAAACTGTTTGTGTTTTTGCAGTGAGATCGACAAAAGCCTGGAGCACATGAACGTGCTGAGAAAGGACGAGTGTATCGTGGAGGGCAAATTGAAGAAGTGAGTATCAACATTTATGCCTGCTTAATACCAACATGACTGCTGCATTTTTACCTAGAGAAAGCATTTTCAGCTATAATAGATGTATTTAAACATTTGAATCTTACTTACTTTCCCCTTCACAGACTGGAATAGCTGTGCGTTACATGCGCTTATCTATGTTTGGTCACTAACTAATCAGTATTTATGCATGTGTTCATGCAGAATGAAAACAATCTACGCTAAACGGACAGGGAAACGTGAAGCAATCACTGGAGGGGAGGAGCCTCAGGCTGCAGGTGGCTCCGTCATTGGTCACAAGCGTAAGAGAAAGGCTGGGGATAGTGATGACGACGATGATGAAGATGAGGACAGTGAAGATGCAGGGGATGAGGATGATGATGAAGAGGAGGAAGAGGCTAAAAAAGGAAAAAGAGTGGAGACTTGTGATGAGGTAAAAGGCGTACATTTTGGGTACAGTTTCATACAGCAATTACTTTAACTGTCTTTAGGAGATATTTTATATTGATTGAGCCTATGTGTGTGTGTGTGTGTGTGTGTGTGTGTCAGGATGAGGGAGACCCAGCCACAAGTGTTGAAGAGCTCGAGAAACAGATTGAGAAGTTATCAAAGGTAAATATTTTCATAATTTATGGTTGCACAAAAGAAATTCAGATAAAATTTATTATATATTTAGTTCCATTTTTTAATCATATTTATTATATTTTTTCATATATATATATATATATATATATATATGAAAAAAATTATATATAATTAAAGAAGTGATATGAAATAAAAAAAAATATATATATATATATTAATTAATATTTAATAAATAAATAAATGTTTACAATTTTTACAATTCTGTAATTATATATCAATATAACTATAAAATATAATGGAATTATATTTTATTTATTAAAATAATTACTAATAAAAATATAAAACAAACTGGGGGGGGGGGGTATTATATATATCAGAAATTAATTAAATTATCAAATATGAATTTTAACTATTTGACCTGCACTGTACTTATATAGTCCCACAAAAATGTGTCTTTCTGTGATTACAGCAGCAAAACCTGATCCGTCGGAAGCTGTTTGAGTCATCTCACGCCCTGCGGTCCATGTCGTACGGGCAGGACCGGTACCGCCGCAGATACTGGGTCCTCCCACAGTGTGGAGGAGTTTACATTGAAGGGTTAGAGAGTGGAGAAGGTGAGTCTGTCTGCCTATCCCTCCATCCATAACAGCATTTGCATATAGCCACACTATTAATTTTACACTAATTATGTTTTGCTCCTGTGTCTCATATAGGGGTCGAGGAGCGTGATAGGTTGAGAAACTTTCCAGTGCAGGTCAAAGAGGAGCCTAAGGAGGAAGTTCTGCAGCATCATCAGCATGAGGAGATACAGGGGGCTGTGAAGGAGGAGGTGAAGCAGGAGGAGGAGAAGCCCATGGATTCTGATCAGGAGGCAAATAAAGAGATGCGCTCCTCCCCACTAAAAGAACAGCAGGAAATAGAGGTTGCAACCACACCCCCTCAACCGCCAGAGCTCCGCCTCTCACAAAGCCCTCAGTGTCAGGAACTTCCTTGCATACCTGTCGGGGCCAAGGGGCTCTGCCACACCCACAACGGCTGCACGGCAACATTCGCTATGGAAACTACATCAGCTTCATCTCCAGCTCACTCTCCAACTACCTCCAAGCTGACAGAGGCCAGCAGCCCGAGCGCAGAGCACACAATCCCTCCTCCTCTGCAGCTGGGCATCCCTGCACATATCCTGCAGCCGCAGCTGGCGCAGACTCAGCTCTTGGCCAACGACCAGCTGCTCAAGGTCCTCAGCGAGCGCAGCGGACACTGGTTTAGCCTGCTTCCTCGCTCACCCTGCGATGACACCTCCCTCATCCAGCCGTCTGCACACCCACAGTCCTCGCCCAGCAGCAACACCCCCAGCACACGGCCCAAAACGCCACCTCCACCATCTACCTCCTCTCCACACCATCACCTGCTTCCGCTGTCTGCGTCTGCAAGCCCTCTGAACCCCTCACCTGGTGGGATCAGCAACCTCAGTTTGCAGGTAGTTACCCATCCTATGTGAAATATTGCATATTAACAGTGTCCAAAATGTTAAAATGATAAGCACCGAACTGGAAATCTGAAAACCAAAAAACAATATTTAAAATACCTGCCAAATTAATGTTATAATAACAGTTAATTGATTGATGTTATTTCTTTGTGACTTTCTATAACATACTGAGAAAAATGTAATATTGTAATATTAAAAACATTATGCAGCAGGAAGTTTTAAAAAAAATTTAGTTTTATTCTAATATGTCTAATATTCTAAATGTAAATATCTAAAAATATCTAAATCAATGGTACCTTTGTGAAGGTGCTTCATTGTTCACAATATTAAAATGCCAGTTGTTTTTGATTTACAGGGTAAATGTTATTTAAAGTATTTAAAAATGTGTGTGTGTGTGTGTGTGTGTGTGTATAGATAGATATGTGTGTGTATGTGTGTTTTAGCTTGGAAAAACCAGAAAAAATATATATTCATTATAAAATCATGTTTGTTTGTTCATTTATATGACTTTTCCGGCTCTAGAAATCACAGCTTCTTCAAAAACAGTTGTACAGTATTAAAATAAGTAATATCTTGATTTTAATGTTTTCTTTCTCTTTAAAATAATTTTAAGTCATTTTGACACTCCCCCTTGTAGGTTTGTAGAGGTCGCATAATGAGCAACAGACCCTTAGCACTGATGTAAATGGTATGGATGCTCAACATGCATCTCAATATTTCCTCTCAGGTAAAGCCAGGTGGAGCGCTGATTGGTTTGCCTTTGGTTAACTGGTCCGGTGGGGTAATCAGCCCCAATCTCCCCATGTGCAGCAGCCCCTTGCACATGTACACCTCAGTGGAGGGCAGCGCCAGCCCTCTGCTGGCACCCAGCGTCTCAACCAGCAAAAGTGGCTCTCCCGTTCCCCCTGGGGAGAAGCTTACATCCGCTCCTTCTCCAGTAGCACTGGACCTTCCTAGGAATCACGACCACCCTGAACCCCTTCCCATACCAGAGGGTGAGTGCGGTACCATCATCTAATTCACTCAAAAATAACGCTAACAAATGTTGCACTTTTTTATTTTTTCACATTTTGCAACTTCAGGTCATTAGTCGAGTTTTGTTTGCGGATGTTGATGGAAATGTTTTGGTCTAATTGGCAGACATGCTGCTGGGTTGGTGGAAGGTGACAGACATGGAGGAGCTGAAAGCGCTAGTGAACGCTCTTCACAGCAGAGGCATCCGAGAGAGAGCCCTGCAGAAACAGCTGCAGAAATCCATGGAGCTCATCGTGCAGACCTGCAACAAGAACCGAGAGGGTCAGTTAAATCATAATAAAATAACACAGTGTAACTACATGTGTTTTATCTTACAGATTTAGCCGTGGAAACAGTTCAGGCAGACCAAGAGCTGCCAGATAGTAGCCTCTTTCACACAGTGAGACTAGTACATTTCTGCAAAATTAGAAAAATGACAAAACTGCACTGTTCACACTTCATCTCTTTCAGGCAATTTTCTGGAAAAGTCTGTATGGGTAAAAGGGATTATTGTTTATCAATAGATTGTTAACCCAATTTTAACATATTAACACATTTACCTAATTTGTCATTAAAAAAAGACCTCCATACTGCATATTTTTTATGATAAAATCCAAGAAAGATTTATAAAGAAACTAAATTTCATTTAATTTTGGTCATTTTTTTTATTTTGATTTTTTTACATAAAAGTGGAACTAAATGTATTTTAAACTGGATTTTAAAGTATGTGTGGTTATACTTAATTTAAAGGGAAATTAAAATTGTTATAATTTTCCGCTTCAATTGTTCCAAATTTGAATGAGTTTCTTTCTTCTGTTAAAAAAAATATGGATGTCAGCAGCTACCATCATCTGTTTGACAGAAATGTACATCCTGACAGAACCTGCAGGTTACTTGTTACAGTGTTATTATAAATTTAAGTACTGAATAATATTAATTAACAACATGGACTAGATTTTGAGTTGAATGTAATTTTGCATAAATTGTTGAAGTATATGGTTACACTTTATTTTAAAAGGATGGTTCCCCCTTAGTGTAAATGATCATAATTTGCTTGCCTTATATTGTTCCAAATCTGATTTGGTTTCTTTGTTCTATTAAACACAAAAAAAATATAAATATTTGAAAAAATGTTGTTAACCAAACAGTTCGTGGTAGCTTTTGACTTCCACAGTATGGCAAAAATAAGGGAAATCAATGACTACTGTCAAGTGTTCAGTTAATAATTTGTTAGTAAATGATAACAGAACTTGCAGTGTTACAGGATTACTATACATTTGATCTAATTATACATGAGTTTCTTTCTTCTATTAAACATGAAAGAAGATATTTAGAAAAATGTGTGAGCACATTTAGGCAAATTCAGATTTGTGGTTTAGAATGCAAATAAAATAAATCAAAATAAGCACAATATCCTATCTGACTTGCCTGCAGTTGTAAATAATATTCATAAGACACTGTCTAACTGACTCAGCCGAGCATGCAGTTGTCAGAGCGAGCTGAATTGTGCTGTGCTGTGCTTTACGGGTGTGATTTCTCCTGGGGTCTTATGGCTGTCTTATTTTTTGTTTGCAGTGGCAGTTATGGAGGTCTCCGAGCTCGACGAGGGCCAGGTTTCCGTGGAGACGCTGCAGGAGTGGTGTGTGGAGGAGCAGGCCATGGAGACCGACATCGCTCTGCTGCAACAGGTGGAGGAGCTGGAGCGCAAAGTCACGTCGGCCAGCCTGCAGGTCAAGGTGAGCGTTTGTACAGCTTCCAGAAATGAGTTGAATCGTTGTCGTTTCTTCTTCTCACCTATACCCCACCATTCTTTGCTTTTCAGGGCTGGACGTATCCTGAACCACAGTCTGAAAGAGAGGACCTGGTCTATTATGAACACAAGCCCCGCCCTGGGACGGAGTCTCAGGAGGAGCGAAGCTCAGACAAGGGCCTGATCCGTCGACCCAGCAATCCGCTGGACATCGCAGTGACGCGATTGGCAGAGCTGGAGCGTCACCTCGAGAGAAGGTACCTGCGGAGCCCCTTAGGGACCACCATCCAGATCAAACTGGATAATGTGGGTACAGTCACTGTCCCCGCACCTGCTCCATCCACTAGCGCTGGAGGGGAAGGGTAGGTCATCCAGACTGCCAGCCTTCGTCTCTGCTCCTCCTCATCCTCCCCCTCCCCCTCTTTCTGCTGGCTGGGGCTTCTCTGCTCGTCCGTCCATCCGTTCTCACCCTGGCTCCGGTTTTGGATTTTGGTTCTCGTGCTGTGTGTTTTATTTTGTTGTTTTTTTTCTTCCTCTCGTTCCCTTGCCTGTACCTTTCCTGTTTTTGGCTGCATGGTTTTAATCAGCAGTGCACAGACGGAGTTTGAACACATCACAACTTGATTTGTTTTCTAATACTTCTAAGTGCATGGTACACACAGCTCTCCGTCTTCATGTATGGCTGTGAAGTCATGCCACAGAATTATATTGTGTGTGTGTGTGTGTGTTTATGTTTGTGCTGTTGAAAGCTTAGGGTCTCAGCCACTCAATTTGATATAGACATTAAGGAGAAATTACAGGTTTGAAATAAACCCCCTCTCTGATCTGTGTGTTGTGTTTTTGTGTCGCAGGGGAGAGGAAGAGATTGCTCCGGGGATGAAGCTGTGGCGGAAGGCGCTGAGCGAGGTCCGCAGCTCCTCTCAGCTGGCCATGTGTCTGCAGCAGCTCCAGAAATCCATCGCCTGGGAGAGGTCCATCATGAAAGTGGTAAGTCACATCGTTCACAAAACACAGGGTTCGCTCATTTTGTTGCGCAGCTACAATATGTGTTGCAGCCTCCATACTCATATCCCCGTTTGTGTTTGCAGTACTGTCAGATGTGCCGAAAGGGTGATAATGAGGACCTGCTTTTGCTGTGTGACGGCTGTGATAAGGGGTGTCACACCTATTGCCACAAACCCAAGATAACCAACATCCCAGAGGGAGACTGGTACTGCCCTGCTTGCATCTCCAAGGTAACCACCTCCCACTCAGATCATCACAAGTACAATTACCTTATGTTAAGATTTTTATATTGCTGGTAAAATACTGATTTGCTGCTCGTATTTCTTATTATCAGTGTTGAATACATTTAAGCTTATAATATATTGTTTCTGTGGAAACATGAATAATAATTCATTGCATTAATAATAATTAGCATGGCTTCCGTGACTATTAAGCTCATAGGAGCTTAGTCTGGCAAAGCTACCTTACTACTGGGAGGCGGGCCTAACCTGCGTCCATCAGATGTCTCTGTTTACTACTGGACGAATCTACAACCACTAATCAGACCACTCATTCCGATGATGTATGCGTAGTCACCGTAACCAATTGTAGCTAGCTTCATAGAGCTCTTTTCTCATTGGTTCCCCCTTTTTTGGGAACGGAACTGCTCTAAAACGGCAGCTTTGCCAGACTAACTTTGCCTAGCACTGTGAGCAATTGTGTGTATTTTGTTGATTGATTTATTTGGAATATTATTAAGTGTATACATATATGTTCATGTGTTGCAAACATGTAGCTGTAAATCTAAACTAGTCCTGTACACTCTTTCAGGCAAGCGGTCAGTCACCTAAATCTAAGAAGACTCCGAATCGTGCACCACCAGCCAGTGGAGGAAAAAAAGCAACAGAAGCAGCCAAGAAAAGCAAAAAGCAGACGGAGACCTGTGAAGAAGAAGCCACCAGCAGCAACAACAGCACCCCAAAGAAAGCAGCCACCTCCTCCACCCAGGCCAAGAAGAACACCCCCACCCCCCCAGCACCCAAACCTGACAGCCCTGCCTGTGTAAAAAGAGCCAAAACAGCCAGAGACAACAACCGGGACCTGGGCCTCTGCAGGTACTGTCAGCATTCTCTTACTTTCTAGATGTAAATGTTTGTTGTAACGCAGCTCTCATGTAACGTATGTTTGTATTACTCAGGATTCTGTTGGCTGAACTGGAACGTCATCAAGATGCCTGGCCCTTCCTCACACCGGTTAACCTCAAATCTGTCCCAGGGTACCGCAAAGTCATTAAAAAACCCATGGACTTCTCCACTATCCGCGAGAAACTTGTCAGCAGCCAGTAAGTGTCTCTCACTCGGTTTTGAAAAATGTGAAAAAGTAAAAGCTGGGAAGGTGGAATGAAATACTGGAAGATGAAAAGTAATTTGAATTAAATTTGAATAATTATAGTTTTTTTTATTATTAAAATAAATACTTTTATAAATTGTATAAAACAAATATGTATAGTTTAATCTGAGCATTTCAAATGTATAAATAAATACATGCACAAATATACATACACTATACAATTAAACATATCCACATCAAGAAATAACAGCAAATGAGAATTATCTCTATGTACTGTATCTTCAAATAAATATTTCAAATAATAATTAAAAAACACATTGCGAGAAATGTAAATGTGTAAATTAACCATTTTAAAAAATATCAACTTTATAAATGAACACAATATCTATGCCGATAAAAAAAGACCATTACCCTTTCAGTCGAATCACTTCGACGTTACATATGGGATCTCGCATGAGAGACCTATCGCCTTCGAGTCCTTTGG
>JAUCNO010001758.1:5566154-5577028 GCA_032353835.1 Enteromius viviparus
ACACACACACACACACACACACACACACACACACACACACACACACACACACACACACACACACACACACACAAACAAACAAACAAACAAACAAACAGACTCGCCACCATTCAAACAGGAAATGCTTTTGAATACACACAGGACCGGTCCACAATCCTACTGTAAGAGACAGTGTTTCATCTTGGTAGGAGTCCTATGTCCTTACTGAAGCCTAAAGCCAGGTCAGGTATCTTAATACATTATTAATAAATCATCTGTATCCTTTCTCAGCTCTCTTTTAATGTGCAGATGCAGCGTTGCGCATTTAACATGTGCTTAAATACCTCGGAAGCTGTAGTTGTAAACAGAAATGCAAGGCAATCTTTTACTTGTGTGCGCATACACAAAATGCTTTAAATTTTGTCTTTAAAAATGACTCAAAAGACACTGGGATTTTTGCTGATGAAAACCACAGCTCCTATATGAAAGACTGTAAATAACTTGTGCTTAACGTAAAGTGTGAGTTCGTAGCTACACGTTGGACTCAATAAAGGAGCGTTTAGGTTTGATGGAGCTGATCAGGATGGGGTTGTCCCGGGCCAGGCTGGCCTGCTTGTGCTTTGAGTCATTGTAGTGCTGCTGGATGGGGTTACTGTCCTTGTATCCAGATCCAGGATGAAACTTGTCTGGGTGAAACTCGGGTGTATGTGTGCTATTATGGATGGGCTCCTGATAAGCGCTCGTTTTAGCGTATTGGAGGTCGCTGCTTAGTCCCTGCGAGTGTGTGTTCATGACAACACCTACACTGTGACCTACAAGGCCCTCTGGCACAAGTCCTTGCCAGCCGAAGCCAGACACCAGGTTGCCATGATGACCTTGCTGCTGCTGGAAACGTGCAGTCTTGTCAATGACGCCCATAAATGGGCGTGGCTTATGATCCGATTGCCTCGAGCTGCTGTCGGCACTCGCCACAGAATTGCGCATGCGGCTGGTTTCCGCCAGGTTTGCACTTGAGGAGCTGGACACTCTCACGCTGCTGCTCCTGCAGAATTCTCCCCTTGGTTCAACGCTGCCTTCGCCCTTCTCTGCATGACCAAACTGAATGCTGCTCTCTCTGGTCCCACCGAGCGGACCCCTCTCAACACAACCAATGTCAATGCAGGGCCCTGCGCGAAGTGAGGCGGGACGATGGCGGCTGGGCATAGGGCTGGACCCGGCGCTCTGGGGTGTCCTGCCCTCAGCATGAAGCGAGCTGCTGTACTCTCTGTTTTTCATGCTTTGAGCCTGTCTGGATGGAAGACGCCTGTGGGCGGCCCGTCCGGGGGCAGCAGTGGAGACGGCGGACTGGGCATCCGATATGGCCAGGCCTAGAGAATCAGGCAAGGTTCGGCTTTGATGCCAGCTCTCCTTCCTCTTGTCCTGCCTTGAGGATTCTTGCTCACGCCGCTCCTCCTCCTCATCTGCCTGCAACATGTTTATGCTGAGGCTGTCTGGGCTTTTCTCCAAACTCTCAATGTCCTGATCATCATCGTCGTCGTCGTCATCATCATCTTCTTCCTCATCGTTGTCTTCCTCATGGTGTGAGGGGTTTGTGTGAGAGGAAGGGTGTTTAGAACCCTGTCGCTGCAGGTGTTGGCACTCTTCCTCCACGCGTGCAAGCAGACGTCTGATCTCTCGGTTACTGGGGCACAGACGTGCCGCTTCGTAAAGATCAGCCAGTGCAGCTGCAAACTGCCTGAAAGAGTGAAAAACAGAGGAACTGGTAAATAATTAATAATTATTATCAACTCCATAAGGTATGTGGTATAGATACATGCACTCTCTTTTTGAACCTAGTAAGCTGCCTCACCGTCTACTTCCTAAACAGGAAGCAACCTACATTAAACAGGAACTGGTACCACAATGGAACCTTATAAATGACTAATGTATGACTTCTTCATAGGCAGCAGCTTTGAAACGACTGGTTAACATTCACATTTGGTTGACATTGGCACGTGCCCTGCAAGCATTAGTTTAATGGTCTGTTAACACACATCAAGTAAACCTTTTAAATGGTCATGACTCATCCTGACCCTAACCCAGGATAAGAAAAAGCTCAGTTTAATGAACATCATAGACAGAGCCCTATTTATTAATTCAGTTAATGTTAAAAAAGGTAGACTTTGTGAAGGATTGAAATTTAAATAAATTGGAAAGCTGTTAGAGAAGTAGGTGTTCAGTGCAACTGGCTTAGTTACCCAAGATTATATGATAATTACATTTTTAAAGTGATAAGAAGATACTGTGTAGCCTGGGGACGTAGTCATGTGCTCCTTATGTTCCATATTAATCATAAGACCCTGTAGATATGAAAATGCCTTTGTCATGGGCTGTTTTAATGCATTTTGAAGCTATAAATAGTATGAAAGTGTGATTGACTGTGCTAGTCAACGAAGCACACAGCTCAGATAAACCATGTGCATGACTGCTGTGCATGACAAAACAGATTTAAGCCAGTGCTGTACTTAAGTGAATTGTATAAGTCTGTTCGGGTGTACATGATAATTCCCAGTTTGTTCTGATGTATGTGTTGCTCTTAGCTTTAAGAAAAATGTTGCAGCCGTAAGTGGATAATTGAAAAAATATAAATGTAAACTTTATAAATAGGTTAAAACCATAGTAAAGCTCAAAAATACATCCCACAAACTTTTTAATAATGTAAATACAATAAATTAATTTTATTGTATTAAAAAAATGGTGTCATTAATTCCTTACCCTCATGCCATTCTATACCGTAAGACATTTATACATCTTTGGAACACATATTTGATGAAATCCGAGAACTTTCTGACCCAGCATAGACAGCTGACACATTCAAGGTCCAGAAAGGTAGTAATGACATTGTTAAAATAGTCCATGTGACATTAGTGGATCAACTGCATTAGCAAGCTTTTTTGTGCACAAAATAACCCAAAAATGACTTTTTTTTTTCTCTCTCAGTCTTCGATGTGCATTCATGACAGCTTATACATGCGAGGCTTCTGATGCAGGAGTTAATTTTGCTCTCTTTAAGCACAAAAGCTTCTTAACATTAAGGTTGGACCACTGATGTCACATGGAGTATTTTTACCTTACTACCTCTCTGGACCCTAAATATGTCAGTTGCGTTGCTATCTATGGAGCTTCAGAATGCTCTTGGATTTCATCAAAAATCTCTCAATTTGTGTTCTAAAGACAAAAGAAGGTCTTTAGGTTTTGGAAAGACATGAGGGTGAATAATTGACAAAATAATTTTAATTTTGGGGTTAACAATCCCTTTAGTGTTAGATTAAGCTACTGGACACACTATCTTTTCAAAATATCTTGTTCAAAAAAACAGAAATGCGTGTTGACAGTCATAGTAAATTTTGACTACTTTCAGCCGTCTTGTTAAAATATCACGGATTACAAACAACTGAAGTAACAATTCACATGTTCCAAACTAGCATGAAGTTTCTTTACCTGCTACTCCTTTTGGCTCTGGCACGTGCATAAAATGCCTCATAGGACTTAGGTTTGAGCTCGAGAGCCTTGGTGGCGAACTCCTCAGCCATGCCAAAATCCTGTCAAGAAGCGAGAATTTGAGTGACAGAAAGAAGGAACTGGGGGGGAAAATTAAAACCAAATATCAATCACGCAAGTTTAATGCTTTGTCTTAACTAGGCCCATGAGAGCAGATAGTGCACTCATGGCAGCACTGTTGCACCCTGGTAGGGAAGTTTGCATACTAAGGAGCTAAATTTACTTGCTCACATTCTACCTCAGTCCTTCATTCTGCTCTGGTGCATGAATCTGTAATCAGGAGACTCTTGTCCTTGAGTCTGAGGTCAGAGTTTGAATGAAGAGCCATAACTGTAAGCCCTAATGATGCACTTTAAATGTTTAATAGTGGCAGATCCTATTAAAATAACCATTAGAATTTCAGGTTACCCCTGTAATTAGGAAACACATAGCAAGACACATAGTGACTCTCTCTTTATCTCTGGCTCACATTCACGTAATCTGCTGCCTAATTGCACTCAAAACACTTCTACAAACAGCCTCATCTCCTGAACCTAGACAAACCACTACAATTATCCTGGAGGAGAAAATAAGTGTGCATGTGATCAACATAAAATGCTGCCTTTGAATATACTTAGTATTATTTGTGAGGCACATAGAGATGTACTGTCATCCAACAATCGTTATGGTGAAGCCTTTAAGGCCCCGATATACTTCAAATGAAGTTATTTTTCGTTTAAGGGCAAAAAGAGGTTCGAAGCGGCTGAGTGACGGTATACGGTTTCCAAACATTCTGACACCTCACGCTTTGGACTGATTTTGTTCGAAATTATTTCATTTCAGTTCGTTCTTCGATTTCATTTGAAGTATATCGGGGCCTTAACCTCTATCCACTGAAGTTGCAGATATACTTTGGTTGACATACATTGGTTTTGCGGCGGCAGCGGGACAAGTTGAGATACAGGGAAACCCGGAGCTCCCTGAATGCCTTCAGGTCTTCTCCGAAACCTTCCCTCGGAAACTTCCTCAGTGCATACTGATACCTCTGAGCGGCTTCCTTCATCTTCCCTTTCTGAGAAAGAACGAGAGAAAGAATACATCAAAATGGTAAAAACACTGTATGTGTATGGCTCTTCTTTGCCATGGTTAGATCAACGCAGTTTTGGTTTATGTAAAGTCTAATCTAGCGTTTGTTATATGAAATGGTAGCCTAAACACTTCATACATTTTGTTTCTGGTTTTAAATCTACAGACCTTATAAAGCAGGTTTCCCTCCTCCATGAGTCTCTGCAGAAGTATGATGAGGATGTCGGGTTTGGAGGTGGCCATGGCCCAGGCAGCGTTACCTTCAAGAGAGAAAGAGAGACGTCAGTACTGGCAGCCAATAACACACAGAAAGACTCAGAGTATGACTTTCCTAATGCTTGTACCTGATCGTTCATAAGGAGATGTTCTGTAGCCTTTAGCAGTGATAGTGACAGCAGAACAGAAAGAAAGAAAAAGAAAAAAAGAGAAATAAAGCATAAAGAACAAATGCAAGGAAAACTCAAGAAGAATAGATGTGTCTTGGAATTTGGAAGAAATATCAACTACCATTCGAAATTTGGGGTTGGTGCAATGTTTTTGAAGGAATTTTGCTATGCTGAGTTTATTTGATTAAACATACATCGGAAATAGTAATACTCTGAAATATTTGATGTTTTATATTTATAATTGAACAGATATTTATTCCTGTGATGGCAAAGCTGATTTTTAGCAGACATTACTCCAGTCTTCAGTATCACAAGAACCTTCAGAAATAATTTTTATGCTAATTACTATCAGGACTAAAAGAGTTGTGGTGCTTAATAATTGAAGAAAAGTTCGAGAAAAAAAAAAAAAAAAAATATATATATATATATATATATTTTTTTTAAGATTCTTTGATGACTAGTTTATAAATGTCATTAAACATTTATTCAAATTTTTTTTTTTTTTTTTACATTTTACTAACCCCAAACCATGTAATGGTAGTGTATTTACAGAAGGAAATAAGTTAAGTGATAAGGTATGATAAACTGACTGTTTTCACAATATATCATTATATACACAATATATTATTTTCAAAAATTAATTACTACATAAAATCAAAAAACAATACAAAGCACATCTATCATGTGCTATCCTTACACTAAACTATGTAATCCATAATGTGTAATCTATGGCTAATAGTTACACAGCTTCAAGACAAACTGGTGGTTTGCATAACAGTTGTGACTATATCAGGTATTTTAGAACAGCTAAAATGTTGTATCAACCAATCAGCATGCAGGACTGGAATTGTCCGTTTATAATAATGAAAAAAATTATTTCACTGCAGAAGTGCTACTTCAGACTTACTTCAAGATAGCTATAGTAACTTACATATAAAAGTATTCATTGGCAGACTTTCTAAAACAGAAAACCTCTTGAGATGGTTTGGATAAGAGTTTGACATTAAAAAAATGGAAACTAGATATTTTGCTTGTTAAGCAGTATTATTTGAATAGCTAGGGGAAATGAGCAAGCAAAAAATGGCTAACCTCTACATTGCTCCTTTCTAGTGGCTAACTGGAAATATCAGCTAATGCTAATTTAAAACATGGGTCATCTTTCAGTGGTTATGAAGCTTGCTCTCAAAAGTAGGGGATTTTTCTTTTCCCCAAGCACAGGAGATTTTCTAAACCATGTCTAGTATGTAGACAAGACAAATCGCACCACAACGTCATTAAAATGCGTCTGGCAAAGTCATTGCCATCATCAACCCCAGACTGGCAGAGACAGTCTCCGTTTCAGATGTAATTAGATGTTTTTAAACTGGAGGGGGAATATGCTCTCATAAGGTTTGCACTCTGCGACTTTGAGTAGAAAGCTGAGTGGACTTCGCTATAAAAGTCTTTGCCCTGATGCAGAGTGTGAATGACAGTCCCATACATCACCAGCGTCCTACTTAACTGTGGGCTAACAGTCCTGCACGGCTCTTCTGCGAATATGGCCTGGTTTCAATTGCATTTAGGACTCAGCAAAGGAACGCTGTGCTTTCACTCTCAGAGAAAAGGGGAGAACAAATGGAACTTGCCACATTCTAGATTTAGAATGGACAAGCCCCTCCTGAGAACCTGACAGTGGCGATCTAGATTCTAGAGGACAGCACATGAACCCAGGAGATATAAAAGAATGTGTGTCATGATGTTCTGAGGTGAAACTCACCCAGTTTAGCCCCTTTCTTCAGCAGAGTGACCACGACTGAGGTGTTTCTGCTACCGATGGCCCGGTCTAGAGGTCTCATGCCGCTGTAGTCCATGTGTTCAATCGCCGCTCCGCACTCGACCAGGTAATGCACCTGAAAACAGATTGCTCAGATATGGACCTGGTATAATATGGAGATAAATGTGTGTTCACACAGAGTAAGGTTATTTCGGCCTACTATGTCCGCGTCTCCGTAGAAAGCAGCCAGGTCCAGAGGTGTGCGCCCGTGCTTATCTGTGTGGTCAATCTGAGCTCCCCTCTCCACCAGAAACTCAACCACTTTCTTCTGCCCTTTCAAACATGCCCACCCAAGTGGGGTCAGACCTTCTTTATCCACTGCTGTCATACATGCTCCTATAAATCATAACAATACTATTTGAGTTCATTTGATAACAAAAACTTATAAGTATACTTTTTTCCAACACCGCCATATCAGATGCTGCAAAAGATGCAAGACTCAAGTGCAATGGTCAAAGATGTCCATCTAGCATGTATATATTTGAAGTAGAATGAAAAAAAAATTGTGCTGTCAAACAATTAATCAAGATTAATCGAATCCAAAATAGAAGTTTTTGTTTACATAATATGTGTACTGTGTATGTTTATTATCCAGATAAATACACAAACATGCATGTATATATATTTAAGAAAAGTGTTAAGTTTTTATATTAAGTATATTCAAATATAATAGAACTTACATGACTATAAATATATGCATGTAAATATTTTCAAAATATATGCTGCATGTCTTTTTATTAACATAATAAATAAACATAGTACACCCACATATATTATGAAAACAAAAACTTATATTTTGGATGTGATTCAACAGACTTAATCATGTGACCGAACTAGAAAAAATATGTTCTGTGTAAACTAGCCATTATTTAAAAAAAGAAATAAGTAGAAGAAGTAAAGACTTTTGATAAATTGAGAAGCCTTAGAAATTTGCATATCAAATACGATACAGTAGGCTTTATAAGGCTAAGCTAGATAAGGGCATCCGAGTCAAGATTACTGACCCTTTGAGAGCAAGAAGTCCACGGTCTCCAGGTGTCCCTCGCTTGCAGCCACCATCAGCAGAGAGCGACCATGTTTATCACTGCAATTCACATCTGCACCACGCTGCAAAAACAACTCTGCTATCTAGAAAAGAGAGAAGGAAAGAATGTAAGAGAGATGTTAATGTTAAATGACTTTTTAATAATGTAATAATGGGTCTTACCTTTGTGTGCCCATGTCGAACTGCATTAAAGATGGGTGCCACCCCTCTGCGGTTAGTCTGTGCTACACTGGCCCCTTGATCCAGCAGGAACACACACCCCTCTAGTTTGCCCCGGCCAGCAGCAGCGGTTAGAGCTGGAGAACATATGCATGCTCAAAATGCTGATCTAAATAGAACAGCAGACTATCGCTGGGAAATTATTACTGTGTCCGAATGACTACTTCCTTACTAAACTGACTGTGAACAATATGCTAAAACCATGGTATGTCCAAATTCATAGTATTTTACTATCCCTTGAAGCCACGGGAGAGGAGTAGCAATGAAGTGAGGCAACTGACGCTGGTCGGTCATGTGACAATATGTCATAGTGTCATGTCTGAATTTTCTTTATAGTACTAATATATTCATACTTTAGAGCATACTCTAACAATGACTCACAATGGTTTTACACTAAGACATTACTTTAACTAGAGTAAAAGTAAGATGATGATAATGAATGCAGTGTAATCTGGTGTATATACAAACCTGTTTCTCCCCACAAAGTATCATGACCGTCAATCTGCACTGAAAATCCTTCATTGTTCAATGCAAGCATTCTTTTTACCACCTGTAAATACAAAATAATATGTGTGATGTAAAAAAATATATATTGTGATGATTCAAGATAGTGTGTGTTTGGGTGTAGTACTTATGTTACCTGCTTAAGGAAAAATAAATATTTATAAATAAATAAATATATAAATAAATAAATAATTCTGAATAATCAGAAATAAATAAATAAAAATAAAATGTTCTATTATTTTTAATATATGTGACCCTGGACAACAAAACCAGTCTTAAGTGTTAAATTTATACATGATATGCAAGCTGAATAAATAAGCTTCCTATTGATGTATGATTTGAATGGATAGGGCAATATTAGATCCAAGTTACAACTATATGAAAGTCTAAAATCTGAGGGTAGAGAAAAATCTAAATGTTGAGAAAATCACCTTGAAAATCGTCCAATTGAAGATCTTATTAATGCATATTACTAATAAAAAGTTTTAATATATTTTCTGTTAGAAATTGACTAAATACCTTTATTGAACATAATCTTTACTTACTATTCTAAGGATTTTTGGCAAAAAAAGATTTTCATGGATCAATTTTGACCCATACACTGTATTTTTGGCTATTGCTACAAATATACGCCAGCGACTTAAGACTTTTCAGTGACTTTTGTGGTCCAGGTTCACATATAGTTGTCTAATTCTAAATAGTTTAATATAAAAACAGTAGATGATAGTCTATGGTATATGCCAATTTTAATAGCTAAACGAGGGAATGCGTGTTTGGTAACTGTTTGTTGTGTATCTGTGGTGTCCTGTGTGTATAGTGTGCCTTCAATACCTGTGTGTGTCCCATGCTGGAGGCAGCGATTAGTGCCTGTTGCAATGCTTTGTTTTTGATGTCTGGACTCCACTCCTGCTCCAGAAGATACTGCACAATCTCAGCATGACCCCGCAGAGCAGCGTGAACCAATGCACACTGACCACTCTTATCAGCATGATCCACCTAATTCACACAAACACAGATTACATGTAAACAGTTTTACTTATAAACCTGCAGAAAAAAAGAGTTTAATTTATGATAATAAGGCTAAATGTATTTCCTTATTATTTTTTCTGCTTTTTGAGCACTAACCATCTAGTTGGTCATTTTGCATTGTTATTGACAATGTCCTGTTGATATATAAGTGGAAAAAGTCCTGCAGTTCATCTATAATACTAGCAGAAGGTACAGTAAAGCTGAGGAGGAACACCTTGCATACTATACAGTACACTGTGTGCAAAAATGATTTAATGATTTAACAATATAAACATTTCACAGTTTGAAAAAAGCAGATTTATGTAACCAAAGTTACCAAACCACAAAATAACAACACTGTCTTTTTGTTGATTGACATTTACACGCATGCTCTATGAAGTATTTAAAGTTAATGAGGACAGCAGCGTTTAATGACTGTCTCACTTTAAGAACATTTTCCCTCATTATAACAAAACAACAAAATAAAATATTTTCTTCCCATAAAAATGCTTTTCACATTACTTAAACACCCAGTTGTATTTGACAAAAATTAAGTTTGATTGGAAAATGTGAGCACTGTTTTCTGAACTCGTATGCACCTATAAAGGGTGCTTTTTTCTTCCACTTGTATGCAGTAGTTATATTATATATATTATATTATATTATATTATATTATATATTATATTATATATATTATATATTTTATTAAAAGTGTTTATAGTGTGTTTTTTGTATGTGTATTATATTCTGTTCCCTTTTCTAGCAAATATAAAGTACCGTGACAAAATTGTGTAAAATATTTTAATTATGCTTTTTTTGCCTCCTAATTTAACTCCTGAATACCCTTTACTGAGATACAGAGGTTTAGCTTTCAGTCTGGTGAAATATTTGAGTCATCTATAGATGGTTTGTGTATTAAAAGGGGGGCTCAACTGACCTTTGCCCCTTTTTTGCATAATAAGGTGACAAGTGGCAGATGTCCAGCAGCTGAGGCGTAACACAGGGAGGTCATGCCGTTCTCCGACTGCCCATCCATTGGTGCCCCACACTCCAGGAGCAAAGCAGCCATCTCCAGGTGGCCCAGGTGAGACTGCACACACAGCACTGGTGCACTGTTCAACACCTCAGTACGGTAACACACACTTGCCCCTCCCAGAATCAGCAACCGGGAAACCTGGGGACAACCATAAAACAAAAAAATTAAAGGAGCCGTATGTAAGAAATTTATTGTAATAATTATAAAATGTCTCTGTTATGTTCAACAGGCATTAAGAAAACATGTTAATTAAAAGTACTCATATCGCTGACAGTAGTA
>JAUCNO010001758.1:5584870-5618623 GCA_032353835.1 Enteromius viviparus
CCCACATAATTGTAACCGATTGCCGATTGACGTTGCCACGGTTCACCACCCATTTCAAAATTTCTTCAGGAATTTTGTGCATCGCTTCTAGTTATTATTATTATTAATCTTCTAGTTTATTTTATGACATGTAATTTTTTTTATATTAAATAAAAAAAAGGTTTTTATTAAGAAACAAAAAGTTGTACCAACCCCAAACTTGAACACTAGATTAAATATAAACTATTTAGCATTTTGAAAGCGTCTTACTCAATCAAAATTTAGAGTCTGAACTGTTCGTTTCACTTTTTTAATCTTTAAAAGAAGCCTCAAGCAATCAGTGGCAAACTAAGCTGCATGTATCCGAGAAAGGCCGATTTAATTTGCGAGATGCTTAAGAGGGCCGAACTCTGGAGACACAAGGGCCCTTTTGAACAGGCAGGGCGGCGCGTCTGGTGCCTGGCCACTATCATCCCTGCGATTACAACACATGCAACACGGCCCAGAGCAACTAATCCACCCTAATCTGCATCCTACCCCTCGGGGAGAGACAGCTGCCATTATCCGCCTGACACTCACCTCTCCAGATGCTAAAAACTACTTCAAAAAGACATGCGATAATAAACTTGCTCCAGCTCTAATACTGACTGTACAAAACTGTTCTTCCCTCAAAGAGATGATTACTGATGATTCCTGATGATTCCTGTTCTGTCATGCTTTACTTCAATCCTGAATGTGCATTAAAAAGGTATGGATGATGTTTTTTAATTAGGATGTGACTAGTGGCCAGGTGTGGTTTCCCATACTTTCCCATGTTGTTGTTTGTTTTGTAGCAAGTTAATTTACCTTTCATTTGATTTAAATTAATGCTTGCTACAAAAAACAACAACAAAAATCATGTCATATGCTACCACGACTATGTGTGATCAAAAATACAGTAAAAACAGTAATTTAACAGTAAAGTGATGGCATCCTGTACATCTTGTACCCATTTCATTTGTCTCATGTACATCTTGTAAAGGTGCTTCGATACGATAAATCACAGATGGTATTCCTCAAAAGAGAGCCGGTTCTGGTGAGAGGGGAAGAGTGGAAGTGTTGTCACACTTTAATCTTCTGAATCTCAATGGATTCATCAATGGAAATATCCCAAAACTGGATGATTAAATTTGCAATGATTACATAATGACCCTATAAATAGGGCTGCACAATAATATTGATACAAAAAGCAAATTGCACTGCACCTTTCTTTTTCCACTGTTCTTTTCATCATCAAAGAAGAACTCTGTTCACAGGAAATCCACACAAACTTATTGTCATGAGTGCCCTCAAGCTCCGTTAGAGGGCACTCACATCACCTCACCTCACTTTCACACATACTTCAGTCCCCATCATGCACCACACACCCACACCTGTTTCAGATTTGCACACACACCTGCTCGTAATCTTCTGCACCTACACCCTTATTTCTCACTGCATTTAAGCCAGACTCATTTCATTAAAAGTCTTTATCTGTTTTACTACTGAGCGTTTCTTTCCTTGCCCTGATCTCCTGGTTTCTGATTATTGGACTGTGTCTTGGATTGTGATTAATTGCTGGTTGCCACAATATTTGCCTGTGTACCCCGACCTCGATTCTGCATTGCCTTCATTGCTCTTTTTGCCCATGTCTTGACCCTGCCCGTTGACTCTGATTAAACCGCACCTGCTGGTACTGTCACTCCAGAGACGTCAGCTGTGGCTGTAGACTCTGCAGAAGTTCCACTGGTGGCTGCATGACCTCCAGGCCCAACTATTCATGTTTTAAAACGCGACCAGGAGAGCCATTGTCCGGTTCTTGAAGTCTTGATCTGTTTTCCACTGTCATTACTGAGCGTTTCTTTCCCTGCCTTGATCTCCTGGTTTCTGATTGTTGGACTGTGTCTTGGATTGTGATTGTTTGGTTGCCACAGTATTTGCCTATGTACCCAGGCTGTGAATCTGCATTGCCTTTATTTCTCTGTTTGCGCATGTCTTGACCCTGCCCGTTGACTCTGATTTTGCACTTGGATCCACAGCTTTATAATATATTATTTTTATTGTTGTTGTTATATTAATTTTGTCCAACATGTCTCTATAAAACAAGCACAGCAAACCTGCTTTGAAAAAAAACATTTAAATAACAAAGTTGACTGTTACTTATTTAAATCTAGCTAAAATTAATGGTTTGCAACCACTTACTTCATTAAATTAAATTTAAAAAAAATTCAGTGCAGCTTTGCTGTTCTTGTTTTTAAAGACACACATTTTAGACAAAATGAATACTTACCTTTTTAATGACTTACCTTAATTACTCAATTCAGTGTGTTAAAAAAGCCACAGATTTTAAAATACAACAGCAATTTTTAATTGCCAACAAACAACAAATAAATAATGATTAACTGAAAGAATTTATTGATTAAAACAAAAACGACAACAACTAATGCTTAAGAGCTAATTTCTCAAAAGAAAGCTAAAACAAACATGGTGTCCATCTGCTTACAAAATGATATTCAGTAAGCAAAAGAAGCTGCAAGAAACTGAATAATTAGTGAAAAAACTTTTACAAAGTGCCTAAACTTAAAGCTCACAGGTGGCCTGAAACTCAGTGTACTCTGTTCTTCTTTCTGTAGCGCTAGCATACCAGACTCTCTAATTTGCCTCTAATGCCACAAGACCTCTTTGTGTGTTGCTTCTTTGCAGCATTGATCCCATGTTGAGTGACTTTAAGATTTCTGGGTAAAACCACGCAGCCTCAGAGAATACAAAGAGCACACACCGAGTGAGGAGAAAAAGAGCGAAAGAAAATCAGCAGAACACTAGTTAACAAGCTTGTTCTCCATTAGGAAATTAGAGGGAATTTATTTTCTTCTCCTCGTCTCCCATCAGGGGGATCACGGCCCTCACCACTCACGGTCCTGTCTCACTCATTGTTTTCAAATGCTCTCCATTCTCCTTTCGGCTTCCTCTGTCATTTCCACTCTCTCCGAGGCACTTTATTAATGAATTGGAAGATTGTTATTTCTGATACGCACATCCACCTTGAGACAAAAGGGGGAATAAGAGCGAGAGCACTAGCGGCTTCATTTGCATCAGCAGATCTGAGACACATTCACTGGGAGCTGAAGTCTAAGTTTGACTGACATGATACTGCAGGCATAAGCAGGGTAGAAAAGCCCCCCGCTTCCTGTGCTTAGAAACACTTGTCATGTGTGCTTACACACACAGGCGTAGATTCACAGGTGAGGCTTTCTTAATTCAACACTGAAAGAAACACAGTTTTTATACGTGAACCTTTTTTTTTTTTCGTTGATATAGGTACATATTGCTTTCATTGATATAGGTACATGAAAGCCTATTGATATAAGGCTGAATATGTGTGATGCTAACATTCAAAAGAATTAGTTTTTAAATCTCCTATAGCATATTGTTTTGAAGTCATAACATGATATTCTTCAATTCATTGTGCAAAAATTATGCTTTAGTAATCAAAACTTTGTGTGAAAAGTAAAAGTTGTCAGAGTTTTACTGCCTCTAGTGTTACTGTATGTACTTATTGGTGCTTATTATTTCATTAAACTACAACAGTTGAAAGTGGGTGGAATTTACTTTATGAAATAAACATTTATCTCTTGTTAGGTGTTTTCCAAAATCATCAGGGGTCACAGGAGATTGGCTGCTGCATTAACTGGGTGCCAAAAATTGTGGCCAACATGAACTAGAGAAAAACATTTATAATAAACTTTCTCCACACTTTTGATTGTTTTTCTTCAATGATAGGTTAGAATTTTGTGCTTTTTCTTAATGATGGATCCAAAGAATAAACAGTGCAGATTTATTCCCAAAACCACCTCAGCTAAAATTTACCAAGGGTGTTAATATTAGTGGAGGGCACTGTATATACACTTATCATTAATTAAGTAATGTGTATTTTTCAATTCATTTGAAAACAGATGCAAAACATACACACAGTTTGCCGTGGGCTAAAGTGCCATCAGCGGACTGGCACATCCAGCTGCTCATGACAGTAGTCAGGAATTTTGTAACAGCAGTATGTAACTGGAACAGGGGGTGTAGTTGGATAGGTTTAGGGATATGTAAAGTGGGTGGAGTTGCTGCACCTCTGTAATACCATAATTTACATGTAAAGCCTAATTTACTGCCCGCTTCTGTGTAACATCAGAGTAATTACATGCTAAATCCATAGCAATTGTCTATTTAATATAAAGTGTAGCACTTTATTTACCACAAAGTGCTGTTAGACCTGTTACACATTTGTACTTTCATTACCAAAAAGTGTTGTTACCAATGTCCTGTTACACATTTGTACTTACACATACCATTCTGAGGGTTGTTACATGTGTGTAGTTACAGAAATATTACAGCTGTAGATACTATGTACCAGTGTGTACTTCCACTGTAGTTACATACTACATACACATCTAGTTACTATGAAAGTACACGGGTACTAGAATATAAAGTGGGACCGAAACATGTGCACCCTGGTTTCCAAGTACATAGGAATTAGAGAAATATTAATATAAAGGCTGTTTTCTCTACTTTTCTCGATCACCTCTCTAATCGGATGTTACAAACCAGGAACACTGATTTTCTATCAAGAGTTCAGAGTGACAGTTCTATGTCTTTATTTCCATACTCGAAATTTGCTCTAGCCTCATTCTCTAAAATTCCTGTTAAGTCCTTCATCTGTCGTTCCTTGTGATCCAAGCCGTTTCTGAGGACCATCTGTTCACATTCGTTCTGGGCCAAATTAAATGAGGCAAGAGCGCTCTTCTCCCCCCATTACCCCCGAGTAAACATATTTAGTTTTTATGTGATGGTGTGATTAATGACAGTAGCATGTGATGCGTCTCACCTTTGCGTAGAAGTGTGAGGGGCTCCAGGACTCCCTTACGGAAGGCAGCAGCAGGGTCCTGGACGCAGGAGCGTAAGCTGAGCAGGCTCTGCAGGTGCGTCTCTCTGAGCAAAAGCTCTCGATAAGCATTGAGGCGAGGTGCTCTGCACAGTAAAGCGGACACACTGTGCACAAACTCTGGGACCAGGCAAGTGTATGTGTTATCAGCCTGACAATAGTGATAGGCCACCACCTACAACAGAAGAAACAGGGGTGAGGGAGGTAAAAACAGAAAACAGATAGGAAAACATTGAAATTAGGAGATTCGGACAGGTTGTGCAAAGGGATTGTTCACCTGAAAATGTCATTATTTACTACTCTTTGGATTCTATAAAACCCTAAAAGCAAATTAAATTGAGACGACAGCACTGGGCTGTGTTTTCTAAAAGCATTGTAGACTTAAGCAGATCCCAATAATGGTCTTTAGGATCTACTCTTGCTTATAATGCTTTGGGAAATGCCATGGATTGTGTGATCGATGCTCTAAGGTGACAAAAAGATACCAGAAAAATGGTACATGTGACTTCTGTGCTGTCTTATGATGGCTGAACTGACACGGAGCTCTTTTATCTTAAAAGATCAAGGAAAATCTGATTCCTCACGATATAACTCCTTTAAGGATTGTTTGAATATCAAAGAGTCCCAAATCGTTCTGAAATACCAGAGGATCCAAGCGTCCAAGTGAAATCATGGCCTGAAACGACTTTCTCATGACAGATGGCTGATTAAAAAGATGTGACTGGAAGACTCAAAAGAGAGGGTTCAGGTCCAGATGTAAACGGAAAACACGCACAAGTACTGGCACACAGAGCAAAGTGTTGAATATGCATGTGGCATGCAGTTTGCCTCTGTCACGGAATGACACATCTAAACCACTGCAAAAACCGTCACGCGTATTTATAAATAAAAATGAGAGCTGCTCGGTGGAATCTCTTTATTTTGCTGTAAACAATTTTGAAGAGCTACCATAAAAATCACCTAATCTAAAAAACTAAAAAGAGCCTATTGTCTGGAAGGGGGCGTCGTCAAAGTTCATGTGCTTTGGATGTGTGTCACGAAGCCCATTGAAATAAACTATAATTATAAATGTAATAAAATTAGAACATTATTCACATAATTAAGGGAAGCAATTAATTAAAGTGCAGATCAAATCTAACCAGCGACTACAGTCCAATCTGCTTCAGAGACAGGAATCTCTTTATTAATTTAATATTCATATTAATATTTTCCACTGAATGAAATGCCAGTTAATATAACTTGACTAAACTGTTATTTACCCAAACAAATAAATAATACATATAGTTCACCCACGAAGTTTAAAGATTTTTTCTGAAAGTTTTGAAAAGTCACTTATGCTCACCAAATCTCATGTTTATTATGTTTTTTTCTATTTTAATATATTATGTATTAATACAATTCATTCCTTATTCCAAAGTTACATTTTCAGCAGCCATTACTCCGGTCTTAAATGTCACATGATCCTTCAAAAAGGCGATTTGGTGTAAAAACAGATGTGTTAATATATTTTGACAAAACAATCATACATTTTTTCTTTAGGATTCTTTGATAAATAGAAATGAACACCACTTATTTGAAATCTATTTGATAACATTATGCATATCTTTAGTTTAATGCATCATTTCTGAATAAAAGAACTAATATATACTCTACATCTTACTTGACTTGGAACAAGTCATTTAACCTCAGTAATGGCATTCAGGAAAAAATGTAAATACCACAAAACTAAAGATATTCCTATCAGATCAGGTTTCAGATTTCTTGAAGGTTGAGTTTCTCAGTAAAAACTTGCTCTGTAATATTCACAGAGGTTGTAAGAGACATCATTGAAAACTAATCCTCCTTGAATGGTCATAGAGTGTATACCTTGCTAGCTAGGCGTTTGACCGCGCCCTCTCTGTGCCGTTGTGTGTCTGGGGTCGGGGGGCAGCTGTTGCTGTGAAGGGGACTCTGTGAGGGGGGGTTCAGCTGATTGGATTGATGAGCATCAGCCCCTCGATCTACAACACAAACACACACAGTTCCCCTATTATTGTACATAAATGCAATATATATAGGTATCACCGCAGGTCTGAACTTCTGAAATACTAAGACATCTCAGTTGAAGTTTACATATTCAAAAGTACATTTCTTCTTTTGAGTTTCAGTTTTTTTTTTATACAGTTTTACAATAACATGAGTGTGAGCAAATACAAAATGTAAAACTATTCCTAAAGGGCAATCTTACTCTGGGGTGTAGCTTCAGGGCTGTTGGAAGCAATCTGTCTCATTCGTCCACCATGACAGCTGAGAGCCACCAGCCGTGAGATCACTGCTGTCTTTCCGAAACCGACGTTACCTATGATGACAGCCCCTCTACCCTCACTGGCATCTCCTACCCCCGTAAGCACCTCCTCCAGCCGCTGAAACAGCCAATCACGTCCCACAAACACTGCATCCATAGAGACGCTGGGAACCTCAAACAGCAGGGGTTTGAGCATGATGTCCACTGGTTTATAGGGCGTGAGACGAGCTGCAGGATTCAAACAAAAGAGATGTTGAAAAGAAACAGATAATCCAAAAAATTATCCATTACTTTAACTTTTTATAACAGAGTTATGCATTTGATTTTGCTTTAAAATCTTGACCACTATTGTTTTTTTTGTTTTTTTTATAACTGAGCGTATTCATCTGAAAGAAGAAAGCCATACACCTACAGTAGGTTGACGTGAGGGTGAGTAAATCATGGGGTATCTCACACAGGCAAATCAATGCAGGACATATTTTAAATGAAATGGGAATGAATCATAAGGCCTTGAATTGAAAACACAAAGAGAAGGCCAAGCACTATTTTTTCTTTATAACTGTCCTTTACATATGAGGATAGAAGCTGTTTCCTTGGGTAAATGTATTAATTAAAGTTACTGTAGTGTTTGCATTTATTTTGACAAGTTGTAGAGGTTAGTCAGGACCTTTAGTTTCTTGACTACGGCCTCCTGTGTGAGCTCCATGCCACTGTATACGCATGGAGGAGCGCTGGGGAGCGTTCCTCTGTTCATCCAGATACCGCAGCTCCTCCAATTTAGTACTGCTAGTGGCTGCAGGGAGAGAGACAGAGAATGAGAGAAAGAGAGTCATTTAGGGTTATGTTTGGCTAACAGACAGCGGAGAGATTACATGCCACCTCTGTGATCTCTGTGAAGAACAAACCCAATCTGCTGTTGTGTATGGAGGAACACGTGTACCCAACACCCCCACCCACCCCAATTCATTCACAAACACACACGTACATGCACAAACAAACACGCAGCGTTAAGAGATAGAAAAATACACAAAAGAATATGGGGAAAGTGACGGAAGCTGTTTTACTTAATACTTCCTTTTAGGCAAGGGGGAAAAAGAAAAAATAATAGTCTTAAATATATGTTTCAGGATGTCTGGTATACACTGCATTAATAAGAGAGCATTCACTACATAAACATTATTAAATATTCAGAATATTTAAATTCAGAAAACCAATTTTTTATTTTTTTATTTTTTGGCTTGTACACCCATTCACTAATACCATATAGGTACTAACGTATAGATTTTGAGTACTAACATGTACCTCTAAAGTACCAATATGCACCTTTTAGGGTGTACCTTTTAAAAGGTTACCACCCTAGTTGTACTTTTTTTTTGTGTATTAAGTGTCTTAATCATAATTTTTCCGTTTATTCATTCAATCCATCAATGGTGCATTTCATTCATCTTTTTCCATTGCCTGCCATACTTTACCCCTCCCATTCCACTCGACCCTGTACAATCTCCTATCCTGTCCCATAATCTAATCTGCTTGAAACCCATAATCTCTGCAGACCGGCATAAACACAGGGATGATAATTGTCATTTGTCACATTGCATTCGTTTGTGAGGGACTCAAATGTGAAATCATAATCCAGCCCTTTGAAGCTGCACAGATATAAATACGTTAGCTTCCGTTTTTACTGCTCGGTAGGACAAAGATCACCACAGACAGGCACTTGGCGAGACATTTTGCTTTGTTGGAGTCATTCTGTATATCTGACAGATATTTCCCCATTTAGCTTTACAGCAAGAGGAAATCAAAGCCACCCGCTTGCAGAGCTTTCCACAAGCCGCAGGAAAAGAGGCAGCCAGGCGACATAGTGCACTGAGCTTTTCCCTTCCAGGACATGCTACCGTGTTTAGGAAACAAGAAACAAACACACACACACACACACACACACACACACAACCATCTGCAAACCCTTATACTAGCTAGTAATTAACACTTATCTTCAGCAATAATGCATTAAGCTGACCAAAAGTTACAGTATAAACATTTACATTGTCACAAAAAACTATAAAAATAAAATCCATTTAAATACTGTTAAAAGCCACTGTTCAGGATTATTTAATTTTTTTAACTTGCACATAGAATACTGCATTTCTTATTAACAGCTTAATCAGTTAATATTGATTAATGCATTAATTAGCATGAACTAAGAATGAACCATGCCTGTAAAACAGCTTTATGTAATGTTTTGTAATGCTAATTTATACTGCACATACATAAGTTAATGTAGCACACACAAACGATGAACAATACCAATTCACCTTTTGGGGACTGATTTTTGGTTATCTGTGAACTGTGAAGTGTAAACATACTTACCTGAAATATAGAATTTAATGTGGCTACACCTTATTTTAAGGTGTCCTTGTGATAGTGTAGTTATACATTTATATACTGAATAATATAAATTGACTACACGTACTTGCTAAATGGTTAGGATTAGGGCTACATGCATGTAATTATGCATTATTTTTGTTGTTATTATAATGTAACAAGGACACCGAAAAAAAAAAAATATGACCAAAAACTGTTTAAATTGTCATTTTTGCAATATTACTGTGTTTCTGACCAAATGAGTGTAGCCCTGGTGATCAAAGGGAATTTAAAATAACAACAAAAAAATACCCACGTCCAAACATGCTTTTAAAGTACAATTTTTATAGTTTAATGTAGTAACATTTTAGCGGTTCACTAAGTGACTGATTTAGTCAGCTTATTCAAATAGAAATTACTCAGACAAAGTGATTCATTACACAAAGACCACTAAGAATCACTTGTTTATGAATGAAGCAAAAGCAAAGCATTAAAAAGAAATACTGAACAACTTCAAGTTACTTGGCTGTACAAAGCATTTTTATCTAATCGCATTAAATTCAGATCGCAAGCTCACATCTTGGGTAAAATACAACTACTTGTACTGTGGCATTGTGCCACAAATTAAGCAGGGGTGGAATGATGAACAATGGTACAAAAAACACTAAAGGTACCAAATTCTGTAATATGGTGATAAATAATACTGCATGTAATAATTACTCACCTGCCACAGAATTTGGCCGTGGCATAACCAAAGAAGTGCTGTGGTATGTGATTGGTCCATCCACAGGTGATGTCACGGTGGGGGCTGCCCCTCCTGTGGTGCTTGTCTTCACCTGGGCTTCACCAGACACCGCCGGCTCCTCTGGGGTGATGGGAGTGCAGGGCGGATGAGTGCTACGCCCGCTCTCACCCCTTACACCTGCACCGCCATCTTTTGCCCACTCCAGACTAGAGCCACAGCGCTCTTCATTCTCACTGGAACTGGTGACTGTTGCTGCAGAATGGAGAGAAAGAGAGAGATGAAGGTGAATGAGGTATGGGGGGGAGGGGCCAGATATTAATGGGAAGGACACAAGAGGAGAGGATGCCACAGAAGGTCAAACCAGAACATCACGGAAAAGAAAACAGGAATTAACCATCAAAGGCAGCTTTTTAGAGACAGTCAACAAACACTGATCTTTAAGTGTAAAGACATAAAATAGAACTCGTTCAGGTAATTGCTGTCAGACGTTTTTCTTTAATGCAGTTGTCTTTGACCTTTCTTTGCTGCAACCAAATAGAAAAACACTATTCTGGGCTTTAGAAAAACCTACTGATGTCCTACTTCAAGAAACCTCCGGCAGACCTGAAATAAAGACACAATGCTGTCCCAGTTTTGATCGAGCGTATCACAGACTCATAAGCATTAACCACACAAGCCAACAAAAACACTTCAAGAAAGTTAAACAATAAACAGCTTTGATAAGTCTGTCTCAGGAAGTCTAGCACTCACATCCTGTCTTCCTCACGGTCCTGCTACTGTTTTTTTGTTGATGCAGAAAAGTTAGTCGCGCATAAACATACACACTTCTGTCAGCATCTCCAAATGTGCTGTAACATGTTAGAGATGCCAAAAACTCATAAATGGCACTGAGGAACAGAAGAAAAGTAGAAGGAGCATGGGGAGTGAAACTGAAACCTTATTAAAAAAGTAAAGACTCCTGACATGTACTATTAATAAACAGAATTAATTCCTTAAGTGCTCTACGCACTACACTATGTAAACAAACCACTCACAATTCAACAGTTTTATGGAGTCATTTATACTGGAGAATGAACATTTACTGTACTTGTTGACAATAATCACAACTTGCAATGAACACTAACCAAACAATAATACATAATGCATATAAAAGCACTTGGTGACATCAATGCATTCAAAGTAGTTTTGCAAGCTAAGGGATACTGCATGCAATTTTAATTTATTAATGCTCATGCCATCCCAGATGTATACCCTTTCTTTCTAATATACACAGATAATGACAATATAAAAATTCATGTAGGTTTGCATGGATTACTGTTATTTTCTTGTGCACTTACATAAGGACTAAGAATTTATTATTTTATAAAAAAAAAAGTTTGTCTTTATAAAGTCATATCTTACAGGACATGAGGATGAGCAAATGATGAAAAAAATGTAGATTTTTTTTGGTGAAGTATCCAAGGGGTTTAAAACTGAAAAAAAAAAAAAATACTCTAAATAAAAGGCATAATTAGCAAGTTGGAAAAAAATTAATACAATTCCCAAACAAGCACACTTTTGAAACAAATTCCTTTTTATTAAACAAAACATAGTTCTGTCAAAAAATTAAAAACACAACACTTCATGGACTTTTATCTTCCCTTTTAAACCAGAATTCTTTTTGCTGAACTTCAATCATTAAATATTATCAAACAAAAAACACAATTGACTTGTATTTAGTTAAATGTCACTTCTGTAATTTCAGCAATAAAAATGAAAAATGAAACAATGTATTGAACAATTTCTCTTGTGCTTCTGACAGCTGGATGGCGGACCAGTTTTTAATTCAAACCGACAGATATGCTTTCACAGGCTTGGCTTGAATAGAACATTCATCAGTGAGTTGCTTCTCTTATTGTTTTGTGTTCAATGCGAAAAAGCCTTAACTCTGAAAATATCGACAAAAAAACTGTATGGAGCCTATATAGTAGAGTTTCTCAAATCTTACCCTGGAGGTCCAATGCACTGCAGAGTCTAGCTCTAACCCTAATCAAACACACCTGAGCATTTTAATTGGTGTCTTAAGGATCATTAGAAAATCACAGGTAGGTGAGTTTTATCAGGGTTGAAGCTCTGCAGTGCACTGGACCTCCATGGTAAGATTTGAGAAACCCTGCTATGTACTATAAGCAACTTTTTAACACCATGAAAAAATAGTAGCAAATAAAAAATGGACTTTGAGATAAACGAGAAGGACTTTGCAGGGATGTTACCTATGATCCCGCTGTCCTTGCTCTCCAGGGTGGAGCTGGGTGTGGTGATGATGGTGGAGGTGGAAGTGGAGCAGGTGCTGGAGCAGATGACAGGAGGCCTGCTGCTGGAGGAGGTCTCAGGTAAGGTGGAACAAGGGCTCTCAGCGCTGGGAGACGCCGTACTGCTGGTCAGAGTGGAGCAGGGACTCACGCCTTGACTGGACACTATACACTACAGAGTGAGAGAGAGAGAAAGAGGAATGAAGAAAAAGAAGCAAACAGAAGAAATAAATAAATAAACATTGCACGAAGAAGAAGAAGAAAAAAAAGACAGGGAAGGAAAAGCAAAAAGTGAGTGAGGAGATGAAGTGATAGATGGAAACTGTTAAACTCAGCTCTTATGTCCATACAAGGGCAAGGCCAAAAATACTCCAAGCCCTCCAGTCTGCTTTTGTTCCAATATAAGCAACCAATAAGATGCTTTTAGAACCAGATTCAACCCTGCAATGGCGACAGTAACCAACACACAGACAAACTTGCATCCGCATTTTAACAGTGTTTACACTGGCAATACTTTCGTTCGGGATAAATAAATCTGATAAAACAAGCCAACAAGTAAAGATGAAGAGGAAAAGAACAAAAACTACTGTTGGATTAAAGGTTTAAGGTCTGAGACCTAAATGTTTCTTAATGCTGGTCTTACTGTAAAATGTCCATCTGTAATGACAACCTTTCACAACAACAAGACGAAACAAATTAAGTCCAACAGTACATTTAATTTCCCAAATTAAGCACAGAAATAAAGTAGGGTGGAAACGGTTTCATGTTGACTTTAAAACTCTGGTTCTCAACCTTTTTGACCCAAAGGCCAAACAAAATACTCAAAGCCAATATAAAGGCAAGATATTTTTGTAATTATGACAAAAAGCTAAACGCCAGAAATATTTATGTATTTGTGCTTCAAAAAAAAGTATGTTCAACAAAAAGATTTATTACATCACTTTTTGTAGCACTTTAATTCAGGTTAGAGATCACTTTTTTTATTCATGTATTAATTTAAATACTTTGAGAAAGGAAGTTTCCTAAGGGCTGGCCACATTTGAGAACTAATGCAGATTAGCCTAAAGAGCTAGCATAATGTTGGTGCGTGGGAAATGATGGGTAAACTACCTGCCGCATATCCAAAAAAAATGCTTACAAAGCACAAATCAACATACTCAAGATACTTCTGCTCGACTTTTATTTTAATACAGTAAAGAGTACATCAAATCCTAGATACTACTCTGTCCTCTCCTCTTACCTCCGCACTCTATATAGGTCAGGGAGAGTGATGGTGTGTGTGTGTGTGTGTGTGTGTGTGTGTGTATGGGGGGGGGAATCAGTGTACCGGAGCCCTGGTCCCCAGAGAACTGTTGCCTGCCAGCCGCTCACCAATGAAAGATTCTCATCTCTCCACACACACAAACACACATCAGAGTAAAGCAGAGCTCAAGCTTTCAGGTAGAGCTTCATGCACCTGTTCAATAATTTCCTCAGTGCTGCAATAGCGCTGGGTTGAGCGTGCGTAAGAGGGACACTGTTGCTCCATTTCCCGTGGAGAAACTGCATTACTCACCGGCAGCAACATCTCCAGGGCGCTTCACCACATCAAGATGGTTTCTACCCTTATAAAGCGGCTGTGCACGTACAAGGCAGCAAACACGCAGAAACAAGCATTCATACTTAATGCGTTGCGTTTGAAAAGCCAGAAGGGAGACTCAGAAACCGGCCAATCAGAAAGCAGCATCTCATTTGTGATAATACACGACTGATGAGGCATGTTTGTAGATGAATTCAGCAACTAGTAGCTTTGTGTGCAGCAATCCATAAAAAAGCTACGTAAGCCTCTTAAGAGCGATTTAAATCAAAGATGAATGCCTCAAAACCTCTATATGATGCATCTAGGTTATGATGATGTGGACAAACCAACACGAACATATTTGAACATTAGAAACGAAAAGCAAAACACACTGTATGAAAATCAAAGCCGGAGTTTAGTAATCCGGAACTAGTATATTACACGTATACACTAACACAAAAAACATAAATCATGTAAATAAATACATTTTAGATACAGTGCCTTTTGCATCACTTCCAATGTCAACACAAACTCTTCCCATGTCACCTGCACTCAAATGCTTGTCAACTAAAGCAAAACATGTCATCCAGTGGATGTTTTAAAAACTTAACTTAAAAAAACAACAACTGGGCTTCTACTGCAAAGTTTTATTAAAAGCCAATCTTTCCAAGCAGTCATAACCAAACACTTCCAGTAGTGTGTCTGGAGCGGAAGTGTTATTCTGAGAGCAGAACCGCTCCAACAGTGTAATCGATCTCTCTGATAAATGACCTCTGGTATCTAAGGCTGATTGGGTGTAACCTGACTGAAATGAAGATTCAGAAGCCGTTTCCTGTTTCTAAGGATTTTATCATCCTAATCTTGCAATCATCAGTGACATGATGCAGCAGGCAGATTGTTTGTGTATCAGATTGCATATCTTATCGGAGTTTGGGTGTTTAGACCTGTAGGGTTCATGCTTACCTGTTTCTCCTCCATGTTTGTTTGTGACGAGGTGGGGATGGCGTCTCCCAGCAGGAAGCCCAACCGTGTCATGAGCTCCTGGACAGCCGGGGAGGAGCCAGACTCAGCCGGCGAGAGCAGCTCTGCACACACACAAACACACACAGGTTACAGAAGGATGCACACAAAAAGCCCACACCAACAAAGCAACATGCCTACAGGTACCCAAACACACAAAGGATACAGTCACAGTGACAATACATCTACCACGTTTATATTCAAACCCTACATTCTCTCTATTAACATATTCAACGCTATTCCTTCAGGACGTATGGCAAATCTGTCCCAACTCACCAAGATCCAAAAGACCGGTGTGGCACTTCCTGTGCTCTCCTTTCGCTGCACAGTCTCCTCTGCTCTCTTGCAATCTGCGTCCCTCCCTCTCACATCTCTCTCTCTCTCTCTCTTTTAGTCTCAATCCCTCCCTCTCTCCCCCTCCTCTCTGTTGCACTGTATCTCTTGCTCTGTAGTACAACACACAGTCTTTACAGTGCTCTGCGCAGCTTCAAAAAGCCTAGGTTTGAGATGCGGTTATTATGACAACCAAGTTGCCATCCATTCAGAGACTGTGTGTGTGTGTGTATGAGACTGAGAGGACAGGGTGTGAATGTGAATGAGCAGAGATCGTGCTCGCTGCAATCACTGGGCTAGTACAACTGACAAGACACACACACACACACACGTTCATTCATTCTCTCTCCTCACATGCACCGACACCATCCCGCAATCCTACATTGCCAGACATAAAAAGAAACATTTGTTCTACATTATACTGACATTTAAGGGATTTAATTCAGTGATGTTCATCAAATCATGTTGAAAATTTATTTGATTTGGATATTGGCTAAACATTAAATTAAAATGATTGTTTAATAAATCTCTCTGTTTTTGCTGCACAGGATTCATCATTGCATACTATTCTAATGAATAGACAAGCTTTTCCAAGGTAACCAAGGCCATGTAGGTGGGGGGAAGGGGGGATATATAAACCAATAATAGTTTGACATTTTTCCAGCAAAATTCCCACTGGAATAATCCAGATTAAAATCATTAAATACAATGTGAATATCAATAGAATAAAAATATGTAAGGTTTAGTGAATCAAACTGTACGTTAGTTCAAATTTATTAACATTTACTGACACCTGGACAACAAAACCAGTCGTAAGTGTTAATGTTCTGAAATTAGGATTTATACATGATCTGAAAGCTGAATAAATAAGCTTCCAGTTGCTGTATGATTGGGCAATATTTGGCTGAGATACAACTATATGAATATCTGGTATCTGAGGGTAGAGGAAAATCTAAATGCTGAGAAAATCACCTTTACAAGTTGTTCAAATGAAGATCTTATTAATGCATATTACTAATCAAAAATGAAGTTTTAATATATTTTCGGTAAGAAATTGACAAAATACCTTCATGAAACATGATCTTTACTTATTATCCAAAGTATTTTTGGCAAAAAAAAAAGAAAAATCAATCATTTTGACCCATACACTGTATTTTTGGCTATTGCTTCAAATATACCCCAGCGACTTAAGACTGGTTTTGTGGTCCAGGGTCACATATAGCTTGAGACTAACTGATATAAAATGGCTATATTCAACTATATTTGGAGAACTGCATAATTTCGTAATATTAAGCCTAAAATGTGTTTTAATGTCACTATTGATGAGAATATTAATATCTTTAAATGCAATATATTTAAAGTATCAATCTTTAGCACAATCAAATACACTTCCGTATTTTTTGTTTGGACATTACTTCCACACAATTAAATTGCATGTACAAACTTAGTCCTTTCAATTTAACAGACTTTAAGTAATCCAGTTTAATATACTGAGGGCTAGTTTTACTAAACAAATTAGCATGAGTGTGCAATTCCAAAACAGCACCAATAGGAGGGGAAATTTTTTAGCTGTTTACCAGAGTGTGCAAACTAAAGACATAACGTCTAATTTGCATATCAACCAACGCAACACACAAAGCGCAGCCAAATAAGCATAGTCGCAAATGAAGAAATAAAAATGCCAAAGTACGTTGAAAAGAATCAGACACAAAAACATGAATGGTTGAAAGTTAAAGTTTTGATAGACGTGGTATTGCGTGTCAATATTCTCTTATTTTTCTAAAGCAAATTAAAAATAACATGGCTCGGCAAACGATAATTAAATAAGGTTTCTTGTGGCATTCAAAAATTAAATTAAAACGTGTTTGAAACAAATCCTCCCTTCTACCATCTGCTCTCTGTTCCTTGCAGTGCCTCCCCCTAGCAACAACAATTACATTACATTACATTAAAATTACATTTTAAACACAAAATAGTTTAAAACATGCTTTTTTGGGGCGTTAAATAATGGTGTAGATGTCATTAATTTGAAGAGTGCAAACGGGAAAGGAAAACTCCTACAAATGCATATTTAATAAGGTGAGATGCAAAAATAACTGTCCACTTATGTCTTCAGTAAAACCTGACAGTACAATTTTAACGCAAAAGAGTTTGCGCTGGTGCAACCCGTTAGTAAAACTGGCCCTAAAATTACAAATGTAGGGTATTTTATATGTACAAAAATATGCAAAAGTATTTGTTGTATCCACCTTTTTCTTCAATGGGGAAGTAAACCTATGGTTGAGATGTGTGGGTAATGAGGACAATACCAAAGTGCAGTAAACGCTAAAACTGTTTCCACTACAAACCAGTGTGTTCATAATTAAGATAAAACAAAAATAACAGAAGACACGCCAATTTTTAATATCAAGCAGCAAAACAAATAGCTGAAAATAGCTGGACGCAAATGAGCACATTTTTACGTCAAGAAAAAGGTGGATACTTTGCATTATATATGCATTTCAAATACATTTTGGTATATTTACTCTTCACTAGGGAACACAAACCTGCTCGTTTCAAAGCTAAATTTTCTGCAGCCATTACTCCAGTCTTCCGTCTCATATAGTGCCTTGGAAATAATTCTGTTAATTTGATAATAAAATGCTTGCTGTACACAAATATTAATAATAGCTGTAATATGGCCATTATTACTTAGTAACGATCTTGAAACTTGCAAATTACCCATTTTTAACTCTCATTCATATGCTGTTAGCTTTGCAATATTCATCAATTATTTTTTTGTCTACTAGGTGAAAATCTGATCGTTTGGAGTAATAGTATAACTCTCCATCACATTCACCATCTGAGGCATCACTCTTGTCTGTAGTGCAATGTGTGTGCAGTGAGTTATCAATGTTCAATACTTAGGGTAAGGGTTTTGCAAGTCAATAAGCTACAGTACTGATGGTTGCCTTAGCAAGAACTCCAACTAGATCAGTTTTTTTAAGACATATTTCCTACTAAAATAAGAAGTTAGGATTAGAAAGGATTAGATTAGAGGATTAGAATTTCTAAGGGCTTAAAGACATTGCTGAATGAATCAGCTGTTGAATACACAATGAGTTTAATAAATAACTAAATTGACTCACTAGATGCATTTAGTTTTAAACAATTATTTCAGTTTTCAAAATACTTTTAAACACAATCTCATAGCATTAATAATGCAACTGCAGTGCATATACATCTAAATACTGCTTTAAATGCCATTTCTGAGCCCCCTTTGCAGTGCAAAAATGGATTTTGTGAATACATATTTCATTTGATTGGTAACTACTTTATTCAAATTTAATTTGTTGATTAAAATCTAAGAATTAGACAAAAATAAAAATTTAGAAAAAATAAGACCCATAATACTAACCTGCAAATAAACAAAATGCCACAAAACTCTAATGATGATGAATAAATACCAAAACACAAAAGCACAATTAAACAAATACATGGTCAGTAATATTTACACAGTTAAAATATGTAAATGAGCAGGGCAGTCGTGAGTAGCATCCCTGAGGGGGTGACAGGGCAACAGGCCACAGTTCATTAGCATACTGCACTCTGTCAGCAACACCCTGTCCTGCTCCCTCCCTCCCTTCCTAACATCTCCTGCCATCAATCCAGCTTTACACAAATCACTTCACCATCGATTGGCGCTGCTGATCAGGTAGTGTTGTTTTTGCTTTCCACTGAGGACACATTTCACAGACAAACCTCAGGCAGAATCCATATTTAATACATCTTTCATAAAACATTTATTAACATGCAATTAAATGCACCATTTGCACAGTTGTCTTCTGGGTCTAGGTTCGAAGAGCATGTTAATCTAGATAAATGTTCACCAATTTATTCTGCTTTTCTTCACATGCAGTACAGACATTAGGACAGTGAAATGAGGGTGGATTGTTTTTAAGCACGTTTACGGTGGTCCACAAGTCTGTAGCCAGCTCCTCTCAGCTGGTGTCCAGTTGATCTACAGTATGTTTGCCAAAGGACACGGACCTCCCAATGAGTTCACACATTTCACTACCCTTTTTCTTATGAAGACTACATGCACCAAACCATGTCCCCCACACATGCACACACACACCGGGTTAGACATGGCTTGTTTTTGCAGAGCACTCAAGCAGTAGTGTATTGGTGCCTTCTCATTTTGGCAGGCCAGAAGTCTAGTAACACTTGTGTGTCAGTCTGTCTGTGTATGTGTGTGTGTGTGTGTGAAAATCACTTTAGAACTGTTGCCAAATTCCCTCGATTGTTTGAGTGAGCAGCGTAAATCTATGTGTAATATATGGCAAACTGAAAAAAAACTGTGTAATGAATCTGATGCCATAGAAAGACAAGCAGCAACACCATTCATAGCATCAGATGTTACTCTAAAAAAAACTCTTTAAAAAAATAAAAAATAAAAAAATAAAACAAAAAAAACTGCTGCACCTTTTATAAGGTAATTCAGTGTTTATGAAACGTTTCAAGCCAAGTACCATGTTTGTTAAAATCAGAACATCCAAGTACCACCAAATATCCTCTCTTTATGATTTCAGCAGTGAAACTGAGAACATAATATTAGACTGCATTTAAGAACTGAGCAGCATACACCATACGTGTTGATTAATATCAGTAATCCGGTAATAAATCATGCAACGCCACTCGCAATATGCTGAATTGCATTTTTCAGATCTATGGAAGGAACGAACTGTAAGAACACAAAAAGGATTAGAGTGTAATTGAATGTGTTGGTTTTGGAGATCAAGCAAGCATTGATATAAAAAATATTTTGAATATTAATGTTTTTTTTCTTTTTTTTACATCTCCCATCTTTCAAAAGCACATGGAAATCCTCAGGGATGCAGAGTTTAGGTCAATGGGTCCCCCAAATCACCTCTTCCGAATTATATTTAAATTTAAGAAATAAGAAAAAGACAGAAAGAGAGATAGATAGACACAGATAGATAGATGGCCAATTAAATCAAAGGCGGCTGTCCTTACCACTGACAGAACCCAAACATGAATTCCAGTGTGACACTTTGATTATAAGGGTGAAAGAGTGCAGATAATTTACAATAGAAATATCTTCAACTCAGTAAACTATTCAACTTCTTTGTCCACGTTTGCCATTTTGAATATAAAATATCGTTTGCATGATTCAGGTCATTTGCAATAGCAATGAGAAAACAATGAGCTGTATTTGTTATATTAATTAAGAGTGAATGTGTGGATATATGAAAATAAAAAACTAGTTGCAAATTATTCAAAGCATCAATTTAAGTCCTGTAAATATTTAATTTCTTTAAAATACCCATTCTGTCTTGCATACCCACATAAAAGTGCTCATGGCGCCCATTGAGATCTTGTCAGATCCAGTGCCAAATACAGTGCAGGCTTGAAGCTTACCTTCATGAAACAGAGCACAATCAGCCAATTTGGGATAATTCTTTAAATTTTCAAAGACATTCTACCAGCAACATACAGTTCCCTCCTATAGCACAGAAATGTCTCTTAAAAATAAAAGTTGACATCCATGATTCAAGGAAGAACCTTGGGCAAAAGCACTTTTAAGATGCATTTGCAAAAACATTATTTGTGAATACAAAAATTAAGTTGATGTTTATTTGTAACTAAATTGCCCCGCCCCATGCCACTCGCGCGGGCAGGTGAGAGAAGATCGCGAGGGTTTGAAATGAGCTTGTGGGCCCAATTTCTTTGCATGTACATCTGTACAAAAGGTTGCCATTAAATATCTTTATTTTTTAGCACTGTTAATCTCCAGTGAAACTGGACCCCCTGGATATATGTGGGTTGAGAACCAGGTAATGAATACTGGGGTAAATCAAACAATTCCCCCAAAGTCTCCATTTCTGTCCTGTCTCTTGGACTATGAATCAACCATAATCTCAGTCGTCTCATCGGCCCCTGTCGTTTTCATTTTCTAGACGCTGAAATCTATTTGCATGCTAAAAAGCTTGGGAACATCATTCCCCTCCCCCTGTCCACACTTCCATCTCCACTCTGTCCCTTTTTATCAGATGGTCTTGTTCTTCTGCATACAATTATTAGCAAATAGCTTTAGAGAACGCAAATTCATGTTTTTACCATGGTTTTCTTTGGAAGAATGTGCATTTATGTGAGAGACAGACAGAGAAAGATCCTCAAAACCACAGACAGTGAGAGATAAGAGAAAGGGAGAGGTATGTATCTATGTATAGAGGAGTGTGAAAAAAAGAGGGGGAGGTGGAAAAAAGGACGATGGACACAGAGCAAGAGAGCGAGAGAGAGAGAGTGAAAGAAAATACAGTAGCCACTGAGAGGAACTGAGAGAGAGACTGACAGGGTGGAGGTCTGGAGTTCCACAGACAGCTCTCAGGAGTCTGGCATTAGTAAATACATGTAATAAGGAACTAAGTCGACTATTATTCTTAGTTTACATATCAGGGTCTATCTTGAAATGGATGGATGACATTATGAATTTGCTTTAAGAAAGGAATGTTTTTTGAAAGTTTGTTTTTATATTCTGTATAGTGCTGTCAAATGATAAATCGTAATTAATCACATTCAAAATAAAAGTTTTTATTTATATAATATATGCATATGTACTCTGTATATATATATATATATATATATATATATATATATGTATATTTATATAAAATATGCGTATGTACTCTGTATATATCATATATATATATATAAATATTTTTTTTTATAAAACATGCATGTATATAAAAATTGTTATACAATATAAATATATAAAAACAATATAAATATATAAATGAATATACATTTAAATATAAAAAATAAATAAAAGAATTACACACACACACACATACATATATATATATACACACAGACACACCATTTATAATATCTACATAACAGTATACATAAAACCACACATTATGCATGCATTTATTATGTAATCCAAATTATTTTGGATGCAATTAATCACAATAAATTTTTGACAGAACTGATTTCTGTTAGATATGACCGTATAAAATGGTTATGGTTTCAAAATTGAAATAAAAATAATATTTTAAGTCCGTTTGTGAATACAATAAAAACTTTAACACATAAGAAAAAAAAAATGAAATAAACTAAATTATAAACAAATACAAAATAAAATAATAAGGTAAATGAGTTAAAATAGAAAAATAACTAAGGTGTGTTCAGCTGAGAGGCTTTACAACACAATCCCGTGCCTCTACAATGCTTCTAATTTGCATGACATGTATTATTGGCCACCAAATATAATTAGCTGTAGCTTTTTAATGACCCTTGTTGCATCGGGACAAACCAAAGCAATAATCAAAAGATAAAAGGCTTAAGAAGTGAGATGCGCTGAATTTTATCATAAGACCTGATCTTTAGTGCTGAAGCTGCCTAAATTAACTCAGACACAAATGCCCGTCTTGTTAATATGATAATGAATAAGACAAACCACTTAACTAACTAATGCTAAAAGAGAAACCGGAAAACATTTACACATTAAAACGAAACAGTGGTTACCCTTCCTGATGAACATCAGCAGCTATGTACTAACTACAATGCTAAAATTAACTGAACATGTGATGAACATTCACTCAGTCCTCGCAGTCTCTAGCAGCCAGTGCTTAGTCATAATCGTTATTTGTCAAAAATAAATGTGTATATGCCACACAAATTTAAAATCTTTTCAGATCAGTTTAGACAATGAGTAGCCTTTTATCTCTGGCGATAGCACTTATTAATAAAACTGTCATCAAACTTTGATTACGGGTTTTTTAAAGCAATCCCACACATGGGTAATAACAGGCTGCATCTTGTTGCTCTAACTTTGATGTTATCCCAGTGCCACCCTTAAAAAATTTAAATTAAACATTTTCCTACTAACACTGACAGCAACCCACGAATCCTCACAGCAACTTTGTTGTAAATGTTACAGTTAATTTATTAATTACAGCATGTGCACGCCAGAATGTGTGATGCTGTGATACGAAGTAGCTAAAAAAACAAGTGATTCATCCAATAAATTATTGGTGACATTAATCTTATTTGTATTTTTTGACATTTATATAAAGCATGCACTCCTCCATGCTAGTAATTGTGTGAGCAAATGCATACTTGTCATTAAGAGAAGAAGGACCCAATTAAACTTTAATACATTTGCTTTGGCCAAGCATCTATTTAATACGGCAATAGCAACTAGCATAAGTCAACCTGGCCAGGCCTGCTGATTTTTTTCGGTCAAACAAGTCATTCCTGTAAATTGACATCTAAATTACAGCCCTGTCAATCCAAGGTTTATTTTTACAGCTAATGGCTAAAACACATGTAACAAGGGTGAAGGCACGGATCGGGTAGGCAGCGAGCAGCGGGATGGCGTAAACGGTGGGATGCGGTATTACCGGCCTGTGATGAGAGATTTGTGCTGGGTAAATCATTAGTGCTCATTAGAATTGAATCATGGAGATTATGCTCTGAAGAGATCAGTGGAAAACGCTGGTCATGGCTCAAAGAGAACAGACACAATGTTGCCATAGAGACTTGTCAGCTCAATCAAATGAAAACGCTGCAACTCTAATATTTGAGAGCTCTGCATTAGTCCACACTATGGGCTGTGTGCTTTAGGACATGTCTATGGTTAAGATGGAGCAAATTTGAATATTATTGCTTGGGCTATTGTTCAAAATGTGGATGCTGACAGTACTGTATTATAACCAACTATACATGGCACTGGTCTCTGCCTGTCAACCTTACCTGTATTACCTTTCAATCTTTTAAAATAACAATTTCCTAGGGAACTAGGAATAGGAAACGAATAAGCTAATCTTCCAATATAACAAAACTCTCAAAGGTACCCAAATTAAATTTCAAATGGAATATGGTAAATATTCAAACATTTCTATATACCTACACCAAAATATTTAATATACTACATAAATACAAACATTTTTATATTATATATTATCTATCTATATCTATATGTATCTATCTATCTATCTATATATATATATACACATACACATAAACATACAGTAAGGTCAATAAGTATTTGATCCCCCTGCAATTTTGTTCTCTAACTCATGGAAGGGTCTACAATTTTCAGCGTAGGTGCATTTCCCCTGTGAGAGACATTCTATGATTTTTTTACAATTTACAGTGTCAAATAAGTATTTGATCACTTAAGTCATAAAAATGTGTAATATTTGGTTCAGAAGCCTTAGTTAACCATTTCAGAGGTCAAACGGTTCCTGTAGTTCTTCACCAGGTATGCACACACTGCAGGACCCACTCCTCCATACAGATCTTCTCTAGATCTGTCAAGTTTTAGGGCTCTCGCTGAGCAACACAGAGTTTCATCTCCTTCCACAGATTTTCAATTGGAGTTAAGTCTGGAATCTGGCTAGGCCACTACAGAACCTTGATATGCTTCTTACGGAGACACTTCTTGGTTTTCCTGGCTGTGTGCTTTGGGTCATTGTCATGTTGGAAGACCCAGCCACGACCCATCTTTTTGAGGTTGGATCTCAAAACGGATCTTCTTCCTCCAAACACGGCGAATGTAGTTAAGATTAAAAAGTTCTACATTGGTCTAATCTGACCACAGGACTTTCTCCCATAACTCCTCTGGATCATCCAGATGGTCTCTGGAAAACTTCAGACGGGTCTGGACATGGGCTTACTTAAACAGGGGAACCTTTCATGCAGTGTATAACTGATAGTAGCCTTGGAAACGATGGTCCCAGCTTTCTTCACGGCATTGATCAGCTCCTCCCGTGTAGTTCTGGGCTGATTATTCACCATTCTTATCATCATCATTGATACCCCACGAGGAGAGATCTTTCATGGGGCCCCAGTAGCCCCGTAGCCCCTTTTCAGTTTTGTGATAGTCTACAATTTTGTCTCTTGTGTCGCTGCATGCTGAAGAAATAATCAGTGTAGTGGCAACTATGAAATGCTTTACCGCAGCATAACTACACAAAATGCATCTTATATGAGATAATATATACAGACAATATACTGTATATATAAACTGGCTGAATTGTTTTAACATTACCTGTACCCCCAACTTTAAAAAAAAGTCTTTGACTGGAACATCTTGGTGGCAGGGATTTAAAATTTTCAAAAAGATTTAAACTGACACAGGTTGACCAGTTAGTCACAGTTCATAGAAAGTGAAACTTAACACATTTTTAAAAATTAGCACATTAAAATATTTAATCAAACTATAGATTTATTTAAAACATCTACTTTTCAGAATCTTATTTACATTTTTTTTTAAATAAATCATAACACCACTGTGAATATTAGCCTAGTCTTGATCGGTAGATTGGTAGTCAGGCTCCTCCTTTCAAAGCATGAAAAGTTTGACTAGTCACCCCTAGTTGGCTGATATATGGAACCAATGCAAAAAAAAATAAAAATAAATAAATATAAATATAATTGTATTTATTTATGCTTCTCTAATTTCTGTGGTTTCCATGCAAAAACATCTAGTGTGAATGTCCCTTAACGCACAAAACAATCCCCTGACCCCTCTGTCTCCCACTTCCTGTCTACATACAGTCCTAATAAAAAATAATTAATAAAAAGCAAATGTATCATAACACAATAGCATAACGCATTTTAAGTGCTGTAGGGATAACATATTACCACTTCCAGTTCCATTGTCCTGCAGTCAGGGTTATAATAATCCAAATGCCGATATAAAAAAAACAAAAACTTATTGGTTGTCCCAGTAATGCAAGAATATATCGACAACAGGTGCACACTTGTAATGAATGTCCAATATTTGCATCTGCATTATTACGCAGAGCATGTTTCTGGCCTAAGAGTTTACAAAAGGAAGTTGACCAACAACTGAGCTGATTTCAAATCAACCCAAGTAACCGTACACTCACCCTCCATTTATAGAGAAAGAAGAGATCAGGAGAAAATACCCAGCGTTTGTCAGAAACACTCCAATCCACTAGATCTAACTACATCACCGGATGAAATTAAATCTACACAACATTTTGCCCAATCACAGGTGGATGTGCAGGCAGCTGTAATGACATCACAAAGGTTTTTTCATCCTTTCAGGAAACCGTAAATGAGCACAGAGAGATGGCAATTGCCTTTTACACAGGAAGAGTCAGACTCTAATGCACTTCATAGTCATCTGTTTTGGAGGCAAGCGGTGAGTGTATTTCAATAAGTCCGGTTTACTCATTCTCCCATTCTCAGTTCTTTGATCTGTAAAGAAAATCAGTGTGACCCAGAGTACATTTTAAGCTCTGTTTGTAGTCCACACAGGTATTGAGGGAGCGAGGAAAACATTTACAAAGCGGCTGTCAGGACAATAAACCTCGAGCTGCAAGTCAAAGTCACCCGGGCTGTCATTGACATGGAGATCATTCATTTGCATCTATATCAGGTTCATCCAGAGTGGGTCGCCGCATCTGGTGCATTCTCACCATTTGCATGAGAGATCATCAAACGGGTGGAGGTGTGAGTGGTTCATAATTAATATTTTGTAGATTCACCAATATTATAAATGTATAAAATTACTGGAAGGCCAAAGCAACCATAATGACTGCCTGAAATAGAACAGTGGTGTCTAGGGAGAGGGTCCAAAAATAACAAATGACTTTTAATTAGGGGACATTTCTTAATGTGTCATCAGTGTAATTCTGCATGTGTTTGTGTGTCCACAAATGTGAAAACAACTGCTGTCTAAATGGCAATAGTTGCATGTGTGTTTGTATTTACAGTGGTTAGCAAACGGTTAAGACTACACTGAGTCTGGGATTTTTCCAGTTCACCTGGAAATCAACTTTTTTGCATTACAAAATTGATTTAAAAAAAACGGTATGCAAGCTGCCGGTCTAATTATTTATTTTATTCAGAAAGGATTTTAATAATATAACCGTAAAACGTTGCTATTCTGATCTGAATCTGCTATTCATCAAAAGAATCCTGAGATAAGTTTCATGGTTTCCACAAAACTATTATTATGCAGCATGACTGCTTTCAACATTAATAATAAAAAATAAAAAAAAACTGCTTCATGAGCATCATATGAGCCTAATGGAAACATTTCTGAAGCATCATGTGACACTGAAACCGGCTGAAAAATCAGCTTTGCCATCACAGAAATAAGTTAAAATGTAATAACATTTAAGAATATTACGGTTTCATTTTTAATCATATAAAACCTTTTAGAAAAAAAAACCCACACAAAATGAATAAAATTGTTCACTAGAACTCTCAAACATTTGGAATTCAGTGTTATGTGTGAATACATTTAACGCAAGCATTTTGTGACCTTTTCTTTGCGTGCCCACCTGTAACCCTCCAGATTTCACAAATATTCCAATTAAATTTTACAATGCAGAGCTGAAATCTGCCGTCCTAACTGGCTTCCACAGCATATCACCGAAAATGACAGATGAGTAATTCACTGAACGCACCAACACATACGAGCACAGGTCAGCATTCTACAGAGAAAATGAATTGCAAGTAGGAGAAAAGATTCGCGCTAGAAGACAGAAGTTTACCAAGTAAAAAAGAGGGAGGGAGGAATGCGGTTTAATGGACTGCTGGATTTACTGAAACTCTCAGCTGTAAATTCATGTACCTCCCCACATCTTAAAAACACCATCCCTCAGCTTACGACAAGGGCAAATTTCACTCAAAGACTGTGGGGACTTTCCATCGACTTCTTTGGGTTTTATATTGAGGTAAGGGTTTTATATTCATATCCCCTTCACTTAACCCTCAAACAAACATTTTCCTTAAGGAAGTAATTCATGTTTATTTATTTTTAAATTGTAGGTTATGTAGTTATCTCTTTACTATCCTTGTCAGGACAACTGGTATCCAACTAAATATAACAATACCTGACCCACAGATTAAAAACATAAATAAAAAATCAATGGAAACTACAAATGCAAACATTTACATAAAAGAATACATTTCATAACAGACTGATCCACACACACACACAGAAGTACTCACCAGTATTGTTTTTCTTCCTGTTCTTCAAAGCACAGGTGACAGGATCTCCAGTAACACAAGGATTCTCCACATATTTGGGTGTCCTGATTGAACCTACAGACAGAGCGAAAATGAGAGGAAGACCGGAGCAGAGAGAGAGAGAGAGAGAGAGAGAGAGAGAAGGGAGGGAGGGAGGAGAACGAGAATGAGAGAGACACACATACACACAGATAGACAGTTAAGTCTTTCCAGATGGGATTTTGAAGCTGGCGATCTGAATCTCTGGGCAGAGCTGCATGTAGATCTGCGTGTATGTGTGTGTGTGTGTGTAACCGTTGTGATCGGCTGTCCTGTACTCCCAGAGAGATTCCGGTATAAATGAGTCGTCTGTAATGATTTTAATCTCCCTGAGCAGTTCCTCCTGTGTCTGCTGAGTCAGAGTCAAGCTTTATTGGCATGATTGTCAACATTTACAATTTTGCCAAAGCATAAAAGTATTTCGAGTAGAAAAACAGACATTAAATAACTAACATTTAAAAGTTTTGATGCTGATAGGATTTTTCAGGGTTTTTGAAAGAAGTCTTCAAAAAAAGCTGTAAAAAGTAAAATATTGTAAATTGAGATCACAATTTAAAATTTTAATACATTTTATAAAGTGTAATTTGTTTCAGTTATGACAGCGTAATTTTCAGCCTTTATTACTCCAGTCTAATACAGAGCTGATTTGCTACTCAATGAATACTTCATATTAGTGTTTAAAACAGTTAATTGATTTTTGTGGAAACCTAATTGTATAAATATTTTACAAGATTCTTGCACATAAAGGAGTTTAAGCTACTTATTTGTAATAGATATTTTTGATCCAATGTAAATATTTTTATTGCACTTTAATGCATCATTTTAATGCATCCATGCTGAAAGTATTAGCTTCTTCTGACCCCAATCTATAATAATAGTTTAATATTTGGTAAGTAAGACCAGACCAAATTCTATATAAAATAAATTAAACCTGAAAACAGTGTCTGGGTTACTTCAGCACACAAACCACTAGCTGAATCAGCTCATTCACAGCCTTGACTCGTCTGCAAGAACATTTGTTCTATTTAACTTCACAGCGGTTTATCACACAAAGCCTCAAACATCAGAAAGAAGACTGAAATGAGAATAAAGACAGATCTCTACTGGTGCACACATTTAGAAGTAATATTCGGGGAGCCAACATGAAATGATGAAAAAGCAGATGCACTTCCAAAAATTAGTTTGGGCAATGTGTCACTGTTCTTGAACCTCTGGTAACATTACATCACACAGTTACCGAAGGATATGAAAGATAAGGGCTGTAGGAACAAATCAACGTAGATTTGACTCAGAAACTGGACTATTAGTGCAGTCACAACTCTATCACATCTACATCCTGGAGTTTGGCAGTTATCAACAGGCTGCCAACAGGCTGGTAACCAACTAAAAAGGTTTGAGCTGTGATAGGCTTTCGCTCGGTTTTAAAATCAATCTGAAAAAAAGAAACACTTGATTTCAAAGACCTCTTTTGGGATAATGTGAATGAATGGTGTAAAACAAGAACATGTATTAAAAAGACAGCAAATCTTAGGTTCAGGTTGACATGAGACGAAGAGTGGTGTGTACTGCCACCTACAGGAACACACACACACACACAACATTGCAGGCACAGACATCCTTCCATTAGCGTTACTTAATATAGAAAATGTTTACAGTAGAAGAGAAATACTGTAGATATTTTTGGGAAATGTAATTAGAGATAAAACAAAACATTACGAAACAAGAATGTGAATGTTGTTAATTGCTACTTTAACATCAGAATGGATCTTAAAAAAAAAAAAATCAAAATTTGAATCTAAATCAAGTTAATTAATGGTAAAGTGTTGCATTTGTCAGTTTGTCTTTTTTTCTTTTAACTGTGTTCTGTAAAGCTTTCTAATTAAGACCAGCTTTAATTCAGCACCACATAGTGCTGATGTGGGTATGATCACACAACATGAGGTGCAAGACTGTGGGAAGAACAATCGCCAAACGTTGCCAGAATACTGAGTGAGTTCCTGCCAAGTGTTTCTCTTGCCATGTGATGGGCAGCCCTCAGCTCAGCTATCAGTGTGAATCAGCACACAGCAACCAATACCACAATGATAACGTAATGCATGTTGCACAGTATGATTTCATTCATCAGTTCTCAAATAATCTAAAGATGCAGCTACCAAAATATACAGCTCATTGAATCACACGTTTGGAAAAGACTGCATTTTATAGATTTTAAATCAGACATGTCAAATGTATGAACCTACTCAAGTTCATCATGATCTACACTCATCCTAAAGTCTGAAAATTAGTTGAACCTACGCTTGACTTTTGTTTAATAATCACATTACTTCCTAGGGGTCAGTTTCATAAACACAGCCACTATCTCATATAAACTAGTCTGGCCAACTAAGTGGTAATTAGTCTTACGTTTTGAATTAGAGCAATATTTCTGACAGTCAGTCAATCAATCAACCAGTAACGGCTAAAAGTGATTATCCCTAAAGAAAAAAAAACAAAACTAAATGATTACTGAGAATATAAAATAAAGAATTGTAAACGGTTTATGCAACTGATCTTCACAGAGCAAGTAAATGACTCTTTGACCCGGTCCCAAATATTGCTCTCAGACCTTACTGTCCCTAAGTACACACATTAGTGATGCTGGTGGTCACAGTGACCAGCGGATCAGTTTGCTTCAGGACTACAATTTGATACTGAGCATCACAGAAGATTATTTATTGTACAAAGTTATTAAATATGATTATTAATATATTTTATGTTTTATTTAAGTGCATATGTAAATATTTGTAAAAATATTCTTTTTTTAAATTAACTAATTAAAAAAAAATCTGGGCCACTAAGATACACACACTTTTTAATGATTTTCTTGTCTTAAAAATAAATAAATAAATAAAAACAATAAATATGTATGCATGTATAAATAGTTTGCTGTCATACTATGCATAATTATACAGATGTAATCTGTTTAATATTTTCTGTTTAATACAATTTTCTGTTTAGCTTTATAATATTATAAAAATCAGTTGAGAATTGCTGGCAAAATCTGTGAGGTAACTGTTGCTCCTAATCAGGAGGCATGTAGTCAGTCATGGACAGGGGTAGAGAAGTCCAGACGGCCATCTATCCAACAGACTGACTGGTTCAGATTAAGTGACAGTTTTTTGCCAGTCCATCCTTGGCCATGGATGACTTTGATATTTAATCTAACTTAAAAAAATAATAAATAAATAAATTACACATACATAAAATCAACTGAAACTAAATTTTATATTAAATACATATAATAAAGTAATATAACAAAATTAATTATAATAATAATAAAATAATAAAATAATAATAATAATAATAATAATAATAGTAAAAGAAGCAGAGTTACTGGAGGAAACAAAGTGGGGGCCTTTGAATGTTAAACGGCTTTTGAGTCACGCAAAAAAAATAAAAAAAGATGAGAAACATTGTGAAGACGGCACCAATAGATGGCACAGTTTGTGCGTTACATAAATCACAGCTGCAGAAATTAAAGAGGACGAGTCATAGCGCTGTAAACTTGACTGATGTGTCTATTGTATATGATATACAGCATACTACTTGTGCCAGAATAACCATTTAGATAGTACTCAAACTGCCAGACTTACCTGTTGCAGTAGATATTAAAAATCACCATTTCAACTGACTAGGATTAAAATGTCCCTTTTTGTATTATTATAAATGTATATTTACTTGTTTTAATGACAGTAAGTAAACACACACATACATCTTGAAATTGTTCACATTTATGTTCTTATATTTTATATTATATATAAATATTTAATATATAAATAGAACATTTCTCTTAAATATATACATGCATTTGTATTTATACACACACATATATTAAGAACAAATCATGATTAATTGTTTGTCAGCACTAATTAAATGTAATAATGACTTAGTTGTGCTATGTATTCAAACTGTCAATATTTCACACTTCTAGTAAGTACATTTAAAAACTGCCTGTCTCTTACCTGGTGACTTGTTGGATCGGACTGGAGAAAGATAGGGTTGGCGGGGAGGGAGCAGAGGGGAGGAAGGGAGGGAGACAGACACTCCTCTGGTCAAACTCGGCCTCAGCATCTCCTCTGCAGGGTACGGCTGTACCAGCAGCGGCCCACTCCCATGATTCTGAACACCCACAATCCCCGCTTCCTGAACTCTGTGATGGAAACTGGGGCTGAGGGATTGACTTCCTAAGCAAAAAAAAAAGATTATGTATTAGTTTTGGCCTCTCTTTTGAACGCTTGATTGGATTATTTTTTTAAATCTGTGTGCAAATAATTTTGCATGTTTTAAACAAAACTGAACATGATAGTTTAAGTCCTGTGTTAGTGATCTATTCAATTTTACAGCCACAATAACAAACACTGAACATTTAGAATAGTTTGAGTCTCTTAAACTTTCAAACTTAAATCCGATTTATTGAAAAGTGGAGAAAAAAAAAAAAAGTAAAATTCTGTATGCTTTCCAGTTGTATGTCAGAAATCCAATTAGCTAGGTATCATTACCAATGGCTTTCTGTATCCAAGCCTTCAAAACCACTATAAAAACACACAGACAAACTACTAAGGCTGTCTCATGACCAACAGTAACATTATACATCTTTCTCCTCCTATAATAAACCCTTTCGAAAAAGGCTGAGAATAATTTAAGCTCTTTTAACATTCCAAACAAAACATACAAGACCTAAAGTTTCCTCTCACCGCAACAGGGTTTACTGCCAAAATGAAGCTGGTTTTAAACGAAAAGCCAACAAAATGCAGATTTTCACAGGACCGCCCACCATATTATATAGAGGACATCCCTGTGGTCATTTTAGAGAAAGACTGATTAAACAGACCAAAATGTAAAACTACTGTGTCTACATGGAATAAAAAAATATATAAATAAAATAACCCTAACCCTATTTCACAGCTTTACTGAAAACTTATATTGCTTTTGAAATTAATTAACAGAATACATATAAAATCAATATGCTACTTCTGTTCAACTAATCAGTCTCCACAATCATCATATTACCTTCTTGTCTGTGACTTTACCATTCTTAAAGACGGTCCAACTTTACATTAAGTGTCCCTAGTACCTGTGTACTTTCATAGTAACTAGATGTGTATCTAGTATGTAATCACAGTGTAAGTACAC
>JAUCNO010001758.1:5635627-5651154 GCA_032353835.1 Enteromius viviparus
ATATATATATATATATATATATATATATACATATATATATATATATATATATATTTTTTTTTTTTTTTTTTTTTTAACAGGTTTTTTTATGTGAATATATTTTTAAAAATCTAATTTATTCCTGTGATGCAAACCTACATTTTTGGCATCACTACTCAAGTCTGCAGTTTTACATTATCCTTCAGAAATCCTTTTAATATGCTGATTTGTTATCAAATGAAAACAGTTGTGCTGCTAAATATTTTTACAGGATTCTTTGATCAATAGAAGATTAAAAAGAAAAGTAAAAAAAAGGATTCTTTTTTTTTTAAAATAAATTAATATTAATCTTTGATTAATAAATTAATAAAAAATGATAGCATAAATTTAAAAATATATATTATTTTTTTATATATCTATATCTATATCTATATATATCTTTATCTATCTATCTATCTATCTATCTATCTATATATATATGGCAGCACAACAGTATCGAATACTGATAATTCTAATTATATTATACTATACAGTATATATTAAATTATATTTAAAGTACATTCAAATAAAAAAAAACATTATTTTATATTGTAACAATTTTGCAGAATTATTGTTTAGGTTTTTTTCCCCTGTATTTTTTATCAAATAAATGCGGTCTTGATGGACATAAGAGACTTCTTTAAAAACAAGTCTTACTGATGCCAAACCTCTGAGCGGAGGTGTATATCATTGCCTTTATTTTATTTACTTAATTTATTAACTTTAATTAAAGCATCCTTGCCTTTAAATTAAAAGTATTCATTTTTCAGACCTCAAGCATTTGAAAAGTAGTTTAAATGTACAGTTATTAGTAATATTCATTATCCCACACTTTTGTAGATCAAATCTGCATTTAAACAATGTTTATTCTCTTAATGCTTTCTCTTAATGCTTATTTTCTCTTAATTTAAATGTTAAGCTTTAGCTACAATAAGTCAACTGTATTTTTGAAGAACAGAAAATATAAAAGGGAGGTGTCTATTTGTATGGCATGCGTGTATGTGTGTGTAACCGTACCTCTGCTTTTATGCAGTTGTCTCCGTAGCAGAGATGCTGTATGTACGCTGCAGCATTGGCCTGGACAGAAGGGAAATGATGCTGCAGCATTCGGATTACCTCTGGCAGCTCAGGGTCTCTCCAGGCAAACTCCCTAACCCCCAACAGGAACAGAGAAAACAGATGTCAAACAAATATACAAATATGAAAAATGTCCACATTTCACAAATAAATGTTTGCAGATTTGAATAAAATATACATAATTATTTGTGTTAACATATTGCATCAGGACAAATAACTAGCTGCTTAAAAAACTAAATCAGTCCAGCTTCTATTTTTCCAATCACATTTGTTATTAAAATGTCCACTGCAAATGTAAATGAGCACTCCGGCGATCTGGTTTACATTTTCTGACATGCTGCAAAGTAAACAAGCACAGAAATATGATTACAAAGCAACATACGAGCAAAAGCAGTGGAGGCTCAAAAAATGAAATAAGCTGGAGTAGACAGCGAAAAAGGGAAGATACAAAAAGTCGGTTTCATTTACAAGCAAAGTTTCCAAGTGAACCTTTCTGCAATGTTTCTGGAATCATTATGTTGAGCTCTTCACCTGGGGTCTTTGTGAACACTGTCTATGGATGGCGAGCGCGTGACGGCGTTGTCGACGGCAGCTGCATGTCTGGTGTAGTTCGGGTCGGATTGGCGGTAATGGGCGGGGCGATAGGTGTCAGAGTGTGTTGCCATGGAGCCCATTGAGAACAGCCCTCGCTGGTACCTCAGAGTGCTACACTGACTAGTGGTCCTTTGTAAAGTACCAAACCCTGAGTGAGAGAGTGAGCAGTGCAGACATTGTTAAGATTAACACTGTGGGAATGTCAGAACTCATTCACTGAGTTTGCACAGACAGCAGTGGTGCATGAAGGACATTCGTCACATACCTGTATTGTTTCTGGAGATAGCGCTCTGGGAGCCGTGAGTGGGGCTCTGGTACAGAGGGTTCTGGAAGGTTCTGTCTTCATAGATTGGTGTGACTTGGCAGTCAGGGGAGCGGGCGTCTTGGCCTAACTGGCTGTTCTGACTATAAGAGGTTTGCAAGCCTAGAGGCAGATAAGATCATTTGTGTGTCATTCCAGTTTTTGCCATTTTTTTGTTTTTTTTAAATATGCCTATTTATAGTTTTTATTTAGTTTTAGTATTAAACCTAAATTTGTCAACCAGCCTTTTATGACTTATTTCAGTTCAATTAAATAAATTGCATTCAAAATAAAAGTTTTTGTTTGCATAATATATTGTGCGCTCTGTTTTCTGTGTATATTATATATACATGTAAATACACACATGAATGAAGATATTTAAATGAAGATATTACATGTCTTATATGACTACATTTATATTTTAAATACATTTAATGTTTCTCTAAAATATATACACGCATCTATGTTTATTTATATATACATAATAAATATACACAGTACACATACATATACAAAATAAAAGTTTTTGTTTGCATAATATTTGTGTTTGTGTATATTTATTATGTATATATAAATACACAATCATCCAGCATATATTCTGAAAATATTTATATGTCTATATTTGTATTTATATTATGAATAAATAGATTTATTGTATAACCATCTTTCTGAAACATATACACGCATGTGTGTGTATCTATAGATCCATAATAAATGTGTACACACACACACACACAAATATATTATGCAAACAAAACCTTTTATTTTGGATGTGATTAATCATTTCAAGTAATAAAAATATTTTTTATGGTTTTAGATGTAATTAATATAGTGATATTGTAGATTAATATAACTAGTGGGCAAACATTTTTACTGTTTTTGAAAGAAGTCACTTATGCTCTCTAAGGTAATTAAAATACAATAAAAACAGTAATATTGTGAATTATTATTTCAACTCAAAATAACTGTTTTCTATTTTAATATATTTTAAATGGCATTATTCCTGTGAAAGCAAAGAGGAATTTTTAGCAGCCATTACTCCAGTCTTCATCAAATATAATTGGTGCTCAATTAATATTTTGCAGCTTAATACTTTTGTGGAAACTGGAATACATTTTTTCAGGATTAGTTGTTGAATATGAAGTTCAAAAGAACTTCGTTCATGCCTGTCATGTCACCTTTGATTATTGTAATGCCTCTGCTGAATAAAAGTATTGTGTTTTTTTTCTTCAACAAAAAAATCTAAATCAGAATAACCCCAAGCTTTCGAATGGTGGTGTATCACAGATTCAGCAAAAACAAATTAAGCCACAAAAACAATTTACCACTGGTAATGATAAGAAATGTTGCTTGAGCATCAAACCAGCCAACGATAGAATGATTTCTGAAGGATCGTGTGACACTGAAGAATGGAGTAATGCTGAAAATGTATAATGAATATTTTTAAATATATTACAATTACAAACAGTTCAGTAAATGGCAATGTTTCACAATACTCATATTTAAAATGTTGCATAATATAATAATATAAATGTAACCACTGTGAAAATAATATGTTGTTTGCACATGAAGTCATTGCTGTGGCGTGAAATGTAGCTGGAGGGCAGGAAGTGATTTTTCTCCATAGGTATCAGTAGCAGAAGTGCAAAATTCCTGTGTTTTGCATTGTTTATAAATGTTCAAATCAGTTCAACCATGAAAACACAAGGAGCTGTTATTGTGCAGGAAAATCATAAGGAGTGAAAAATCAAGACATTTACTGAAAAACACAGGACAAAGTGACTGGTCCGAGTCTGATAATAGCTATCTGTAAAAATGTTTCATATAAGATGTAATAATACATTACGATATTAATACAGACAGATATTCTGGTGCTGCCGACTCTTTAAGTATTCAGCGTGAGACAGTCAGAATACACTAAATGCTAAATGCTGCACACAGACACGATGTAAATACGGAATTATGAATTATTATGATCATTATATTATGAAGTGTAGCTATTTTAAACTAAATTGAAATACTTAAATACTTTAATTGAAATATTGCAGTGCTGGATCCAGGCTAAAATTACCCCGCAAACAAGGTATTTCAAAAGAGAATATTATATGAGGTATGCGGCGGGATACAAGTTACTCCTGAAACTTTGGTGCATACAGGGTTTGTGGCCATGGGTCCTGTTAGCAGCACGTAAAAAACTTTTATTTACATTCTGAATTGATTATAGCATAGAAAGTGAGCAAATAGAGCTTCCATGTAATCACTAAAAAGCTGAAGAATTATGACCGTGTTACCCTGTATATTTTCTTTATAAATATTTTAACGTATTATTATTATTATGTCTTATATTAACCATTTGCACACACCAGTATTATATGACTCGCCTCCTCCCATCCACAGATGCCAGCTTACAAGCCACTTTTTTCTTAGTTCTTCAGTCAATTTCTTGATTTTTCACTCCCTATGAACAACATTTTCCTACACAATAAAAGCTCCTTGTGTTGTCTCAGTTTAAACATCCATAAACAACGCAAAACACAGGAATCCTGAGTTTCTGCTACTGATTCCTATGGAGAAAAATCACTTCCTGCCCTCCAGCTGCGTTTTGCACGTCCTCAAAACAACGTGTTTGCAAACAACCTTTAGACTTTTTAAACTAATAGCATAGTAGACATACTAGGCTTATCAATGACCCACTGCCAAATCCACTGCCTGGTTCATCCAATCTTTACAATATTTCTCAAAATGAATATACTCTACTCAAAGGATTGGCATAGACTCACATTTCTATCTGATTAGGATTTGACATTTCTGTTCATCAGCAAAACCAGTCTAGCAGCTGTACAACTACATAACGAAGACTTTCAATGTGCTTCACTTGGCAAATGAAGCTCTCAAATCTTCAAGGGGAGATGTTAGTTGTATTTTATAAAAAACAATCTGCTGTAATTAACCACTCCACTGGACTTTCACACCTTCAGCTGTATCTGTGAGAGATAATGACCTTGAACAAGAACGAGGCGGATTCTGCAGCAGCTAAGAGCGTGAGATAAAAAACTGTTTTAATACTTAAAGGAGGCACTACGTTGTGTTGCAGTTAGTGACGTGAATGTCAGTTCGCATGACACAATCAGAGATACGCATGCAATTAATTGTGCAATTTAGATGAATTAGCCAGAGGTTTTGGCCTTTCTCCCACACGATTTCATGGCAAACAGGATACAGTAGATTTTCTCATGAACGCCTACCCAAAATTGCATACCCAATTACCCAACTCTTGAAGCATAATTACTGAATCTACTGACAAACCTTGTGAATGCTTGTACTGACATTGTACTGTATGCTCATTAGCTTATAATAATTTTAAGAGCTGTAGGGCATGTACAACCACGCAACCTTGTGAGACTGACATTCACAACCAGAGCTTTCAATGAAACTCATGTGACCACAACCTAATCAGAAACCTGAGCCTTCAAACCATCATCTGACTATCATCAGGCATTCCAGTCAGTATTGATAGGCAGTTATATTAACCAGTTTGATTAATTACGCAACACTTGGCCATTGTGAGATAATTGCATCAGCTGATAACCATACTTACTTGATCTACAATGCTAGCTTTGCTGGGAAAAAATATAGATTTGTTTAATTAATTGTGAAATACTCATCCTGAATGATCTTGATAACACTTCTTAAAATCACAAAAAAAATCATTTCATTTTTGTTCAATTTTTACAGCACTTACAAAGAGATTTAATTTGTAAGCTGGACACAAAATAATCCAAAAAGAGTCAGAATCAATTAAATCAAAACCTAGAGCTTGAGAATCAGAATCTCAAAGCTATGGTACAGTGTAATATGATAATAAATGATCACCATAGTTAAATACTTCAGTATTTCCTTGGTTCCCTGGGGCTTAGTTATACCATGGTACTTCATGTTCCAAAGAATAAGCAAATAGCCCTACTCTGCCTTTCTACTATGACTGAATGTTGAGTCAGTGTAACATTAGCATTGAAATGCCTCAACTGGGCCCTCAAAGAACTTTCTTTACATGTCAATCAGACACCAGCAATACAATAAAGCAAGTGTAAAGCGAACAAAGCTGCACAGCTCACTGGTTTGGAACAGCCATGCAGAATTCAGTGAGTTTGTCTTTCATAAATTTCTAATTGCTTCATACATCTCCAAATTCGGCAAGAGTTCTTTCTGAAGGCATAGCATTAAAAAGCATAGTTTTCAAAGGTTTTACATCATGCATGACCTGCAGAGAAATACGGCATAAATGGGGCAGTGGGGCACATCTGAGAAAGTCTCCCACAGAGCCAGAATGTGAGATTATCATCGGAGTAATCCTACAAAACACTAGAGCACACAAGCATAAAGATACGCGCACACACACACATTTACAGTCAATATCCATGCAGCTCCGGTTTCATGTGGATGTTTATTGCAGATGGAATTGAGACTGTAATACGATTTCGAAACAATATACTATACAGGCCCTATATTAATGCATCTCAGCACTTTCAATTCACAAACTCATATGCGCACACAGCATTTCATAATCAGAGGATTATGATTATTTGGGTAGGAGCAATTACTAGCATCCTTTTTTGCACTTTTATGAGAACCAATTTGTGTCAGTTTATGTCCAGAGATAAGTAAAGTTTTCTTTCTGTTGCTCTTCCAATTGAGATTTTAACAGACAGCATACATTATGTCAGAGACTAAACCGTGAAATGCTTAATGAATTCTTCACTATTTTTTCCATGTTTTAAAAACTTTACCTCACCAGAGGATTTTTAGTAAAGAAATACCTTCATAAGCCAAGGAATATTTTGTAATCCTAGCCAAATACACACCGATAAGTGACAGCATTACTAATGCTTGTATGATATAGAGCATATACAACGCTAAGAAAGTTTCACACATATTCAAATCTGTATCCTTAAATCCGTAACGTTTCAAGAGTGCTGCAAAAATTGTGTTTGATAGAGTTCTGGCTTGGTCAGGATAAAAGAGAAAATCGTTTTATGGATTTAAACTTTATGAAAAATAATTTGTCAGTTGCTTCAAGTCAGGTTTGGGATTAGTACGTTTTTGTATGTTTTTGGAATAAAGCTACTATTCTCACATTGTATGCATTCTAATTAATATTCAATTTAAATACAGTACAAACAGTAATAGTTTGTAATGTAACTTATGCTGATTTGGTGCTCAAACTTTTTTTCATCATTATAATTATTATCAAAACTATGATACAATGTCTGATGCATAAAAAAAAACCTTTGTAACATTAAAAATAACAAAAATGAAATCTTACTTAGTGCTAAATATATCAAAAGTAGCAAAAAAAAAGATCCTATCCTCAAAACAATAGGACATTTAGTGTGTGTAACCAACCTGTAAGGCTATCAGGTCTTGAAAGGACCATCCTCTCAAAGATGTCATAGGCGCGGGTCCCAAAGGAGGAGTTAGTGCTGTCATATGCACGTGTATCGTGCTTTCCCAAGGTCCCGTACTGCTGAGGTTGAGCAGTCATACCGGCCCGCAGGAGCGTTGGTGACCCAGACTCTGACCCTGTCCCATTTCCATGCCGTCCCAAGTAGCTGGAGTGCAATGGGTCAGGAGCGTGGCTGGAGGCCGGAGGCAAGGTGGTGCCAGGAAATATACTAGGCAGAGGACGGGGCTCTGAGACTATAGGTGAGCCATAGGGGCTTCCGAGGGAAGTACGCAGAGGCTGGCGAGACGCAGGTGGGGACGGGGTGTAGAGTGGGGACGGAGCACGAGAGGGGACAGAACTGACACGCCTCATGACACGGCCACTGCTGCCCACCTGAGAAACAGATTACATTCAATCAGACAACAGAACCATCATTTATTCACACTACACTGTGGCAATACTGTTATGACAAATATTTCACTGGTTTTTCCTTTTTAAAAATACTGTAAGAAGAATATCAGGATTGAGATCAGCTAAGGACAAAAAAAGAAGGAAAACTTAAAATACCCTTCCATGCACATCTAGCCTCAAAATTAAATCTTGAGGAAGGGTCACACAGGAGGGCAAAGCAATTATGATATGCTCCACCTTTTCAAAACAGTTATTTGAAACTTTAGGAACTCATTCATAATGTTTTAACAGAATAAAACGTTAGCAATATGCATAACACGCTATTATAACTTACTAAATAAGAAATAATAATACATTTCACAGAACAATACTAAACAATATACTAACGTTTATGTGTCTCAATTTTTTATTTTAAACGTGAAACCTTGAGAGCTTTTATTTTGGCGGAAAACAGGAAGTCCTTATAGCTACTATTTTTGACGACAAAACATTCTATAAATTAATTTAGGAAGATTTGGGTTTTTAAATGTACGTTATAAGCGACACAAAATCGCAGCTCTTGCAGACGTGGAGGTCAGCTGGAATGACATTTAGTGCGAATCGATCCGCTCTGAAAACACCGGAGAGTCGCGTGTAGACAAACGCAGCGCCGCACTTCATTCTGAAATATTTAGCGCCAGTCTTTGCTAATTAATTATCGCACTAGACGTTTAATTTTCTAGCAAACTCATTTGCCAGTATTCGCCTCTGGGCTGTTTGTCCCCGAAAGGGTTTCCCGTACACAGTCGATAGATGGCGCCGCTGGCTCTTGCATTGCTGCCTGAAGCTGTAAATGCGTACAATATATTTGAAAACGCCGCACATTAGTTTGTTTAGTGATTGTTTAAGTTCATTCCGACTTCTCAGCTCGAAAACAAGAAACTTTAAAATCCCTGATAAAACTGCACATATATCGTTTAAATATAATGACATCTGTTAAAGCCTTATAACTAATGCAAAGTAAAAAATTAAGCAATTTATCTCTTTAAGTATTTGTGTTCTTACCTGTGCTGAGGCCTGTCCTTCAGCCCTAGAACTCATGGCGAGGGTGGGGCTTCCACTGGGGGCGGAGCTTGTCGACTGGGACCTCCCTTCCGATCGTCTGGGCGTCACGATGTTACTATAGTAACCACTCACCTCCTGATATCCACTATCCGAATACGAATTCATTTGAGTCGAGCTGCGCGAGTTTGGCGCAGACCCTGAGCAAAGAAAACGACAAGGCACAACAGAAAAGAACTGAGATAGACCAAATATGTTCTGTTCAGAAATGGTAAAATAATTCTAATTAAATTTCGGATTTCTAGGTTAAATGCAACCTAAGCTCTATCAATAGTAACTGTGGCCTGATGTCGATAAACGTTAATTGTGACGACTTGAGTCAAATTTCCTTTACAACTATCGATAATGAACATATGCAGGTTTTATGCTGTTTCATAGCAAATTTAGTAATTGGTGTAACTGATTGTGCATGTGCAAATATAATATATAAAAGGTAGTTTAGGTCTCATATTAATCTAGACGGGACATAAAAAGCATCGCTGTTGTTTTAATACTTTAAGTAGATGGCGCAATGCTTTTAATTTAGAGGCTACACTGCCATCTATCGACGTAGTTCAGTACTATCGTCTCTCGGTTGTTTGCAAATTAAAGTGTTCCCTACAATAATTAATTTACTTACCTGTCCAAAAAAAACATCACATCCATTATAAAATCTTGTACGCTCTACCTACGCTTGCGCTCGTTTTTGTTATTTTCGGACTTTCTGTCTTCTGGCATGGGTCGTAATTTACGTTACAGGTAACGTTCTGAGTCTCCCGCGTTCCATTGTGTAAATATCGCTTTTGCGTCACCAAACAACGCTACGCTAGCAGCGTATCTACAGCCAATGAGCGTGAAGACAACTTATTTCAACATGGCGACCAGCACCATGTACAATTAAAACACTTTTATTTAAAGTTATTATGAGTACAGTGAATGTACACCACCGAAATAAAAAAAAAACACATTTATATCCTAATGTGTTAACATTTTAAAATAAGCACCATACATGTAAACAAACATTAATATTGGCAAGAAAAAAAAGGCTATCATTCACTGATTTTAACGTACGTTGATACTGATTAGTTGAATAATTATTTGAAATGCATGTAAAGTAATTGACGATTAACTGAAGGCTGCATGCTATTGTTTTATTTTGATTGGTTTATAATGATATAAATATTTAATAATTTAAATAAAGTAGTATGCTCAGTTAGTGTTGTTCATTTTTACTGGTACTGGTATCATCTACTTACATCTATGCACTGTAAAAGCCATAATGTGCACAGTAAATCTCTTAATGTAGAAGCCTACCAGGCCAGCTGTAGATCGCATTAGGTATAACCATAGAGCCTTGTGTTTCCTGACCACAAGCAGCAATACCATAGTGCAAAGATGCCAGGGTACTGGATATAATAGTATTTATACAGTACTCCAGTCCAAAATATTAAAAATACTTTTTTGTATGCATGTATTCATTTTCTTTTTTGTACAACGTTCCAATCCTTCAACCAGTTCAGTAAAACTGAACCTGGTATTTGCTGTTTGAACAGTGATAAAAAGACATAACTTCTGTACATGTGAAAGTACTGTTTGCATGGAGCAAACTTCATTAACATGTATTACATCAGAAAAACATAACCAGACTTTCATCCACCTATAAAAGCAGTCTGCTTCAAAAGGATTACAAAATGTAATTAGCTTATGAAATGCAAGTGCATCCCAGCTAGGTTTCCAGTGTAGGTGTATAAAGACGTTTTACTGTTACAAGGAAGCATTAAATTTGTCCAAAAATGACGGTGAGGACATTTACAGTGTTGCAAAAGATTTGTATTTCAAATAAATGTTGTTCTTTTGAACTTTAATAACAAATCAGCATATTAGAAAGATTTTTGAAGAAACACGTGCCACTGATGACTAGAGTAATAATAAGAAAAAACAACTTCATAAAAACATCGTAATAGTAGTGTATAAACTGAGAGACACTATTTACTGTGATAATCAACAGTAGGCCACAGATGCTGTCTGTAGATCTTTGGTTGTATTTAATTTTTAATCAGTATAAATATACATATTAATATACATTTTTCACAAGTAACAGAAGGCAATACGGAGTGTGAATGAACAGACCCTCACTTTCACGCAGGGAGATCTGTTCCAATTCAGGAGAGTAAAGTAACCCTTGACCTCTGACCCCAAATGTGGGCGAGGAGCAACCATCCGACGGCTTAGACACACCTGCACCTGAGGATTCTGATGACCAAATGGTTAACACACTGTGAGGTTTAGATATTTGAGAAAAAGATCTAGATTCAGTTACCCTCATCCACTGACATACTTAAAGGGAGCATTAACCTACAATGTGCTGTCATTTATTTTAAAATAAAAGCCACTGACAGAAAATGTAAAATGCTTTCTGTCATTTTCACAGATACAAAAAAAATAAGGTGTCTGGTCTATTGTGTTTCCATTCTCACAGTAAGAGATGAAAACAGTAATTAGAATTTAGGAAAAGGGTGGAAACAGTTTTAGCTGCTCTGTAAAGATATGGAGAGAGGAAAAGAGATTCCAAATGAAGTTCAGTGGAATAATTCATGGGATATTGTTCATGAGGTTGGGTGGCCAGATCACAAGACCACAGCGTCTGATGTCTTTTTTTAGAGAAGAATAAAAAAAATAAGCCCAGAGCCCACAACAAGAGTAAAAGAGTTCTTGGCACAGTTCTTGTGCTATCAGTGTCACATTAAAAATACCAAATATTAAAATACATACTGTACAATAACATAGCCAACATAGTGTAGTTTTGGGACACTGTAACTAAACCACAATACAATGAGAAAAGATAGGTCAGGATAATATTTACACTCAATTACATTCAAATGTCCTCTAAATGCTTTAGAGAGCCTAGAGTCATAAATCAGCCAAGCTAGGCTATGTGATCTGTGCTGTATGCATGTGACTGCAGTGCTGCCTGAAATGTCATAGTGCTGCTTACTCTTATTTACAACAGGTGACCAGAAAACATAACAAGCAGGAAGAGAACAAGACAAAAATACCTGCAGATCTCCACAGAAGAGACTTCTCAGAAGAGCTGGAAAAAATATGAGAAAAGAGAAAGGATGAAAAGAGAGGAGAACAATGTCACACACGGCGCACAAAGCGTTTTATGAAAGAAGTGCCTTTTACAGTTTAAGTTGATTTAAGTAACTTTTTAAGAAACATTTTTATATTGTGTTGAAGTGATAATATATTATGGCATTAATTGCCCTTAGAAAAGCAACAGTTGAGAGTTGTACAATGTATTTTCACATATGTTGATTTAATTAAACAATCTTGAGTTCAAGGTTATGGAGCTAGAAAATGTTTATTAAAGAGAATAGTTTACTGATCTTAAACAAACACTTTCCAATTATCACTTGCTTACTATAAAAATAATGGGGCGGACATTTTATGATCACCCCCACTAATAGACCTAACGAAACATCCAGATAAACTGTTACTAAAACACTATAAACTTTAAAGGTGTATTCAGTAATTATTTATTTAGCCAGTGATTCTCTTGTTCTCCCCATTGGAAAAACACAATATAAATGTGGTTCTTTGTCTTATTTTAATTTGCACTTATAGTGTATCAATGTGTAAGTCAATGAGTGTGAAGTTTCTCTTAGATGTTCACCATCAACATGGCAACATATACAGAGGTGGGTGATTCACACCATGTATAATTAATGCGCTTTTATAGAAAACAATCACGAGTAGTCTTTATCTCATGTCAGATGACTACTCACAAAAACACAACCTGCCACCGAACTACTGTACTCACCCTCAGGTCATCCAAAATGTAGATGAGTCTGTTTCTTCATTGGAGCAGATTTAGAGAAATGCATTTGCTCAGTGGATCGTCTGCAGTGAATGGGTGCCGTGAGAATGAGATTATTTAAATGATGGTCGTGGATTATTTTTTTCAGATGTTTCAGAACTCTCATTCTGACGGCACCCATTCAATGCAGAGCATCCATTGGTGAGCAAATGATAATGTTTAATTTCTCAAGATCCGTTTCGATGATGAATTATGGGATAATCAGTTGGATTTTTTCAGCCTTTGTAAAGATGAAGACTCATCTATAGTGGATGGCCTGAGGGTTAGTACATTTTTAACTAGCTAGTCTTTAAGTTAAAACTACATGTGTACAGTGCATGGAAAGAGTAGATACAATAAACTAACTTTAATTTCCCTGGTCTTCCCTGGTGCATGTCTAAAATTTGGCATCTGCTATTTCTATTTCTAGTTATTTTTCACACATTTATGAGGAACACAAATGGCATCCGTTTTGTAGAATGGCCCATCTCATCTTACAATAAGTCAATGAAAAGCAAAAAGATCCGCTCCATTTGCCCAGCATTAGGAAACCATTAACAGTGAACATCAATCACATTGTTACAGTCCACTGACTGTCGCGTTCATCTCTCTGACACAAATTTTCAAAATCCTGTCCGGTTAATGACAAGAAATGAACATACTTGTGCATTTGTTAAGAGCAAAACAACAGGACATGTGGTATTAGGAGTTTAGGTTGAAGAAATGACAGAATGTAGACACCACTGTCTTAAAACAGCAGACGAGCGTCAGCTAATGTCTGCCAAAAAGCGACACTGTCTGTAAAGGGGGGTGTCAAAGGTCACCGGTCATCAGTGTACAGCGACAGCTGAAGGGGAGCACAGTGGGGACAGCAGGAATGCCAGATAGAAAAAGGTTAAAGGTAATGGGTTGTGGGGCACATGGTAGCAGTAATGCACACATGGACCTTCTTCAAGCAAAAGGAAAAAAAATGTCCTGTACACTGCGGCAAAACAGCACAAGCCATCTGAAAAAACAGACAGATGAGGAGAACAAACAGGGCAGCTGACATGTGCATACAAACATACAGACGCAAAGAGTTCACTGTGGCAAAGCAAGAGATGGAGAAGAACTGTAAATCCTTATGAAGTGATGGTTGTAGCAAACACCTCTGATTTATCAAGAGCACTCTTTCCATGACATTCATTAAACGAGAAACTTTCACAATACCCTAAAGCCTGAATTTGTTTACTGTAAATTGACAAACACCCACTTTCCATAAAAGTAATTATTCAGTGAGGAAAGAGAGACAACAGTTTGCGCTTCGCTGCACACTTGTCCTTCATACTGACACACCATGAGAAACAGAACAGTGAGTGCTGTGTTTCTGTACAGTATGTACACAGACCACATATGATGTACGGCTAAATGTGTTTCACGTGTAGGCAGGGGCATAAGAATGATCCATTTATGTGTGAAGGGAGGAGGGTTTAAATGAGTAGTTGCCACGGATACACTCATATGAGACACATTTGAAAGGTTTAAAACAAAAGCATTAAAGTGCAACAATAAATTCTTCTCCTTGTAAAAATTATCTAACAATGTATATTTTCTTATTTTGTAATTAAACATTTCATCCTAAAATGAAAAGTGATGATTTTCCTCTTCTGTCGAACACAAGATGTTTAGCAGAATGTTCAAGCTGCACAGTGCCATATAAAAAAACTGAACTGCTAAATAAATGAAAACAAAAACCTTAAAGTAAACTTTTTCTTTTTTTGTTGCCAAGGCATAATTTATAATTTCCCTTTTGTTTCAATTGAAATACTTAAATAAATAAAACTAAAATTGAAATAAAAATGATTAAGAATTATATGAACATATATATAAAAAAACATGTAAAATCTTAAAAACACAACAGAATTAAAAATTAAATCAATATTTATCTTCTTATTCTATCTTGCTCCTTGTCCTTCAGTGGTGTTGAGCCTGGACATTCCGCTTTAAAGATCTGCTTTTGTTTTCTACTGAAGGTACAGTTAGTCAAAAGGCATGTCAACGCAATTTGAATTTCCTTCAGTCCTGCCACTGCTAACTAAACCTGTTAAAAACCACATCAGCAACAGTGATCAAATATTTACAATCACGTGCATGTTTTGAGAGCAAAAACATGCTGAGCAGGCCTTGTGGTAATAACAAGAAATCACTACAGATGTTCGGTTCATAAAAATATTCCACCATCATTTACTCCAAACTTGTATGGCAAGGCAAGCAAAAACCCATGATGTTTGACGTGACTGATATTTAACCTGCTTATGCGTCTCAAGCGCCAAATTTGAAAGTATCAGAAGAAATGGGATTTAAGTCTGTTCTTCACACAAAGCAATTGTAAGGCATACAAAATATCATACGGGCTACTTAAGACGATACAATATATATAAAAGAAACACATGATTTCAATATAATATTAGGAAAGGTAAATGTACAGAGCTGTTTATTTAAATAACAAAAAAAACACAAAAAAACAGTCATTTATAGTAAATACTATGGTGTTTTTGAACCATACTAAAGTACATTAAATTGATTTGTTGTGGTAATTCTATAGTTGCCATTGAAATATAATAACTATAGTAATATAAGCAAATTATATTTAATAAAAGTTATCTACAACTACAAAGTATATTATACTTAGGGTTGCAAAGGGGCGGAAAATTTCCGGTAAATTTCCATGGTAAGTTAAGCTTGGGAATTTTGGAAATATTCCA
>JAUCNO010001758.1:5651254-5665868 GCA_032353835.1 Enteromius viviparus
AAGATTCAAATTGCTGACGACTCGTGTAGGCGAATGTGAGTCGACTCTTGTTTTTGATAGACAATAACTTTATTAATTGTGCACTGTCAGCGTCATAACTTTGCAGATAGTTTATGTTCACATACAGCTACATGACACACTGCACGAACAATAATTTTTGAAAAAGCATAATAGGGGCACTTTAACTGATGTTTTACTTCTGGTTCTAGACACCGTGTTTGCAGTTCCACTCTGGATACAGTGTGGAGGATCTGGCACCCTTGGTCAGAAAACTTCACGATATGCTCCTCAGTCCAATGGACAGTAAACTCGCCGTCATCAGGAGCAAGTATGCACACAAGTAAGTCATCAATGCAGGTTTAATTGTATGCTTTCAACCAGAATAGTAGCTTCCTTGTTTACTTTTACTCCCTCCAGTTATCTCAGTCTCAAACGTAGATTTTTTTTTGTGTGTAAATCTTAGATTATATATATATATTTTTAAATGCATTTATTTATTCTAAATTACAAAAATGTTCCGATTTATTGATTTTATTTAATTTTTTCAAATACACTTTGAACTATGAAGTTCTTGCTGTGTGTTTTATAATCCGAACAGTTTGTTTTTTCAGTATGTTTTTTCTTTTTCTTTTTTAACATCAAAATGTTCAAAGACATAGCTTATCTCAGCCATACAAATAACACTTTGACTTAAAGGTTTGTTGCTGTGTCTGTTTAAGTCTAAACATTTCTAAGTTGTTTGCTGTTTTGAATTTTTTTTATTATATATAAATTATGTGCTTTTAAAGTTTGTTGGCAAGCCTTGCAGAGAAAGCACTCGGGACAAATTATACTTCAGTTGAGAAGTTTAGAGGGATGAAGTTTAGGCCCTAATTCATGTTTTGAAAATTTTGATTCTATTTGCTTATCTGAGTCTCGACATGACTGCTGTGTGTTTTGAAGCTCTTCCCAGACCCAATTGGCATTTTGACATGTATTATTTAATGTTACGTCTTCCTACACCAGATGTTGACTTCTTAAAATCATTTGATTAATGAAGCCGTTTGTTCATATTTAAATACTCCAGATTGTGGCATTTCATTATTCTTAGTATTTTATAATTGTATATAATTTTTTTTTTTTTACAGGGTTTTCTTTGAAGTTGCATTGATCCCCACAGTGAGTCTGGAAACATTGGAGAGGTTTTTGAAATAACCCTGAAAAAAAAAAAAATGTTTCGAATGTTGTAAATAATATTTAATGTTATATTTTAATCTTTCAAAATAAAGTGTTGATGTGTGTATATTTACATGTATATGCATGTTTTCCATTGTAAGTTTGGCTGTTCAGTTGTTTTTACAAACCATGTTATTCTTGACCAAACACAGCAGGGACCCTATCAGTGTTTTTAAAAACTGATCAAGTGCAAACCGTTCATCGGTTCGGTTTATTAGGTTTGTGGTGGTGTTGAAAGTTGTTACTAAAATGGCATTTTAATGCTTAATCTTGTACATATATCTGTTTTTGTACTGCTTTGTATAGTTTGCCTGATCTGTATGTTTACTTATATTAAGTTTAATAAGTGTTTTTTTAAACACAGGTTGATTAAAAATAGTATTTGCATATTTGTCTTACCTTGCATTTACTTGTCTTTTTTTAAATGTAATATCTCAGTTCAACCAGTAGGAGGCAGCCTGAACCCAGATCCTCCATCACCACATTGATTATGTGCTTCTGCATTCAACTACATGCACTGCATGTCTTTTTAATCACACTCAATCATTACACCTATATAAAAAAACAAATAAATATCCTCCATCACACTCAACCCCAGTGATTACTGAATGTAGGAAACCATTCTTGTTTATCAGAAGAGATTGTCTGGCGGTTCTTATGTCCAAACAGTCTCTGACGTCTATTGGTCGTTTTTGGATGCAGCTTGAGTCACAGCTGTGAGCCAGTCCAATCCATCATGGCCAAAAGCGAACAACAAACATCTCGGAGCGGTTTCTGCTGTTCGCTGTGTTCTTTTAGTTTCTCCTGTGTGGTTTAGATGTGGTCTGAAAGAGGAAAAGACAGGCTTTGATTAGCATAAGTCTTGTGGACCTGCTCATTGGGGTGGCTTAATTGTGATTGCTTGTCCTCCGGGGTTTTAAAGGCTGTTGTTTCTAATCCTTGTTATTATATTAAACTCATTGATGTTTGTGGGTTCCGTCCCAGGCGGCGTGTTCGCCGGGCTGCACCCTTTGATCACTGACCGATTGGATCCTGGGCTTTGTTTTGAGTCTTTTACACGTGTGCTGTGAATCTCTAAGTTTGACTGCAGAATTGACATGCAAATCTGGATTTCTCATTAGTAGTGGCAAGGAATTTGTTTACTGCTAAAGGATGCCATTTGTAATCGGGCTGCTTAAACATTTGTGGATAAATGTCTGTGGTGACTCCATTAATTGGGATAAGGGGGCCAGCACATCAATATCTGGCGGAGTAAAAATGTGAGAGCCATCTGTTGAATAATACATCATCTTTATGCCATATTCTGTCAATATAATGGTAGTTCATAATTTCCTAAACCACATTTCAGTTAAATCAAGAGACAAAGGTATGGAAGATTATTTCTGCCACAAGGTAATAAAAAACAAACAAACGGGGTAATTTTGACAACTTACTTTCATCATAATTGCTCTCCTTAATGAACTGCATCAAGGTCCAAGATCATATCAAAACTTTTGAAAATGTTTTATGGTGTTTTACTTTTTTTACTGACAGTCTTTTGGTAAGTTATTTTATCAGCTGGACAATCTGCATAACAATACAGCTTATTGAACGTACTACTTCTGTCCTTCACAGACTTGTTTTCTATCAAAAATGATATATGCTGCTATCCTTACTAAGGTCTTTTGTTAAAAATAAAATTAAGAGAAAGTAACAATAACAATCAGGATTGCGAGATATAAAATCGGTAGAGTATCTATCATGCAGTTTTCAGTTTTATTTTCTCCAAACTGAGTTTACATCTTAAAGGGGTCATACAAACCCATTTTCCACAAGCTAATATGATTATTTTGGGTCTTAATGAAAAGTTTGTAATATAGTTCGTTTAAAAATTTCTCAAAGATAGTTTTAAAAACGCTAATTTTACCCTGTAGTAAACAGCTCTTTAGAAATCACTCTGTTCTGTGTACTTCCCCTTTAAATCTTCACGAGCTCCGCTGACCCCGCCCCTCTTTTTCAGAGGCACTCTCTGAGGCACTCTTTTTTAGCCGTATTCACAGTGAAACTTGCTAATTAGCACATTATTAGGAAAGGCGATTTGCAAAGATTCATTAAAAGACATTATACTGACAGCTTCTCCAGGAGAGGCTGGATCATGAATGATTCACGCAAAGATAAACGCATTTCAGTTGATCAAGGACGCGTTTCCCTTCAGAACCAAACATAACGTTAATCCTCTGCTGACACGCTGCTGTCAATCAACTATTGTGGGAGTGGCCTCTGTCTGTGTGACGTCACACTGACATGCATTTGAGAATGACTTGATATCAGAAGGGGCAACTTATTTTTATTAAATTAAAAGAAAACTACTAGTGGATCTTTATCAGTGTAGGGTGGTAGTGTACACACACTCGCAACACACATTTCAGTCCAAACAGCTTGTAAAAGTGCATGTACCACTGGATGACCCCTTTAAATAATATGTATATATGTGATGGTGTGTTTTTCTAACTGTGTTTTAAGGTTATATTGCTTTCTTTTCTGGCATTTGGTGTTATCTTTGAATCGTAAAGCACCTTGGAAAATGAATACAATATGGTGCTATATAATAAAAGACTATTAAAAAAAAGACTAAATTAGAATATATTCTAAAAAGCATCTATTTAGAAAATATATTTTAATAAAAATGATAATAAATCAAAGTCAAGGTCCCTAAACCTAACCCATTTTTCAATTTAATTCATTTAAACATAAAAAACAGTGACCTGGTAAAAATTCAACTCGTAATGTAAACCTTATGCAAAAAAAACAGGTAAATTAGAATATAGCAGATAAAATAAAATATATGATAAAAAATTTATTTATAATAAATATGGAAAGAATAATTAATAAATAACTTGGTAAACTGGTAAATAAGAACCTTTTTCTTAAACAAATAGGAATTTAATGAATTTAAATAAAGCCACACTGTACACAAACAGCAATGGCATGGTTATCGGCTCTAAAATTCATCGTAGACTGGCTATTTGTGTCCTCAAAGCAAGTTTCCCCACCCAGGAATTAATAATGCAAATATGACTTTTGACTAATGAGCAGAATGTTGACTTAATACATCTACAATCTGTGACCACTCATGTTTGAGCTGCTATTCAGATCACATCTACCCTACAGCCAGACACTGGCAGATGGAGGCGGTGTGGCATACCTGCTCTTTAACAGAGGCCAGCAGATTGGTCGTGGTGGCATCAGTTGCCATGTTGTTGTTGTTGGATCTTCCCTCACCACTCAGCACCTCCCTTTCCTCCACAGGGCTTTGCCTTGGAGTAGGCATTCCCCCTACTCACGGAAACACACAACACAGTTATTATCATTTATATGCAGTGCCACTGATACACTATTATTATCTTGCTTTTCAAATACAGTCCACTATAACAACGTCAATACACTTCCATTTATTTAGATATTATAAACCTTTATATTTTTGAACACCAGTCTTCCATAGTTAGGTTTATGGATTTTATCATTATGTATTTTAACAGCCAATGCTGCTGATGTCACAAACTGGTATCAAAAGTTTGGGCCCAGTAAGATATTTTTTTGTTTTTGTTGATGATACTTCTACAATGTTACAAAAGATTTCTATTTTCAGTGAAATTATGCTCTTTCATTAAGAAAGCTAATTATAATGATGCAGACTGGACTAATGCCTGCTGAAAAGGCAGTCTTTTTATATCACAAGAAAAACACTAGAACAATGCAGAGCTACCCTTTAATTGGCCTGATATTGGTTGACTTATCGGCTAGGCTGATATATAAGTGAGGTGACATCCTTAAAGTCAAAATAAAACAGTAATCGGTACCCATTTTTCTTTTTATCCATCTGGAATTAACTGAACTGCAGGCAAGCACTTGCAAGCAGACTGGAATGTAGAAGCTGAAGGTCAAGTTCATCCTCAAGAGCATCTTGACATATCATCATTTACAATTTGATGGAATATTTGAAAGGCAAACATTTTACTTTGGAATAATGTGAACTGGTGAATCGTGCACAAGGACCAAGAACATATATCAAGCGAGCAAACAGGGATTTCACTTTTAATTTCATGTTGATGGTGTACCAAAAAAACTGCATGGAAATCTTTGTCCTGTTCACTTTGATTAGAATAGCACATAAAGCCTGGAGTTTTTGGCAGCGTTGTGGCAGGGCAACAAGGGATGTATTCCAACGTGTGTTCCAGCATCCCAGCATGCAACAGCATGACAAGACAACCTGTTCCCTTCCCAGTACCCTCCCCCAACTGACAGCAAAAAATAGTATGATCAGCAGATGCACTCTTATTTTTCTCATCTTGGATGGGTTTAATGCCTTTAAGATAAAAAGAATAGCATCTTCAGCTCTGTCTAGTGGCCTTTTTATGGAAAAGCACATCATCCAGAAAGTGACTTTGAAGCATAATTTTGATAGGATGTTCGGCAGTACTAAGATTAGACCAGATGAGATTAGAGGAACAAAATATATGTTTCAAATTTGACTAGTCGACTAACCGGTTTTAAGGGATTTCTGGTTTGAGTTCACCTGACCCCGATCTATGTGCGCAAGAAGCTCAAAAACATCACTTCACAATGACCAAAGGTGCACTGTAGCTGCACAATGGACACTTTTAACAAGACTGTGATGATGAGTGTATCAAAAGTTGTATTTTTAATATATGCACATTTATAGCTCTATTCTTTGTATAATGTTACCTTTGCATCAAATTATAAAAATTGTTTATGCTAATGCGACATCTATGGGAAGGACAGTCAATTTTACATCGTTTTCTGTCATGACTGTTTTTATCAGTCTTTCTCATTTTTTCCTTTTATTTAAAGTCATGAAAACGCTATTGTAAAGTTTTTGTTTTGCTATTTGAGCAAGTAGGAATGCAAAAAATACATTTGTGGTACTCTCCCATTCACTGCTCTTCAAGTTAACCCAGCTATGACGATTTTCGCTGCTGAGAAACCTGAAATATGTGAAAAAGGTCCATTGGGATCTTATTCCTATAAATGATAATGATTCTGAAATGTCTAATAAAACTCTGATGCCACCACCAATCCAGAAAGGGCTGATGTCCCTTGTGTGAATAACAGCTTCACAGTGTTTTCAAACAAACATTATCTTTGTTTGAATGTTAGATACATTCACAATAACTTAAGTATTGGATTAAAATTAATATAGTTCATGTATGTAATACAAGGTAATGATGGGCTAGTTTTTAGAGAGATTTTTTAAGATCATTTTAGACCATGGCCACAGACATATCAATTATCATTCTTGTAAATGACAAAATGATAATGATATAAAAGCTGAATAGTTGGGACCTGCAATCTGATTCATCAAGCATCTTTCCACGTTCATCAGTTTGTGTGGGTTACATCATTACACTGGTGACAAAAAAAATGTAATCATTAATTTAACCAATCTGTTCAGGTGAGTCATTTACTAAACAATTTTTAATGTTTATGTTTTTAAATAATATAAATAATAAATAAATAATAATAAAATATTGACATTGACAACAGTATTTTCCCTCAGTGACTACAATATCTAGATTCACACATCCTTCCTACATTTTATATGCTGCAAAAAACATTGTTGCCAAGGTGAATTATCATTTTTTTAAGTAGTCTAATAAGGTACAGCTTTTTGTAAATCACTAAAATTAACATTCTCTTCAGACTCATGAGAGAGTTGTGAAGTCTATTCTAAGCTATTAAATAGTGATTCACAATTTATCCAGAATCGTGCAGATCTGCTTTAATGGGAATAGATTAAAAAGCAAAACTTCTCAAGCAGTGTGGTTACAGTAAACAGCTAAAGCCCAGCACGCTAATTAAAGTAAAAATATTTAAACAATAGTCACTCACAAATCCACAAACCATCGACCCCTAACTAAAATGCACATGCATGTGTGTATAAATAGGCACATATTCAAACATTTTAGAAAAGGTAACACCTTGAGGATGACCAGGCAGTCAATGCAAACACTGGCACACATATTCATGAGCAAACAAGTAGGATGTTTATGTGCAATAGTGATATCCGATTCTTGAGCTTGTGTTCGCCTGCCACCTGAGACTTGCAATGAACAAACAAATCTGGCTCTTACTAGACTATTGTTGAACCATAGAACTGGTTCAAAATGAATGAATTTTTGGTCATGTCTGACTCAATGGCCATGGTCTGCACATGCATCCCCTCCTTACGTCTAAACAACAATGGCTTCTATTCACGCGTGATGTCATCACCACATATTTGTCATTATGCAACAGAAGCTTGAGCTCTAATATATGTGCCTGAGGTTACGAATTACAGGTAATAATGTTGTAAATAATGTTCAGATTCTTGCACAGGTTGATTGTTTCACTTCATATATTATCAGTGGCCACGACTTTTAATTTTATCCTTCCTATATTGGCTTTTGTGACTATTAAAGTGACGGCCCCTGCAGACTTGCATATTATGAATAACTAGGGTCCATGGTTTCATCCAACCTGATCTCACGGCAATTCATACATATTTTACGAGGTGGCTAATTCGTACGACCTCACTTTTTTATTATTTATTTTATTAAATCGTACATATTTTACGAGATGCCAATTCGTATGAATTTGTACGAATGACCTAAACTTAACGCCGCCCCCAAACCTACCAATCACGTGGTTTTAGACAAATCGAACAAAATCGTACAATTGAGGTTGTACGAATTGGCACAAATTTGGCACCTCGTACGAATTGGTCGTGAGACTATGTTGTTTCATCTTTAGTGTTCTATGAAGAAAGCAAGTTATCATCGCTGATGGCCAGAAAACTTTCATTTTTGGGTGAATTATTTAGCTGAATAAAAACTAGTGAATATAATCAGCAATTTGCTTTGTTTGGCATAACATAACAGCATAACATACACTAAGTTGTAAGAAACATGAGTGACGTAGTCGAGTGATGATATAAAAGGACCATTAAACGAAAGATTAATGAAAGATTAAACAAAGCATCTGAAGGAACCTGTACACGGAAAATAATCGTTCTTGCAAAACACACATATCCACATAATCCAATGAATTAAAGCTTATAAACTTCATAAATGGCAGTAGCCCACTGTGCTGGCATTTACAAGAATAAAATCCAAAATCCACTTTAGAAGTCCTTAAAATCCCCACCCACCTCCACACTGGATTTACCAGGAGTCTGCTGTCAGTCAGAGCACCGGGTTTATATACAGATGAGACGAGAGGAGGGGAACAAGCAAACCATCCTATTAACTGTGATGACCAAGAAACAGTAATAAACTGTTACTTATTGGAGTCATCTGACATTGTTGTACCACCACCACTTACGTCCGTCAGAGAGATCATTCTGTCACTCCTAATAAATAGCGAAACTGCCTTGCTTATTCCAAATTCTCATACACACACACACACACAAGTCTCGCTGGGATGCTTTTTCAGCCCATGTAACATGACAATGAAGTGTAAAGACAGCTCGGATCTCTGAGGACCACGTCTTACAGCATCATGATGCATTGTCCCTGCATTCTTTACATACTGTAATTGTGGACGGCTCAAAGCAAATCACCGCACAGCAGCAATTACATGGTGCACAGCAGCAAACCTGCATTCAATCTAAACTCTGGTCATTATGATGAGGCAGCTAAAACTGCAACCACACTGCCATTACAGCCCAAACCGATTCAGACTTCTACTAGATTCTATTGAGCTTGAATTATTAGAGCGGAGTTGAGAGCAAGGACATAGAGGGATGCTCAATTATGCATAAAGAAAAGTGTGTAAAAGATGGTCCTGCCTGAGTCCCAGTGACAGCATCTCTCAGTCGTAATGGAGACCAGCCTACTTCACAGGCAGTGGGATACTGGACCGTAGGATGCCATAACACATGTCATCGAGGACTCTAATTAATGTAACTAAATAATTGCAACGTGCAATGCACTGCCCAGGTTAGAGGATGATGAACAGATGGATAAAATGCGCCATGCAGGGACTGATGATGGACCTGAGATGATGAAGGGAGGTGTAGGTATGTCGAGTAGAGGTGGAAGCGACACCTGCTCAAGTTATTTAGCTTTATGCATTAAACAAGGCCATTAATTATGGAAGCACAATTGTAGTACGAATGCATATTTTCTGCACAGTTAATCAGTGAAATTAAAAAATGGCAAATCAAGCTTTAAAGCAGGCATCGACAGAAATGCAAACCGCTTCTCCGCTTGTGCACTGACCACAGCGTCTATCACAGCTCAGGTCTGAAAATGACTGAAGGAGAGATGCACGAAATCTGCCTATAAATGACAAGCAGCGATTAATTCCCGCCGCCAGCGCGCGCCAGATGTTAGCGACGCTTCATTGGAGCTGCGCGAAATCACCAGTACTTACCGCAAAACCGCCGAAACGCAAATTATTCGCGGAGACCGATAAATCCATATGTAAAGGAATCACTGGATGACATTCTTTCCAAAGGTGTTTTCACGCGATGAACGGGCGGCTCCGGCTGGGTCTCGCGCGCTTCCATGGGCAAGAGGGTCAGAGCGCGTGACGTAGACGCTCCACACAGAGAGATGCTGTTTCAGGAAATTTAAATGTGTTGCCATGTAGTCGAACAGGAGTTGTTTCGAAAAAATGGAGTTCCCATCGAAGTGCGTAAAAAAAAAAAAATACAGTCACGGAGCGAAAACAACAAGCATTGAATGGTCACATGAGTGACCATCTGCTTATAGTGCGCATAAACGCCCACAAATTGGTTACTTTGAATTGCTTTATATTTGTGTTTACTCGTCTATAGGTTGGATTTATAAGTATTCGGGTTTAACAAAGCCCACATAACTTTGGAAAAGACTAGCCGGCGCATCATAAATATTTTGTGAGATAATAAAAACACAATTTTCTTGAGGCTTTTTCCCCGAAATGAACATTAGGCAACATTGCCATCGTGTGGATAAAAGGGCATCTCCCATTGGGAGTGATCTAAGTGCTTCTGTCAGATGATATAACATCTTTCACAGCCCGTTGAAAATTATATTAGGCTATATTATATAAAGATTTATCTGTAAATAAATAATAAAAACGAAGCTTCGCAATTAGTTTAGCTATTTAATAAATAAATGTCAGTTTACAAAAAAAGAGAACATTTTCCCACACATTACGTAATTAAGGAGGTGCAGGGTAAGCAAAATGCCCGTTCTGCCAGATGGAGCACCAAAGCTTTTTGAGCTCAGTTCAGGACTCCTTCTGCTTTACCCATCAGGAGTTTGGGCCTCATCTTTAAGCTTAAAGGAGAGCCTCTTCTCATGTTCTGCCAACAAGTCACACACACACTGAGTCTTGGACCTGTTAGAAGCCAGTCAAAGTCCAACACTCAGGGCTGTTATGAGAACCTGTGGGACTATTAGTGTTTTTCAGGCGTCTCGTCGGTCACACTGTCCATACCTTGCATTTCAAGTCTAATTCAATCTGTCAAAAAGGGCAGTGGTTCCAAGTGTTATGCGTGCAAAATATTTACATCCTGCACTGATATAATTTTTTTAAATAATTAGTTTAAGAATTTACAGTAATAGTTAAATTATTTAAAATAATTTAATCTTAAAACTTTTCAATTTTTTTAAAGAACGTCCACATCTGGAATTTAGCAATGTTAACTTGTAGCCGATTAAAAGTCAGGGGTGGTATTATGATTAAGTAGCACTGTCATCAGTAACTCTCTAGTGCTGGGTCGACTCTGTCTGGGACTGAACCTGAAGTAATTTCCTATTACATTTTGCTGTTAGATTATCACCACTTCTGCTTGTTTTCAGTTTGAAATTAAACACTTTGAGGTCAGAAACCCCTGTTTCTCATCCCCTCTGGACTCTGGTTTCTTCTTAAGATTGTTAAAACTTTGCTTAATATCTAATTTAAAAAATACACTACTATTTAAAAGTTTGGGATTAGTAAAAATAGTTTATTTTGTTTTAAAGAAATTATTGTTTTCAATGATAGTAAAGATAAAACATATTAATCACATGATATTGAAATATTACTGTTGTTGTTTTTGTCTATTACAACATCTTATTATATATTCAAGTTACACCATTTTTTTTATTGTCCACATTAGACATTCTACTAACTGTAAGTAACTTTGTAACTACATGCCAACTAATCCTCATTAATTTGCAACTACATGTCTGCTAATCAGTGTTTCGGGTTAGTAGAATAAGTTGATAAGTGCTTGCAAAGTTTCTGATAGTCAGTATGTTGTGGACCCATCAAAATGAAGTATAAGGTATTAGGCAGACAGTCTGACAGCTAGTTGACATGTAGACTATCAAAATAAATAGTTACCTATATTCATTATTTGTCAAACATTTGTACACCTTAAATACTGAAACAAAGAAGGCATTTTTGAAACAACTAAAAATTTGCTGAAATAAAAGCATACAAGCTGTCAAGCTTGCCCTCGAAACAATGACTACAAACGATATTTTATGCACATGCAAATTTATTCAGTCATCATTTATAGATATGAACTGACAGCAAGTGTAAACATTGTTTTCAGAGGAAGAAACATTAAATTATACAGCGTAGAACACCAAAACAACTGAATCTCTGATTATTATTTACTATCAAATCAATACTAACAACAACATTCACAATCGCGAACTCCCTGAACCCCCTTCCTGTTCTCAAAACCCTATGGGATCTCCTCGCTTTATATAATATTTTATTGTAAGGTAACCTTCTTGTGTGCTCATGCGCTCAACTAGCTAACTACTGGGCCGTAAGAACACTCAAAAGTGTTCAAACCAGAGACATGATGAATAAAATAGGCATGGAGAGTCGTGTAGCAAGAGTTTGCAGCTTACACATCCATTGACAATGTGAGGTGTGAGACAACGTGAAGTGTGTTTAACGTGGCATAGGTATATCATATCTGTCTATGTGTGTGCAATCTTTAGTATTTTGGCACATGATTGCGCCATGACCACTAATGTGCAAGTGCAGAATGAACAAAATGAAAATCAGCTCCAATTTAGGGCTTACAAATATTCCTTCCTTCTAGGGGTATATTTTTATCTTGATCACAAGCACCATAGATATGTGAGCATAACGCAAACAAGTCATTTAGATAAAGATGCAAAATGAGAACAATCAGATGACTAAAAAGTGTTTTTTGCATAAAGCAGAGAGTGGGTGGTTGATGCAAAGGAGCTAGCGGATACGAGAGAACAACAATTCTTGAAGAAGGGTTTTAGGGGACATCAGTTTTACTCCAGTTCATCCTCTGGTGCAATGGTGCTGGTCTGCTCAGAGGTAATGCCTAAAATATCAAAGGCACACAAGTTAGTTTGACAACAATTTGACATGCTTTATGAATTTCATAAGAAGCAACACTGCAGCTGCCTCCTACAGTGTATTTGGTTAATACAGCACAAAACTCAAGACGTTATAATAAGAAGTCTTACTTGAAGCATCATCATCATTGAGAGATTTATTCTCTTCCTCAACGTAACCAAAACTTAAAAGTTTGGACATGTTCACTGGAGCTGTTGCCTTCTTATCATGGGAACTGCAGAGACAAAGATCAAATACTTATATACACTAAAAACAGTTATTTAATAATTCTTAGTAACTATGAATCCAGAGGCTAAAAATGGAAAAAGAGACATACATCTTTTTGAACTTGTTGGCGTCCACAATCTCTTTTTGACTCAGGGAGAGTTTCTGCATGTCTGATGCAGCATTGCTGACAATCTGTGCAGGGAAATAAGATGTTTATAATTGATTTACAATTTAATATTATGTTATTCATTCAAAGATTCACAATGAATAATCCATCAAGCAATAAGAAAGGAAATTCACAAGCACATGATTAATAAAAAGAAAGACGGGAAGCATGAAGGCAGAATAATAAATGACTAATGCAATAAGATGATTCAGTTTCCTGTTCAAAAGATGAAAATGATAGTGCGCGAAGTGAGAACCACAGATCTAACGTTACAGGGTACAAAGCCATAGCAACAGTCATTTGAGTTCTTTATAGTTAAATATGTCAAACTGGTTTTATGTTTTCTTGTTCAGTAACCTTAGTACTTTAATCTGCTGTCATAGCATGCAACCCTAACCTGACGACAGAAGTTAACATTTTGTCTTTAAAACTAAATAGCCACATAGCAATTTTATAAAATTTCTATGCCTGAGGAGTCACCATGAAAACTAAAGATGCACTATTAAACACCCATTCTAAAGAACAAGATCAAATCATAATGTTTAAGCATGTATAGGAAGATGGCAGGAAGCTTTTCTATTCTAACATGAAAATGCCTTTAATAAATCAAGGAACAAAAATTAACAATTGATTCAGTCAATCTCCATGTCAACCATTACGAAAATAAACAGCAGAATCCCAAAAATGGAAGTAGCTTTTTCTCAAATGGTTCGAGCGGTTTTGCAGGTGCATGGTAAAAAAGAAAGATTGTTTGCAGTATGGCAGGAGGTTTTGAGAGGTTTAAATATTTGACGGCTATCACAGTCTTTGCTTATCCCTTTACCTTTTTATCAGAATCCCAGGCTGAACAGTTATCAGTTCCAAAAGGGGGGTCCAGTTGCTGTAAGGCCCCTTTAGACTTGCCGTTTCCATCAGGGGTAGTTGCTTCACTGCTGCTGTAAGATGACAAGATTGAACCCCAGTTTTACACCGCCATACTGGATGGATTGAAGTCGACTCCTTTTTTTTTATACAACTCTATCATTCTTCTAAAAGAAGAATTCTAAAGCCTTAAAGAAAAAGTTCACTCAAACTGAAACATAAAATTCTACTATCCTCAGGCCATCCAAGATGTAGAAAAGCTGTATGTTTAAAATAAACAAATCTATTATTAAGAGATTTTAACTTTTAACTCCTTTAAACTGTCATCTCTAGCCAGGGACACCAGAAACGGGGGAAGAGGTCAGGACGATTCTAAGAGCCTGATGATGGAGGGGGAAACGCGATTTCTACTTCTAGGGAACCCCTGGAATGTGGACCGCAGATTCTACCGGGATGTATCCTTGCATTGCAGCTGACACAAAACTGTCTCATTACAGTGCCAAACCATTGAATAAAACCAAACATTTTTTTGTTTTCTTTTCATACAAAAAGTATTCTTGCAGCTTTATAATGTTATGGTTGATGGTAGGGCTGCACGATTAACCTTTATCGCATCGATATCGAGGTTTTAAGTTCCGCGATTACCTAACCCCCGCCTCTGACATTTGAGTGACAAACCTAATAGCCAATCAAAATGGTCGAATCTGGCGTTCATGGCTTGCTAGCCAATTAGAAAGGGCAATGGAAACAAGGTTGTATGCAGTGCACCGACTTTGTCGCTAGATTTAGCGACTTTTCTGA
>JAUCNO010001758.1:5665968-5680712 GCA_032353835.1 Enteromius viviparus
CGTTTGACCGTGATGGGATGGACGGCATGTTTTGACAGCTCTGTGGGTGTTAAATTTTAAAAACAAATGTTAAAAGTGAATTTCCATTATGTCTTCTTATACTTTGGTATTTAATGATCACGCAGCATCAAACAATCTCATTACCTCAATCACTATGTAGGCCTATGTAGTTTATTTAACCCTCTGTGTTGTAAAAGTAACAACATATTTTATTCATAATTTTATGTTTTATGCATTTTAAAGTATCGAACGCAAAAATCGAATCGCAATCGCAATATTTATCAGAAAATCCGAAATTAGTTTTTTTCTTAAAATCGTGCAGCCCTAGTTGATGGCAGATGGATTATTCTGATGATGTCTTTCACACTCTTCTGGACCTTTATAGTGAAAACTGCTTGGAAGTCAATGGGACAGACACAAGCCTTCCGTTTTCATCCGAAATATTTATGTATGTCCCAAAGACAAACAAAGCTTTTACGGGTTTGGAACAACATGGGAGTAAATGATTAATGACAAAATGTTCATTTTGGGATGGAGTAATGAAAAAACTTTCGCCTGGTCAATCTATCTGCATGATCTCAATTATTCATTTCTTTATTACAAACATGCAGTTGTTCTCACAAGACATTCAAAAGTTAGTTCACCCAAAAATAAAAAAATATTGTCATTAATTACATTCGGAACACAAATTAAGCTATTTTCGATGACATCATAGAGCCCTCCGACAGCAATAATACTGAAATTATCCCAGAAACATAGTAAAACATCGGTAAAGCAGTCCATGTGACATCAGTGTCCCAATTTATATTTTGCAACGCTAGGAGAATACTTTTTTTGCAAAATAAACTGTGACTTACTTTCTAAAATGGTGGAAGATGTATCATAATGTAAGCGTACCTTCCACTAGACTTAACAACTGCAAATTGCGTTCATGTGCATGCTTTGCCCCCGATTGTAAACAAGGCTGATTACGTCAAATATGTTAAAGCTTGCATACATGTTGCGTTGTTATACTCTCTAAAATAGTGGAGAACGTAAGTCAGGAGAGAAGAATGGTACAGTTAAATTATGAACGAAGGTCTTGTGTGTTTGGAACGACATGAGGGTGAGTAAATGACTGAATTTTCATTGTTGGGTGAACTAATCCTTTAATTGATGTCCTGGAAGCATGTGGATTACTAATGGAATATTGTGATGTTTTTATCAGCTGTTTGAACTCTCTTTCTGATGGCATCTATTCATTGTAGTGGGTCCATTGGTTGATCAAGTGATGATTAATGCTAAATCTGTCCTGATAAATAAACAAAGTCTTGGATACAACTTGGGTAGCCTGAATTGCTTTAAATACCAGAAGTTATTGATGCATTTATAGCATCTTTCTCTATTTAAAAAAATTAATCTATCTTTCTGTTAATCAGAATGATGTATTTCCGAAGCCTTAGCTTCATTTATTATCTCTGTACAAAACAACACCTCTTGGGCTGACAAATTCTCACCTCTCTTGTTCATCAGGTGTGCCAGAGAACCAATTAGAGGGTTTGTAGGAACTGTTGGGTTTTGCATCCACAGGGTCATCGTGCCTCAGCAAACCTATGGAAGAAATGAAAGCTAAGCAGGGCATAATTACAATCAAATCTACTGTGGTTATTTGAGCTATTTCATCTAGGATTTTAGTAATGCTTAGTTATTATTTATCCAGATTTGGGTAAAAATGCCTTAACTTTTGGCAGTTGCATCAAACAATAAGTCACAAAATACAGTTAATTTGTATTCTATACTAAACATTTATGCAAAAGCAGCAGGCCATTCTAAACATGCATACTTCTTTAATAAACAATGAGACAAGTGCATAAGATGCTATTCTGAATGTATATAAATCACGGCATTTGAAGATACATTTATAAGCAATACAACAAAGTGTGACACAATTACCCCTCTGTCCTCCTTGTTTGGCAAGTTTAACATAATCAGAGTCGCTGGCCTGAATTCCTACACGTCTTCCTTTAGTTCTTTCTTCAGGAGTGGTTTCGGCATTCACAGATAAACCTGGAATCTGTGATGAGGGTCCAACAACTCCATTTGAACTAGCAAGGTTAGCTGTCCTAACACCTACAATGAAATGATAACATTTGTGCTATTATTTGCTTTAATCAAAACATATCTGTGAAAACAGTGTTCGCGTGTGTTATGTGACAAGCAAGGCAGGTCTGTAAAGCAGATAACAGTGTGATGCGTTTCTCAGAAGGGCCGTTACCTGGTTTTGTCCGACGATAGTTGGGCTCGGCAGCCATGACTGGTGTCTCAGTGGTCAGTGGTGGTTTAATAGCTCTGAAACTGCAGAAAGACAAAGTTAAGTCCTTAGCATTTATTCGAAACAAAAGGTCAGCCGAACTATTGTCCTTTAACGCCTGCTTAAATGATCTGATTAAACCGCGTATTTAATGTCAGTGTAGGCTCGACATATTGAGCACCGGTCATTTCTTCTTTGTGTAGACAGCCGTGCATCTACAGCTAGCTTACCCAAGCTAATAAATGCATCTATTACCGATCATGTGCTAAAACACGGAGTTATTTTAGCTATTTCTCTCAGGATTTTCTTGTTTATCATTTAGCTCGCGAGTCAACCTTGTCGCCTAGTAACAAAAGCAGCATCAGGACCACAAGCATCATCTGTTACAAGACAAGGCAATTATTAGCGCAGATTTAAAAAACCCAAATCAAAGACATTGCAGATAAAAACAAACATGGAGGCAGAATTCAAGTAATAAGTTACATCGCTATTGATATACCTGATGCTACGAAAAGACGTGGAAAAGACAAAGCTTACGTCGTGTTAAACAGCGCACAGAAGGGGGACGCCTAGATTCTTCTTCTTCATTAGACTCAACTGCGCACTGAACCGCGAGATGCCTTTCCTGCCACCTACTGGATAGACAATGATCTTCAAGAAGCGTGGAAACATCCTCCACACAGCCTACAGCAGTTTTGACAAACGCAAGAATTTAAATGTCATGTAGCATATCATTGAGAAGTAGGGAGTGGCTGTTTTATTTATTTATTTGTGTGTGTGCGTAATTTGGCCAACGGTATGTTCATCTATGTACATAATTTTAATTTTTGTTTTAACGTAGCCGGAAGTCATTTTCAGAAAACGTTCAGCCTTTTTTTATTTTTATTTTTTATCTTTTTATTCTTCTATTATTAATTTTGTTATTACTTTCCTGTATTTTTTTCTTTTTTTAAAAGAAAGTGAATTGTTATTATTCATCTTCATCCCAAATCTTTGTTTCTATTATATTGTATGGAATTTTTAACATTTTAAATCAATTAATTTAATCACAAAAATGTCTACAATTTCTTTAAGGAGAAACGTGAAAGCAAAATATATGCCAATAAAAATATAATGAAACAATTAGATTTTCATTCTTATCATACCTGTGCAATTATTATTATTATTATTATTATTATTATTATTTAATTTATTTATACATTTTTTCTTTTCTTTTCTTTTCTTTTATTTTATTTTATTTTATTTTATTTATTTTAATCGGCAGAAATGTCATCCATATGTTGGTCTACGCCTTTGTTTGTTTTAAACAAGCTTCTCCAAAAATGTGCGCTGACAGACTTACAGTAAAATCACTCAGTTGTTAGTGAAGCCCCAGGGACTTTACTGTGGTCACGTGACGTGACATCCGTTCAGAGGCGCGTGTAAAAACTAGAGAGCGACGTTCTCAGCAGCAGAGATGTCAGCACACAGTCTGAAGATGACAGCGTCTGTTCAATACTTAAGAAAACTGCTGGGGAAAAGCAGCTGTGCGACAAGCAACCTGTTGAACACGGGACATAAAACCCAGAAGAACACTACTGATTATAAAACAATCAGGAACAAAGATGGAAAAAGTAACAGAAGAAACGTAAGTGACTTTTTTCTTATTTGCTTTATTTTTATTAATTTAAATTAATATTGTTTGATGTTAAAATTGGTTGGATATTTTTCTAGTAATATTCTGCTGAACGTAGGTTTCTACTAATATTTAGTAGGCTATGCAAATAACATTAACCTATTAATCAATAACAATGTGGAATGTTATTATTTTGTAGGTAGTGCAATTCCAAGACAACACAACAGAGCAGTATATAAGGTAAAATAAAGTTATTAATCTGCATCTTAGGGTTGTTAGCCCACATCCACAATTCAAATTTGGTCTGACTCTTATGCTCATGTCTCTTGGTTAACAGGAAAAGTGTCGTTTTAGGAAGAAAAGAAAATGAAACTTTTGGGTTTGAGATCCAGGTAACCTCATTACCCACCCACCCTCTCTCTCTCTCTCTCTCATACTCTTCTTATACTTTTTTTCTCCATTCATTCAAGCATTACATGCCTGCCTGAGGGCTTATTATCTGTCAGGGGATAATTGGATTTTGGATGATGAATTGATTGGATCTTTACTCTGTGTCCGTAGACAAGCAGTGTTGGGAGAAGCATCAGTGATGAGCAGGATTTTGGCTCGTCTGTGTGTTGGGTGAAGGAGAACAGTCTGGCAGAGAGCAGTGGGTTAATGACAGGTGAGTCGTCTAGACACCTGCTCACTTCTGTCCAGCACCAGGGTCATTCATACTTACGAAAATCTTCTTGTCTCTCACCTTAGGTGATGTTATTATAACGGTCAACAGTGTGTACATTGCTGGATTCACTCATCAGCAGATCAAGGATCTGGTTCAAAAGTCCTCCACCTTAATGTAAGTGTTATGTTTTTGATGATTAATGTACAGTTATACAATGTATTTGCAACAGAAAAATAATATAAAAAATGCTACCGTAGAAAACGGTACATTTTTTCACTGAATTATTTTTATTTTTATTGTTTGTGAGGGAAAAAATAAAAATTTATTTATTAAGTTTACGTATTTATTATTTCATTATATAACTGGGCACCACATGTATACATACCTTTGCAATTATGGCTTCATATTATTATTATTATTATTATTAATAAATATTTATATTTCATTTAAAAGTTTGATGCAGTGTTTACTGTATTGAAAAATATTTTATAATATTACAGTATGTGTATTAAAACGGTCTTAGTAGTTTAATAAAGTATTAATATTATTGTAATTGAATAATAAGCTCAGTGAACCAATCAAAACCCTGTCTAACCCTAGTTTTTATTTGAAGTGCTGCTTGATCTGAATATAATATTTATGGTCTTGTCTGTAGGATGGAGATTTTCAGAGGTGCTACAGAGAAGCAGAGACAACTGCTTATCAGGCTTTATCTCCTGCAGGTGATTTACTTCAAAATATTGAACATTTCTTATTAGCATCAGTCACATTTTATACATGCGCAAGTTGCCTGTCAGTAGATATTTACTGTAATGTTGTCGGGTAACTGTGTGAATCGTGAAGAGAACAGGTTTCCTCAAGCTTACCAGGTTTTTTTTCTTTGTCTGTGTTTCCCCCTCACATTTACACCACACTACAGAAGCAGTTTACAGAGAAATGCGAAGAACTTCAGACACTCAGCGCAGAGGAAGTGCGTCTAACAGGAGGTGAGTTAATATGTGTTTGTGTATGTGTGTGAGAGGAAGACAGAGATGTGGGCTTAAACTACCCACAAGCGAAACACATCATTTCCCCATAAAGCCACGCTCTGCCCTCAAGATGCCAACAAAAGCATCAGACGATCTGTGTGTGTGTGGGTGGCATGTGGCGAGTGTGTGTGCTCGCATGTAGAAATTCTGCTTTTACAGGAAGTAACATTGATAATAGTTCTTGATATGAAACTACAGCAAATCTACACTGTAAAAAAAATATTAACTGTTTTATTCAAGTAAAATGTATTCACAATGAATATACATTTTTGGTACTTTATAGTGTGAAGAAAATTGAAAGGATCTTTCGGCATGATAAGGAAAGGTTCCATGAAACCCATGACAAAAAAAGCTTTATTTTTAAACTTTAAAGGCATCATCTGATCGGGAATTACATATGTTATTAACAGAGTTTTACGTTTAACAGCATAACACTTGGTTTTCATTTCAGTTTTCTACTATTATGTTAACACAGACACTTTAGTGCTGGTAAAATTAAACAGTCTGCTCCTGTTTTCAGGTGCTGTGGAAAACATCCAGAAGCTAAATGTCCTTCCTTCAGGATCCTCTGGCAACATTTCCTGACAGTATATGGACAGAGAGTTTTGTTCCACTCCTAATACAATCAAACCTAATCAAGGTTTTGGGCTTCACAGGAAAATTACAGGCTAGCGCATTAGCAAGGTCGAAACTAAGCTCTCTGATATTGTGCACTCTGTGCTCCTGAAGCATTTTAAACTCAAGGAGACCCCAAGAGACCATGCACATTTTCTGTATTTTTAAACTCAATGCTACGTAGTGGTTTGTATTAGAGAGTAAAAAGCTAAATATTGATGTACAGAGATGAAACTATTTATTGCATTTTTGTATTTTTCTATGTATTTGTGTATTTTACACTATTAAGCAGTCATTTTATTGTCATTTTATCTAATTGGTATTTTGTCTAAATGTGTATTTTGTGTATTTATTCAAAATTGTATTCGATATTTATTCATTTACATATTTATATAAAGCCTCTTTAATAAACTTTTATCACAAACTGATGTTTTGTTGCTTTGTAGCGCAGGCGGGTTCTGCTTGGGGTGTTTTCTCAGTGCACACTTAATCTTGCTGATTGCGGTTTGCATAAGTTGATTTGTCTGCTGTTTGCTTCTGCTGAACGTGTAGGTTTCCCAGATATCATCTCAGTAAAACACCAGATGCAGTTCTCATTCACCACAAAGACCTTCAGCCTGGCAGGAAATGACACGTCATTGACGGTACAAACCGTCACTTTCATAATGCTTGATTGGCAATATAATCGAGTTCAACCTCTATGAGAGCTACTTTTTAGCTTGAAAGACTAAAAGAGTACCGAATATCTTTACAGTATGTACCGAAAGGCGTTCACATAAAGCTTAAACTGTAAACAAGTAAAGTAAACTAGTAGAATTTTACTCATGTCTTAGATAACCCAGGGAATATCCATAGTTCCCTATTATGACTGAAAGAGTTATTGACGTCTTGCTTATTAGGATTTTAGTATCTAGTTATTTTGTTTGTTCAAACACAGATTAGTTGTTTAAAATAGTGCTTCTTTTTTGACACACAAAAGTCAGACTTATCTATGATTGTTACTAAATCACCAACAAACAGTGGTTTACTAAAAGTATACATGTATTTCTATTGAAATGTGTCATGTATTCAGATAGATTTCTTATTAATGAAAATACAGTATGTAACTTTAAATGTAATATCAAGTAACACTCTACAGTTATAGTTGAGCCACGACATCAAATCGGTTTGTTTAAAGCAGAAGATGAGGGAAAAAAAATAATGAATTAACTTTTAATTTTGCTTTTAAATTTTAGTTTTAATATATATATATACATATATAAATAAGAATTAAAGTACGCTACAAGCACATATTCAGTCCAGTTAAGCACACTTCTTTTTCACAAGGGAAAATAGATACCTGCTTCTCATAAACAAGAGGTTGACAATTTGGCATCTCCAAATATGTTGGACCTTGAAAATGTAATATCCACCTGACAGAAATCCTGAAATCTTATGTAAGTCTATAGGAAAACAAAACTTTGCTGTTAGAATGCCAAGACATCTCACATCTTCGAAATATTTGAATGTTCCAGAAAGAAGCTGGTGCCACTTTTCGAACTCAGTGTTCTCTCTTTACAAAGTAGCCCATTAATCCCACAATCCCATGCACACACCCGGAATTAGTAGCCAATCAACACTGTTCTCCAAACAATGCATGAAAATCTCACTGGGAATGAGAATGAGGCTGCGTCACCCAATGCCAGTACATTCCACTGAGTCGTGAAGGGAGGGACACAGATACAGCCATGCACAGACTGCTCACCACAAGAAACTACTTCTGAGCATCCTTCTACTTCAAGGTCTCCTCTCCTTCTTAAACCACAGGAACCGGGGTCAAGAACAAGAACAAGGTAAGATGCATTACTGAGTGAGTACAGCACGGTTTTAGAGTTTGCCGCAGTGTGATGGCTGGTTTCTGCGTTTGTACTAACCATGCAAATCTCTTCCGTAGACTAGTCATTGGTTTTGATTTTCAAGATTTAAGTTAACTTTTCACATTCAGGTGGTTTGGTGTACTTCTTAAAAGTGCTTAAGTTGAGTTATATTAAGGAAAAACTCATTTTAGATACATGAATTAAACAATCACAAAGAGGACAGCAATGATGCTTTCAAAATGTAAACTGAAATATGTCTAGACATGGTTACTTATTACAGCGCTTTTCTGTATTTATGCAACCGTACGACACAATTTCCCATTTCTTGCCTGTTATGTAAGGCCTCTCATTGTTGAAACATACAGGAAGAATTGTGCACTTGCTATTCTCATTCCAGCAGTTGGTCACTTTGTTTAGTCAAATCAAATTAAAATTCCTCAAAAGAGCTTTGCATCTTTTGCCAAGTCTCATTCTATCCTTTCGAGAACTTACCAAAAGTCTTTCCTAATTTGGACATGGTGAACCATCATGTATATTGAAAGCACTCTCGTCTGAATACAGGTGAAACAACAGCACAGTCATTTGTTAATTATTTGTTAAGAAACCAATCGTTAGAGGAATGTTGCAGTTTGAAGTTTTGGGTTTCAGTTTGTTGGTTTTGGGGTAAATTTTTGGTCTCTTTTTCTTGCTGCTGAAATCTCAGGACTGGAAGTGACATCAATGGAGCAGAACGACATGGACACATTGGAAGCTGAGAAACAGCAAACGAATGGTCAAACAGAAGAGGCACCTCAAGAGACGACGACACCTGAAGAGCCGGCCAGTACAAGTGAGAATAATTCAGATACAAATGAACAAGAAGGAACTGAGAGCAATGCAGAGAAGAATGAAGAAGAAACAAGTGTGAGTAATGGAGATGAAGAGGAAAATACCAACGAAGAAGAGGAAGATAAAGAGGAAGAGGAGGATGGTTTCCAGCCTTCGGTTGAGATGTCCATCCAGCTTTTTCAAAAGGACAAAGGGGACTTCAGCCGCCCTATTAACAGGTACAACACGGTCAGCTACAGGAAGATAAAGAGAGGAAACACAAAGCAGAGAATAGATGAGTTTGAGTCCATTCTGGATGTATAACAGATGGTTTCATGTGATTCCTTCGGAAGTATGTGATTGTTAAACTTCTTCAATAGTTAAAAGGCTTAACGCATGCTCACACGCAATCACATGAGCAGTATTTTCTGACAGCTTCGTTTCAGCCTATGTCACACTTTTGTAGAAGCGTCAAGACAACTGTCTAATCTCTGAATGATTTTAAGCAACCCCCATTTGCCAGCGAGCCGGACAAACAATATTTATTTGTCTACAAATTAGATATTTCATTCATGAATGCTCCTTCGGATAACACGCAGTCTGTCTGACTAACGCAGGCCTGATCTCTGCTGTGTAAGTAGTTGCAAAACCACCATTAATGAATCGGTTAGTAGCTATACAGTATGAAGGGCACTATTGTATTGCTGTTTAAAATTTTTATTCTAATGTAAATCTACTAGTTTCTAATGTTGTGTTTATGGTTGCATGGCTTTGTAAAACATGCTCACACATTTTAAAACACAGCTATAGACATAGCTGTTTATTGTTATCCAATTTTTGTATGTAATGTCTGCATACTGTGATTAAATCTTTGGAGAATTAGTAGTTTATATTATTTTCTATAAAGGCATAATGCTACTTGATTTCTGCCATGCTAGAAACTCCGTTCATGTAGTCTGTAATAGTTGCTATTCATGTTAAAATTGTCATGGCTTTCTTTCTTAAAGAATCTTTAGTTTAACTAAAAATTATTTGTTGAGGTCAAATAAAATCTGTGCAATAATTGGCTTAAACTGACTGTGAATGTCTTTACGCTTTAACCAAGTTGAGAAAACACATTTAAATAATATAATGAAATCTAAAAATATTTTGTCACCACTAGGTGGCAGCATTGTTTTGTTTTGGTATAAAAGGAAAGCGTTTTGCATGGCTGTCATTTCTGTTGTTGGGTGACTACGTCTTCATTTGAATTTTGAACATTATCCGTGATCACATGTATTTTTCTAAGCAAAATCCTGTCTGTTATGTGTCCTGTTATGCATAGTTGTAGAATTGATACATTCATCATAAACCTATATATATGGATTGTTTAAAACAAATTATATTGACAACTATTTTAATAAGTAGTGTAATAAAAAACAGAATAATTTGGATAATAAAATCAAACTTTGACATGAAGAATAAAGGCCAATAAATTGTTTACTGTTATTTAACTAATCATTTTTATGTGGCATCTTATGTATGTATAATCCATGTAATGAGATATTTACAGCAGTAATTAGTTTAATTTGGGTGTTTACGACCCGACGGACTCTTTTATTCATGTCTTTGTATTTCTGGCCTCTCTCTAATGGCTCATTTGGAGTCTGTGTGGGTTTGGTGTTGTTTCCTCTGTTAGCTTTATAAATGCTTGAACTTTACCTTACAAATCTCACTAATTGCTTTTTATTTGAAGGCAGTTTATGAATATCACTTCCATTCCTCCCGTCACATGACCTGCTGCTGACTGAACGTGAAGTAGGCCTATTACAGGTTACGTTAATGTTTTCATGATGGAGGTTTATTTAGGCAAAACAAGACTGGACTTTTAGCCTGGGTTGTTTAAGTCAGGTCCAGGCCTCATTTGAATGGTGACAAATGTCATGCAGCCATGGCAACAGGAGGTTTGTGACTGTTGTGGTGCAGACTCCCTGGGCTGGGGGTCGGAAGGCACTTCCTGGGCAACACACGTCCCCCGTGGTTTAGGCTCGTAATTGACCTTTCCTGACAGAGCAGTGCTGCTTTTTATTCTCTCTTTCTCCATTCTTTTTTCTACTGTTTCCTCTTTCTTTCTGGTTTTGCCGCTCTCACTCTTTCTGTCTGCCCAGAAAGCAGGTTGCATCACGGTGGGCTGAAATGCCACGATTGGCCCGGGGCTTTTACGCAGCTCTTTCTGACTTCCTCTGGCTCTCTTTGCCTGTTTGAGGCATGTTTACGCAGTAAGGACCACATGCTTTTCTGCTAGTTTTGTGTCAGATAAAACAGAAACAAGCTTCTCATGGGTTGCAACTTTTGAAGTATGACGTATTACACTTAAACATTTAGACACTGAAACCAATCTGAAATGTTTATTATTAAACAGCATGATAAAAGATCTAGGTAGCATTTATTTATTTATTTATTTAAACACACACACACACAGCCTTATCAGGCAATAAATAAAAAAATTACAAACCTTTTATTAACTTTAATACATTTACCTACAACATTAAATTACCTTTGGTGGGCTTTTATGCTAAAACAATAGAGACACTGCCTTATGGAAATATAATATAAATCGGTATTGTGATCTAAAACCGAAACCTTAACTATATAAAATATTTTCATCGCCTGAAAGCAGAAAAATGTTAACTTAAATACAACGACAAACAATTAAATGTATCTTTTTATTTCAAGCTTTTTTGTTTAGTTTAACTTGAAGTAAAAGCTAAACGAACTGACACTGAATAAACTCAAATGAATAAATAAAGATGACTAAAAATATATTTACATTTTTAAAAACTATTACAAATGATAAAAGCATAAAAAAATGGAAACGGTAAATAAAATCGAATTAAAATATTATTAAAATCTGTAGTATATCAATTATGTTAAATTAATAGTGATAAGTTTTATGGAAAATCCAAGAACAAAGTAATAAGAAGAAATTAAATAAATAATTAAGATTCTAAAGCCTAGTCAGAATTTATATTTGTGAAATAATCACAAATTATTTAGATATTTTCATGTTTATACATCTACCAGTATGCTACTGGGGCAGTAGTATATTAGAAATATGAATATATTGTATACATGAAAATATATAAAATTGTTTAAATTTATGTCAGTTATAAATGGACACTTCGGACAAGTCTATGTTTTAAGTGTCTACAAGTAAATATTGTTGAGGCCACTATATGAATGAGATAAATCTATTAGTGTGTAAAAACAATTGAAATCTCAGCTCCGTGTGCTTCATGTGCAGATGAATCCACAGATGCTGACATGGTCAACATCTTCCGTTTAACAGATCTGCGGACGATGTACAGAATAAATGATCATTTGAGAGCAGGAGGTCGCCTCGGAAGTGTGAGTCATTCATCAGTGTTTGTGTGCTGTGAGAGCGGCCCACTGTGGCCTGACTCTACGGCAGACATTCATAAAGCCCCCTCACGCCACGATCCCTCCACAATGACAGCTTTGTGAAGGATGGAAGAGAGCTGCTGTGGAAAATATTCAAGACACTGAGAGAAAGAGGGAGACAATGAGAGAAAAAGAGGAGCTATCAAAGTATTTACTTCACAAAGCCTGCGAGTGTTCCAGCTCCACTGGAAACTTTCAGTCGAGTTTAAAGAGGATGACAGACAAATAGAAAAGCTTGCGTCTTGTGGTAAACATGGGATGGGGTCAGGAGGGGTCACTGTTCTCTCTGCATTCAGTGGGTGGGTGTGATGGCTTTCTGGAGGCCTGTTCTGCTGTCCATTCTCTCTTCAGGTCAGCTCCAGAGACCAGTGGCGTCACGGTGACTCACAATGGACATGCCATGACAGAAAGCTCAGGAACTGATGACGTCTCACATCGTTTAGGGGGAATTCTGAGTGAAACAGCCATCTGGAAATACTCATTTCTTTGCATGGTGGTGTTGCTTCCTGCACAAAACCTCAGCAGTTGTAAAAAAGTCAGAAGTCAGAAAGTATTTTGGTAACAGTTCATAATAACTACACACTATGAATCATAAGTTAAGCATTAGTAAATAATCAATTTATCCTTTATAAAGCATTAGTAAGCAGCTATGTTTTGTTCTTAAGCATATCTATAATGTACAGTTTAATACTTTCAAAAAATCTAATTTGTAAATGATTATTTGAGATGTTTTTGTAATATTTTATAGTTTGCATTTAATGTGTACAATTCTTGGATTTGTTTATTTAGTTTTGAAAATGTAAGCAGTTGAAAAAATACTAAACCGAATTTTTGCAACTAATAAAATATTTTATTAATGTTTTAATAAATAATTAAAATAATTTATTAACTAATATATATATTATATATATATATTTATAAATTGTAATAATTAAGAGTGTAAGAATCATGTTTATATAATCATTTATCAATTATTAACTAACTAATTATTAACTTTAATATTTAATAAAGATGGTGACAGTATAATAAAAGGATTAAAAAATAATAAATATAAAGAAAAAACTAAATTAGATAGACACAGATGGATTCAATTAATAATAATATTTTCTAAATGCATCAATAACATTTTTAATATTTTGTAAAAAAAAAAAAAAGTGATATTAAAGAAAAAAAAAAGAAATAGATTGTCACAGTCTCAGCCTGTTTGTCTGTCTCTGTCTCCCCATTTCATTTACTGGACTCCATTTCCCAGAATGCACCACTCCTCCACAGCTGTTTCTAGTTAGGCTTAATCATTCAATCATTATCACCTGTATAAATACCAGTCTGTGTGTCTGTCTCCTCACGGTCCATTGCACTGTCAACCCTGTTGTTTTCCTCTCCGCGTTATTCTCTGTGTTTCAACCTGTTGTTATCGACCTAGCCTGTTTTTGACCACCGTCTCTGTCTTGCCCTTTTGGATTATATTTACTGGTTACCGACCCTTGCCTGGACTCTGACTACTCTGTTGATCAGTCTTCTCTGTGTATGTTCGCCGGTGACTATGTCTACGCTGTTTCGCAATAAACAACTTGCATTTGAATTCACACGCCTCGTCATCTCTCAGCCTTCGTTACAGAATGGACCGTCGCACTGAATTCAGCAGTTGTTTCATTCGACGTGAGAACAAGTAATTTTCTTCTCCTCGCAGGCGTGATTATTAACAAGCACTGGAGACATTTCTGCGTTCATTGTTTCAACACGGACGCCCCGTTGAGGATTACGTAAGTGACTTTATTTCTATGTCTCATCTTGTGTCTATCGATGAAGAGGCAATCAAGAGCTACTTTCTTTCAGGTCTGGATCTTATATTACTGCGTGATTTGCCAGATGAAGACACAGACTGCACTTTGGAAAGACTCATAGACTTTGTACTATCGTTTTGTGGGTCATCCTACACCTTTGGGGAGGTGGAGGAGGACATTTGCGTTCGCGACTGTGGGAGGGAAAAGCGTCTCGCCATGAACACGGAGATGAGCCCGTGGATCGGCACTTGCCTTGCCATTCGGCATGCAGCACGGTTGCCAGATCTGCCGAAAACCCCCACAGCTCCCAAACTGCAAAAAAGGGATTCTAATCTTGTTTCACGGCGAGAGGGGCCGTGTTTAACCATTACAGTGCCAATTACTCAATTTAGTGCACTGTTTCATGTCAAGTCAGTACCAGTTTCACAGCCAGGAGTGCTGTATCAAGCTCAGTCGGTTCAGGTTTTGCAGCTGGAAGAGCTTTCGCCCGTCCTAGCAATCCGTGATCCGCTAGCGATGGGTTACAACATCACATCGCAGTGAGAGGGGCTGTGTGATGTCCAGTCAGTCCCGGTTGTGCAGCCTAATGAGCTGCCGAAGGCCCTCATGGTGTCAAACCAGTCAGTAACGGGTGCCAGCCCTGT
>JAUCNO010001758.1:5685224-5708983 GCA_032353835.1 Enteromius viviparus
CGGTAAAACACATCTGTATTACTCTAGGGATGTTGGAAAATTAGCCTATTTCCAAAAAAAGTGGAGTGTTCCTTTAAAGAAAATACTGCTTTCATTCGTCTCATTGTCATGAGAAAAATTACATACTTTCTTTTTTTGCTCAGTCCACTGCAGTTCTTTGCCCATGATCTCAACAATTCGCGGCAAAGCCTCGTCCGCAGCCTGCACGTTCAGAAAACCCAGTCGAGTTCGGCGAGAAATCACATCGATGGCTGTACATGCGTACTCCTTTACAGCGTACTGCACCTAAATCCAGACAGAAAACATTGATTTATGTTTGTTTAAGTCATATTGGATGGTGGATAGTATGTAGGAGTTACATGCATATTAACGCCACCATAATGTTGGAATTACAAGTGGGGAAAAAATTATAAAAAATAAAAAAATAAAGCTGTATGTACATATATATATATATAATATATAACAGTATTGTAAACTTTTGAGAATATAAAAATTCCATTTACAGCACCTTCATAACTTGAAACAAACCTGAAATATTACATTTTTCATTATTTTGTCAAAGCGGTGTTAAAAACCTTTACTATCTTCCGCTGAACGAAGTGATCAGAACACACATTATGTCGAAATTACGACTTCTTCATACATACTTCACAGGGTGCAATATTACATTATAAAAAGGATAGTACACCCAAAAATTGTAATTCTGTCAATAATTATTCAACCTCGCGTCATTCCAAACCTGTAACCTTTGTTCATTTTTGGAACACAAAATAAAATACAGACACAGAAGCCGTGCAAAGGAATGCACATACTCTTGTGACTGGAGGTGGAGACTGACACAGTTTCACCAAATGGTAAAATGCAAGTTAATCGTCAGTATTTCAGAGTGCTTACCTCACTCTCTATGTAGGGAAATTCAGACACAAGGCGTTTTCCCAATATTGGCCATCTTTTGCCTGTCACCTGGGCCATTTTGGCCACTTCAAACGCTCTTCCTCCATAGGTGGCTGCTAGGTGCTGAGCAACCTGCGAGTGCAGAAAATAAACATGTAAGAGATGTAACCATTATTAACAAGACTCATGATTCAGCTTTCTTTCCCAATGTAGGAGACCCACTGTAACCAAAGCTAGATTTCAAACATTCACTTAGAGATGTTTTCTTTACTAGCTTAAGAACAACTTTGCTTCATTTAGCGTTCAGACAAATAAAAAAACAGCCCCGATTTTGATTCGAACTCTTCTTTTATATCTCTAACCAAAGGTCAAGTGCTGTCAAAAATATCTGCATGCTGACCTTTTTAAATATGCTGGCAAAACAACATCCATGGTAGCGCTACGGCTCCATCAAGCTCTCACGCTTCCAAACAAGGGGTTGCCAGACTTTCTCTGCCCCACAGGATCATGGGGGACTAAATGTTATGGAGCAGCTGAATCTGCTCCAAAGAGCTCTGACTGACAGAATTTTAAATAGTTAGGCTTCGAAACCCACCTCGTTTTCTAAGCCGTAGTCTTGAACCAAGCGAATGTACAGGGTGGGGGTCCAGTCTTTCCCACCATCCAGCATCAGACCGACTGTCCTGCTGGGACTGGCTGAGAGGTTATGAGCCTTTATAGCTGCGTCAAGAGTCTCCTCAGCCATAGAACGATAGGTTGTCCACTTCCCACCTACAGTAGACAGAGTGCTGTGAAATCTTTACACAGCCTCAGTAGAACAATTGTCAGTTTTTCCTCATTACAAAACCTCAACTCCTCATAACAAAAACATTTGTGTATAATAAATGATATTGATATTAATAAATTCATTGTTTTGATATTTTAATGTATTGTTTTGATTTATTATACACTGTTGTTGTTAACTGGCATTTTTTACATAATAATAAAAATTAATCATTTAATTTTTAACTGTATACTACTTTTTAAAAGTGTGGGGTCAGTATTAATTTTTTTATTTAATACTCGAATTAAGCATTGATGCATAAAATGATACAAAAATGCTACTTCAAAGGAATATTGTGGTTTTGAACTTTCGGTTTCTCCTAGAAAGTGTTTGATATTATGCATTGATATTAAAAATTTGGACTGGAAAAAAGGAAAATATAAAATGCAATAAAAAAATAATAAAATGTAATTAAAGTAAATTAATAAATATATTATTCTTAAAATTACTATTATTATTAATATTAACAAAAATAATTACTATTACTATTATTAATATTGTAATATAATGTTCACTATAACATAAACATTTTTATAGTACAAGTTTAAAATGTTTAAAAGGTTTTTTTTTTTTAAGTCATATACACCTAGGACGGCTTGGAGTGAGTCAAATAAGCTGATTTTTTTATTTTTGGGTGAACTATTCCTTTAACCTTTAAAAGTTAAACCATAATATTATCAGTAAATATATTTATTTTGTATTGTATTTCTAAACAAAAAAAAATAAAAAAAATTCTAAATAATAAAATTTAAATCTTATTTAATGCAAGAAAAAAGTTGAAAAATGGAGACCAAGGCTCAAGTTTTACTGACCAGCAATGGTGATGAGTCCGCTGTCGCTGATGTTGACGATGTGGTTACGACAGATAGACTGCGTGTCTTTGGAGTTGGGGTCGGTGACCAGCGGACGAATGCCACTCCAGGCCGCCAGGACATCCCCTCGCCGCACTGAGAACCAAAGAAATCAGAGACACTGACCATCTCTGACAGCTCCAGTGTGTGTGGAGTCTATCTGATTGACAGGACTACAATAGGCTATGAGATTGTATTTATGCAGTGTCCTGTTTACAGCTACATTCATACATACAAAGACAGTGATGTCTACATTAAGAGCTATTTTGTTTGATAAATGACCAAAGGATTACATGGGAAGCGAGACTGTACATAAAAACTTTGTTAAACCAACAAACCATTACTAGAACATCATGTATGAGACCTGAGTCAATTTCCCTATTGTGGTGACATCTCAAGCATTAATTATTAAGAGGGAGTTGTGTATCGATCTGCGGTACACCTGCCACTGTAATATGCAGGTTGATATTTCTGAATGGGGGGGAAAACAGAGACAGCACTCTCATTATCAAAGGGCATCTCTGAAACATTTATGACAAGGCTATGGAGCTCTGCAGACAGCAGACTGGGGAGACCAATAAACACACACACATACACCTTGAGTCTAAATGAACCTTAGCAATAGACCGCTGGGCTGTCGAGTGCATTCAAGTAATCTAATTCTCAAGGGAAGAATTCAGTCCATTTTCATGCTATGGAATGAACTCAAAGTACTCGAAGAGTCACAATCACTATATGCAATATATTGGCAACCATATTGACATAAGTTGATATAAAGTTTTTTAAATAACCAGCATTGGTGAGATTATACGCAAAATGGAAGATAATAATTGTACTTCTGCAGATGCTTTTATCCACAGCAACTTATAACATACCATAACTGAATCCAATTTCTACAGGCAGTCTGTCTGTTTTTCAGGGTTCAGTATAAAGGATTTTATTATTCTGTGAATTGCCTGGGAGGTACACCTACTGCAAGTCTGTGCAGGATTTTAGATTTTCTGAAAGTTTAAATGTAAAAAATAAATAAATAAATCAAAGTGTTCATACCTCTTTGGTTATATATACTGTACACACATCTTTCTAGGGAGTTTTCCTTCTCACTTTCACCTTCGGTTTGCAAACCATGACTAAAAAACTAAATTTCACTTGCATGCATATATTTGGGAAAAAATTTTTTTTTGTCATATTGTGTTATATTAATAATAAAATTACAAATAAAAACCAACTATTTAAATTTAAAACAAGACGCCTTGGTTTCATTCTTAAATGTGCATCACATGCTCGTGTTTATTTAACAAAGCCTTTTGCAAAATTAGTCGGTTTTTATATCATCGCCACAAATAAATACATGTTTGGGAAACACAACCCACAGCACAATAACCTGAGACCAACTTTATTACTCATTATTAGCTGCGTTTCTAGCCCGTGACACTAACCAGGCCTAAGTTAACTTAGGTCCAGTCCGTCCATAGTATTATATTTGTTATTATATTATTAATAAACATCATACAAACAACAGTCAATTTAACTTTTAATTTAACTAATTCTGTTTTAATTTTTAATGCAGCCCTTCTTTAAACAGGCCAGATTTGTCAAATCTCTCTGTTCATCTCATGCAATAATTCTTATTTCTCTCACAGACAGTATCTGAACTGGAGGGACAAACAACAAAATCTTGTCTGTTGCTCCTACATTGTCATTGTGACAAATCTCCCACAGCCAAATCCCTTTAGCTGCCTTCACTAGAGTCCAGTCCAGCCTCAACCCTCCATCCAGGCAAGGTCCCTGTGTCATTCCATCCTCTTTCTCCACGATCTGCTTTATTCACACTCTCATACAACCCTCCCAGGTCAACGGAGTCGCCTGGTTGCTCATTCACACCCGGAACAGAGCAGACACCCAGACACACGGCGGCTGTCACATGGCGGTTTATGAGCACACGTAACGTTAATAACAGACAGCCGGATGACTTTCTACAATAGCTGAAAGACACATGCGGTGCGGAATGAGATAACGAGACTCAACAAACTCTTAACGACTTGCCTAACAATCAGAGAAAGGAGGAAGCATTTTTTGTGAAGGAAAATTAGTTATGAAGCTAATCAATCAAGCAATCAAGACTGCATCCACGGCGCGTTGAACAATTAGACGGCTGCGCTCAAAAATCAATACCTCCACTTTCAAAAGAAGACGCTTGGAATAGTTATTAGTCCCAACTAGTAGTTACTAGACTCAATGCAACCAAGGCAAGCCATTCTGTCTATACTCCTTTATAGAAGTATACACTGTCTACTGTCTATACTGTCTGTCTGTTCATTAACATGCTAGCAGAAATAAAGTATTTTCATCTTTCATAATTCATTATTGAAAAAATGTCTAAAACACTGTCATCCATTCATACACTACAATTCAAATATTTAGGGTCAGTTTATATTACTTTAAATACATTTTATTCAGAAAGGACAAATGAAATTGAACACAAGTGACAGTAAAGATTAAATTATGAAGCAAATTTGCTCCGCTTTGCCATCATAATAATTACTATTACAAATATCTAATAAAATGCATTAAATAAATTAAATTAAATTTATTTTATTATATATCAAATTAAAGCAGCATTGTTAATCATAAGAGACTTAAAAAAACATGAAAAAATAATATGATAAAACCTTTCAGACCCCAAACTTTAGAACAATAGGGCATTTATAAATTCAGTCACGCTTTCTGCAAACTGTTTGCTTAAAAAAAAAAAAAATCTGTATCTAACCATCCTCATTTTGAGAAAATTTCTGTTATGATTTTCCCCATTAACAAAAAATGACTTCTCAAAATGTCAATGCTTTTATAAATAAATGAATAAATAAAAAAAGTGGTTACCAGGAACTGTTTCTACATGTGTTTTTCTACCATTGTGAACAGAACAGTACTACAGTTCTCTGGAAGCATTTCCTGTTTCTCTATTCTGCGGCACCACAACAGTGCTACTGAATCTACAGCAAGAACCAGGAGCGTATACAGGTGTTAAAGGGGAATGTGTTTGAGGAATGTGTTTTCAACCAAGGGGGGGAGGGGGGGGATGAATCTTCTTCAGGTAATCAAAACAATACAACACAAACGATATAACACAGACTTATCTCCAATTACTGCCAACTCTAAAGGTTATGCAGGTACATTATGTAAATAACATTAAATTTCTTGCACAGACCAGTTGTTTTGCTTCATAACATCGCAATATATAGTCAGAAGCTATTGGTATTAATTCTGTGATACCTGATAATAACTCTCAGCATTAACATTTTATGAATCAACAAGCCTTTGTAGATGACTTCTTTCAAAAACATCTAAAAAGTTCTTAAAGAATGAATGGAACTTGAATAGTTAAGAAGAATCTGTCATATACATTGACCTACTAAATCATTAAAAATATATATTTGTTCAGTGAACCAGGACATAAGGGGTTTAGAATCAATGGGCCAGTTGTTCTAAAGCAGCACTGATGGATGTGGACATTTCTGTGGGGGATTTACTGACAACACACAAATTTAAGAACACAGACGCAACATCTCATTTTCATAACGACCAACACAATCTACCAAGCACAGCACAAATTAGTGTAAGGATATGTTCGTATTCGAGTAATGTGTTCTTCGGTCATTCTGAATAAATTAATACGTGTCTTCCTGCTACTACACACTCGCTGTTCTCTCTTTTTTGGGCATTAAATAATGCCTCAAATACCAGTAAGTTGATGAGCCAGACGTTAACACATGCATTGCATGATTCACTTACTAATCTCCCCCCATAAACTTTGCATCTGATCTGTAAGGGAAACTTCTACAAATGCATATTCAATCAAGTCAGGTGCAAAAATAACTGTCTGTGCTAATTTTTCACTGCACGTCTTTACATTTTAACACCAAAAAAAAGTGTATGTGCTGGTGCAAGCTGTTAGTAAATCTGGCCCAATGTGTACTATTGCATTTTTTAAAAGATTTTCAGTTTTCCTTTTGTTCTAAGTGTAGCAGCATATTTTATTCGCAAACATTTCATAAGAAAAAAAAGCATAGACGGGGTGGTATTACCTTCCACGTCAGGGCTGAGGTAATTGCGAACTTCGCTCAGGATGAAGTTGATGTCATCCTCCACCGGGATGGGATGGGCTGTGACTTCAGTGGGCGTGTCTGTGGTGCCGGCGATAGTCATCTTCTCCCAGGGCAGGAAGAATATGACACGGCCATCACTGGTGGCAGGGTCTAACAGCCCCATGTTGTCCGGGCTGTAATTGGTAGGAAGAGTACACACGTATGTAATCTCTCCTTACACGGCTGCACCATAAAATTACAGTTTAGGGACAAAAAGGTAGAATATGATTGAAGGATTCAGGAGAGTACCTGTAATATCCAGGGATGACAATGTGCACTCCTGCACTAGGCTGGCAGATGTTGGCATTTTTCTGGTTGTCCATTTTGCGCAGTGAGTCAGTGAAGGGGCCGGTAGCGTTAATGACACATTTGGCACGAACGTCAAACTCCTGCCCTGTGAATGGTGTTACACTAACTGTTACACAGGGGTCATTTGCTGAGCAGAGAAGACACATCTCTTTATAAAAGGACATCAGCAGAAAATTTAAAGGGGTTACTGAGAGACGTTTAGTTAGTGCTGTGTTGTGGGGAAATTAAACTTCAAAAGAAAGCAAAGATTTAAGTCACATTTATCATTGTTTGGCAAAATCAACATTTCAAAGGAAATCCACGCAATAGGTTATTTTGTACAAGAGTGAAAGATTCCATGCTTATGTTTCCCAATTTCTTTGAATGTTTCTTTATTTGAAAGTGACTACTGTGTAAGCTGTAAATTCCATGTGCGTTTGTAACATCTGTCTTACTCAAAAGTTAATTTGAATAGTAATTTTTATGTCACTAAAACAATGGACTGGGCATATCTTACCTGTGATGATATCTCGGCAGTGGGCTCCACAAACTTTCTCTTGGCCTGTTTTTGGGTCTGGTTTCTTTAGCAGATGAACCACCTCTGTGTAGTTAGCAATAGCAGCACCATGCCGGGCCGCTGTAAGAGCGATGGCCAGGTTCATACGAGCGTCATTGTGCTGTCCTGAAAAGAGCCAGAGCAGAATGTGTCACACATGCAAAAACAAATAATTTTTTTTTTTACAGTTTTTTACAGTAAGTAAATGTTTACACATGTTGCCTAACCTCTTAACTTTAGTTAATTTCTGTTAAATGGCCTCAAAACTATACAGTAGCCACACACACCTTTATTTAAACAGGGAAATTCCTTAAACGTTTTTACAGTTATAAATATTGTAATCTAACATTACAGTAACTAAAAAATAGGACACCTCCAAAAAAAGGTTTGTGACAGGTTTCATCAGAATTAGCTTATTTCTGGGTACAAATTCATTCCCAAAACATGGTAGGTAGGCACACAATGTTTTTGGCATTTTTCTGTACATGCCAGAGACCACTGCACCCTGTTATGAATCTTTTCTTGATTGCAGTGTTTGAAGTGGCGGGTCTGTGTTCAATATTGTTCTAGGGCCTTTTGAGGCATTTAAACGATTTCAGACACATTTGAAACATGAATTACAGGAAACCTTGAAGCCAATGCGATATCACTCTATTACGGCTATGAAAGCACTACTAGACTAAAAAAAAAAGCCTCCGTGTTCTGGGTCTGTGTTCTCGATGCTAAAGAACCAGAGGGATAGGTAACCCACGTAAGCATGTCTAATGCTAACACATGCTCAGGGCAACTCCACCAGACAATAAAATAATAACACAGGCAGGAAGCCTGTTTAAAGGGCACACTTCTCAAAGAATAATGTGCGGTGAAGGCACCAGCATGCTTTGTTAGAGATCCCATGAACCTGGGTTTGCCTCAGCTCTCATGGCTCTGAGCTCAAATCAAAATACCCATGTAGAGGAGGACAAACATACAAACATATGCATGTTGGAATATTGTTTATATCATGTAAGAGGACAAATCACTGCTCACACGGAAAGCTGTGTCCCGCAGCAGTAGACTAGAAACGCTTGGTTGAGCTTGAATGTTTATTAGAGTACAGCTTGCAGGTATGGCAAAAAGAGCAGGGCTTTTGTGCTGCAAGCGGAATTCTAATGAAATAAAGAAACCGCGACATTACAAATGACTGAAAACGCAGATAAGGGAGTTTTAGCGTCAGATTAGATTAATAAAAAAAGACCTACAGAAAGAATGAATGACATATCATAGCGGAGGAGGGAAGTGACGGGCGACCGCGCATGTGGATGAGATAGTGAAAGAAAGAAAGGGAGAGAGGACTCAAGGAGGATGAGGGACAGGAAGAGAAGAAGCGAGAGAGTGCGATGCGAGTAGGGGAAAGAGAGAGAGAGGGAGAGAAATAGAGGGAGGCAAATAGCGACAGGCAGGCTGCGATCTCCAGCGGAGAAGGTCAGATTCGGAAATGTCACGGCCGTGATTGTTCCAGATTGAATAATTGGAGAGAAAAGCCGGCTGACAACCCAGGGGAAGGAGGGATGGTGGGTGGGGGGAAACGGACGTGGGGAGAAGAAGGAATAAAACCTCTAAACTGTCATTACAATCGCCGGCTTCGATTCTCCACACACATACATACGCAAATGAAGACGCTTTTTAACGCAGTCGCTGGCGGCACGTAAACACGACGCGGCAGGGAACAGAGCATCCAGACGTCTCTTTGCCTCTGTTTCTCCCACAGATGGACGCGATGTGACAGATCGCTGCTCAGATAGCCGCCGCGCTCCCCCTGAATATAAGCTGCCCGCGCACCCTGCGAGGGACAGTGTGTATCAATGCGGCCCAAATGTAGTTTGACAGGAAGCACTGGAAGGCAGGGTTGGTGGGCGGGGCTTGTGGTGCCACGGAGGGGACCTTGAGTAAAGAGGACACATTCTGCACACCCAGACTAACCAGGAACATATGGAAGTTTTGCCTGGTGGCAGCCTCAGGCCACAGTCGGGCTAACAGAGACACGGGCAATGAGTTCGGTCGCAACAGCTGGGGGCGGTTTTACAAAGATTATGCAGGAATGTCAAGAGACAAATGAGATTGCACTTATTGCCGCATAAAACAAATCACAGTACTAAATGTTTTGGTCCCACTTTATATCAACTGTACTTGCATTAAAATTAATCATTTGGTACAATTCACTTATTGCGTGCATATATGTTTTTTTTACGTTGTACTTGTAATTACATGCTGGTAATTTTGTAAATATATCAGGTAATTAATTTCTGTAATTAGACTTTTGGCCCATCCCTTACACCTTAACTCGCCCTTAAACCTACCAATCAAACCTGTCCTTAACCTGAACTTAATCTGTATCCCACCTTAATAGCAGTAAAAGTGCTTTGCAATACAATATGAACACAGCAAGTGCATTGTACTTATTTTTGATAAAAGTACATAGTAGTTAGGGCCACTTAATATAAAGTAGGACCAATGTTTTATCGTTAATTACTAACTTCTTGTCCACAGGCTTGGGCAAAGGTTTCACTCATAAGGATTTTTACTGTTTTAAAAGTACAAAAAAAAGGTTAGGAGTGTTTCTTGAGCACCAAATCAAAAGAATCGTGTGACACTGAAGACTGGAGTAACATTCAGCTTTGCCATCACAGGACTAAATTTCATTTAAAATACATTAAAAAAATGTAACTGGAATGATATTTCAATGTTACCATTTCACTGCATTTTGCAATAAAATAGTATTCTAATATACTTAACGATAGTGAATGCAGCATTTATTTATAGCATTTAAAATTGATTATTGACTAAAAGAGATGAGACAATGCGCATAGTTGCAGATCTGAGACTGAAAAATTAAGATCTGCTCCTTCTCACCATCATAGTAGACAATGGCTCCCACGAGTTTGTCTTTCTTCAGCATAGGGAAGAACTCCAGCGCTTTGCTCTTGCTCAGGATGTAGCTGCTCTTCAGGCACTGTGATCCAGCAACCAGGTCGTACATTTTAATACCAGCCCAGTAATACGGCAGCTGCCACCACCTGTGAAGAACATCAACAACAAACATAAATTCAGTAAATGTATTCACTGCACAATCTGCATTAAAATACACTAAAATATTTTGAGTAACCTGGTGAAAAAAAAGAAGAAAGAAAGAAAACAGCCCAAACTTAATTGGTATCCCAGGCTTATCTGTTTGCTGGTTATAAAGTGGCATCTAGTTAATGGTGATTTAAGCAATTGTAATTGCAATTCTAATATTGCAAACCCCTAGGATATATTACTTATAAAAATAGACATCAGATCATCAATTAGATTCGTGCAAGAGCCACTAAGTCATATTTGTTTTAAGTTAAAAAAAAGAAAAAATCTGACAGGCAAATGATGTAATCTTGAGGTTTCTAATTTCTATGACCCTTTCACACTTCTCCGGCTGCTTTAAATATCAGAGCAAGGCATAAATGCCACGAGTAATTAGTAATGATGATGGTAAAGACAGGAAGATCTGTTAAAAACCCAGAATGACAAGGGGCAGAGACTGAGGAGGTGAGAGGTCCAGCATTGATCCACAGAATATCCGAACCCTACCTGCTGCAGGTGTCCATATGAAAGGTTCAATGTCATTTCTGTGAACTTATCAATGGATTTAAATACAAAAACTGTCTTTTCTGAATCTGGGATGTCTCCAGTGTTTTTCTTCAACTTTCTTCTGTCTAAATCCCATAGTTCCATTTCTTTTTCCCCTTTCAATGGTTAGTGTTTTTATTGCAGTATTGTAGTTTTTTACTGTCTATTGCAATTAGATAAAACTGGTTTTCTTACTTGTAAACAGGAAGCATTATAGGTAAAGGTGCAGAAAGGTGGGGAGCGATGTTCAGCAGGTTGGCACGTTCATGAAGGGCCTCTTTCACCATCATGTACTAAAAAAAGATATCGATCAAAAACTGTCTGACTCTAGAGGATTACTTCATAAATGTTTCCAAGACAAATCTGAATTCTAATGTTATGTAATTTATGTTCTAAAACAAAACTTGAAAATATCTTTAATTAATCTTAACAGATGTTAATTTCTTCATAAATAAAAAAAACAACAACTCTAAAATCCACAAAAATGTGAAGTCTTTCAATTATTCCTTTATTTTTATTATTAAATGATATCCTTTAGATGCTTTACTTGACAGCAAATATTGATAGATGTAATTAATATAAATGTGATCATGTATTTCAAGGTCATGTACTTTAAATGAGCATTTTAAAAAAATAACATTAAGTTAACCAAGTTAGCAAAACAGTTAGAGTTAAACATTTTTTAGAGTGCTTCTACTTCTGATAATCGATATATATTGATAAGCAATAACAGTTGCTGGTCAACTGTAAGTTTTGTTTATTCCACCTCCTCACTTATACTTCAAATCTGCACTATCCTACTTTCTGTCTAGCTGATGTGTTCAAAATGTCACAGTGATGGCGTAAGCGGCCTTGCAATCCTTCTTCTAAATATGAGGGGCAAATAGGAAAAAATGGGGCCTTCACCTGCTCATAATCTAGTTTCATGATGGCTTTCTGCAGATAGCGGACTCCGCCGTGAATGAGCTTGGTGCTTCTGCTGCTGGTACCCGATGAAAAATCGCTCCTTTCTACCAGCGCGGTCTTCAGATCTGGACGAGGGGGCAGAAAGACAGGTAAGGAACAGATTAGACAATGCACTGGCATTTCAAGACCTTATGGTGCCAAATATTTAGACTGCAGCTGCTGTCATTTACATATGGCTTTCTCCACTATCTGTAATATCACAACATGATTATTGCACCCAGGCACATTCCCCTTGGCCTCTCGAGTGGAATACAACATCTAATGAGAATAAAACATCAAAATCCAATATAAATCATCACATTCAAGAAGGTAAAAAACTAAATTAACCCTAAAAATGCCCTTCACTAAACCTGCAAAATAAAAAAACAAAAAAAAACAACAACTGCAGGACTTTGTAAGAAAAAAGTACTTACTCCGTGTGACAGCGTCTAAGGCACATCCGGAGCCCGTGGCTCCGCCGCCCACCACCAAGACATCAAACTCCTCTGTGTTTTTCAGTGTTGAAAGCTGCTCCTCTCTTGTTGGAAGAGCATCTTTAAACGGCACCTTTAGTTCACCCTGCGCTTCAACATATGCCAGCCGAGCCTGAACATATCCAGCAGGTGCCAAACAGAAAAAACAACATATGAGTGGTCAAAGACATTCAAATAAGCTTTTCTTTAAAGATGCAATCCAGAATTGATATTCCATAAGCTTGTAACATGCATGTAAATTACAATCTTGCACAATTCTGAGATTCCCTTTATCGTTATGTAAGCTGTGAATCTACATCAAAGCATAAGAATTTCATTCATTCTGGATTGATCTTTTAAATAATAGTAATAATAGTAAAGTAAATTAAAACAGATTCATTTAGATTAAATAAGACAAGAAAACATGTCTAGAAATTTACTAGAGAAACACTGAACATGCACTTCTCATAATAATCAAATCACATCAAGACGACAGAATATATTTCATGAAACGTTACGTTAGTCAGCATGCCAAGACATTGGAATTAAGCAGAACGCGTAATTGTTCATCTCAAATGTTGGGTTATCAAAGATATAGATCAGTTAGTTCTAGGTTACAATGCTAGTTTTAAATTTAAGGGAGTTAAAGTAAAAAAAGAAAGAAAAAAATAGCATTCATGACGTGGTCACTCTTTATGGCAATTTGCACTGTGACCTTACATATTATAAGAGTCAGCAATGATGTAAGCTTGATATCAGTTCAGGTATTTAAACTCCAAATCAACTGTTCTTTTTAGTAAATCCTCTTCTTATAAAAGTCAAACAGAGAGACTGAAATAGTGAATGAACAGCTGCCAATCTATCGTTCGCATGAAGGCAAAAAAAAAATTCAAGCTAGGTGTCGAGGGTTTTAGCCATAATGAAACGTTTTATTCATTTTTCCGTTAGCATTTGGCCTAAATGATTACATCAATCTGCCCCCAAAAGCCAGTAGGGTCCATTTGACTTGCAAATGACCAAATGAGCCCAGACATTTGCAATTTAGACAGTAATAGCATGTAAAAACAAGATTCAGTAATTAGTGTCTATTTCCAAGGACAGACATATTTAAAACATCCGCACACTATTAAGAGAGGCTGTCCTGCAATCAGGACAAGTGCATGACGGAAACAGAGAATTTCATGCAAATACGCAATCGGCCACCGCAGAGTGATACTTCAGCCAGAGTGTAACAGTGCCCTTGCCATAGAGGAGACAAACACACACACACTCACCAAATTAACATTACAATCCCAAAGATTAGCATCTGCCACATGCATGATTGCAAGCAATTTTTGAAAGAACATTCATTCTTTCTCTTTTGACTTTTGCTTACCCATTTAGGCTGCATTGAGATGACACGAGGGATAAATAAACAAATAAATGGAGAAACATCAGAACAAAAGTTTGTGTCAGTGAAGCACTTAACATGGGATGCAAAAGTGACGTGAAGGTGATCTGATTCACTGGTCTTGCAGAGTGTTCATGTTGGTAAAAACAGGTGAAGACTTAAAACAATATCCAAACTCAAGATATTTTTTAACTGTTTTTTTTTTTTGACAAATTAATCGTGTAGTGAAAATCTCCATGGAAACCATGTCCTTAAGAGTGCATAATTCTCTCGCTCCCTGGAGTTTCATTGGGATTGGAACAGTTGAGATGCAAGATAATGGACAAAATGGGCTTGGGAAGATTTAAATAAATGATGAGAGAGAAAATCAGGACTCCCATTGCTCTTCAAGGGTCTGTCTTTTTTTCTTCATTTGTTTCAGAAAGCCTTGTTGATTATCTTAATCTACTTGACCTTCCGTTATTTGGTATAGCATCTAAACAGACGAGACCCCTGGGGTTCTTACTAGTTTAAATACGGACAGAACATGGTGTGTGACACACTCCCTGATGGCGTGAATGGGGATCAGATTGTTCATGATTACATATTCAAGAGAGATCCTTTAAACAATGTGTGTATCACTGTTCAAGTGTAATCTCCCTTTAGCAAACAAAACCTGATTTTAATACGGTGGTCTACCCTAGAGAGAGAACAGGGTAAGTTTTGGAGACTTGAGACAGTACCAAAGGTACAAATTAGATTTTTCCAGTGTATCTGGATTTGCAAGGTCTAATCTTAATAAGATTTGTTGCACTCATTCAAGAAATCTTTCACATGAAAACAAGAATAAACCTTTATGAATTATAAATAGAGTTACAAATAGCTTCAAATCGATCATGGATTTAAGCTCAAACTACAGGGCCAGAGTTATACTGTCCTGAATAAGGTTGTCTCTATAAGGTTGTATAAACACACAGGGAACATTCCTGAGTCAGGACAAGACATGCTGTGGTACAGATGGGTGTGAACAGCTGCGGTGTGTGTATTCTGCAGTCTAACCTGTAGGAGTCACTGTATGGATGTGAGATGTGAACACAAAAATGTTTGGTATTTGTCAAAAGAATTTGCCAAATCTTTATATTTAGACGGGATAAGGTACAGCAACAGCGCTGATGGTATTTAAAGCAATACCTGATTCTTCCTGTATTCAAAGAACTGTGATAGGCCGAAGGCTGTTGCTACAGCTCCGCCCCCTATTAGGGTTCCCTTCACTGCCTTTCTGAAAGCCATTGATCCCTGAAACAGATAAAAAGAAGAAAAGTTCAAAAACATCATTTTGATATCACTTACTTTTTTCAAATGTAATTTAATTCAAGCATTTTGCAATGCACTGTGCATTTATAATGTATATTTTGTTAGGATATATAATACAGTAAAATAATAATAATAATAATAAAAAAAGTGACATAATGATGTCATTGTGTATAGTGCTTGGATCATTTAAATTTTTTTAAGTGTATTCTGTTTTATAATTGCCTTGGTTTCTGACTCCTTTATAATGTCTTGAAATTATACTCAATTAACTAAAATGAGCTATTCTGAAGTAAAAAAAAAGAGAAAACATCAATTTTAAAAGGACTGACAAAGAGTGTACATCGGCTTTAAAATCTTGAAGAACATATCCAATAGTTACTTTATGAAAAATGACTGATTTCATGTTAATACAAAGGAAATACGTTGCTATATAAGCCAGTCATACTGAGAAGCTAAAAGAAAACAGAATAAAATAACTTCCTTATGACCCCAACCATATTCCCTGACCTTGGCATGATAAACTTAAACAAACCTGTAGCACTTGTTTACAACTCACCGGTGTTTTGTGTCACAATGAAACAAAACTGTTTCGTCCAGGACCAGTCTGTGTAGCTAAACGACTACCGTATGAATCCTTAAACTGACAATCTCTGGTGAAGGTCAAAGTAAAGCCATAATCAATCTTGACCTAATGTTCTGGGTAGGGATGCAAGTCATTTCACTACATGATACTAGAGGAAGTGAATGAGTCATTCTTACTACACTGCTTGACTTCACGCCTGCCCCGCATGGTCCGTTTATGGCAAACCATGTGCATAGAGAGAGAGAGAGAGAGAGAGAGAGAGAGGAGCCACAACATCTGACAGGGATCTTACAGGTTATTATTTTACAGTTTGTGTGCGAGAATCAAGCGAATAAGAGTCTCTTAAACTGCAGTGTCAACATGTACAGTAATTCAGGCTAAAGTCAGCCTATCATCTCTCATCGGTCTTACCTCAAACCGTTTTTACTTCACTAGAGGAATCCGAACAGTCGCATTTATTCTCAGGTCAAGACAACGGTGATGTTTACAGACTCGTGTCTTCCATCCACTCCATCACATGAACCCTACTATTAACATCGAATCAACCATCACCCATCGAGCTCGTTGCAAAGACATCGTGCAATAACATAAAACAAACACAGCTTTGAATTTAACATATGAGGAGGCAATTTCTATGACATACATTTTTAAGAACTGACAAATTATGGGCTGGAGCAACAGTAGCTGGCTCACATCCAAGAATAGATCGGAGCGGATCGACGATCGACGGTAAATAATAGGCTAAAGCAAATATTATGCCGAAACCCCTTGCTTTTACTTACTGCTTTTGGCGATGGTGATGATGACGATGTCTAAAAAGGAAAATCATGGACAGTGAAGATATCAACTGTGATGTTACAATGTTACTTATTCAGGAATCCAGGAAGTACAATGACAGGAAGTATTTGACAGACAGATGGTTGGACCAATCAGTATAGAGGATTCAAAGCTCTCATCCAATCGTTTTTAGGAAGGTGTGTCCAGCGGTCTAATTGCAGACGGACTGGGAATAGAAAGGCGTTTTGTAAGACCATCGTTTATGAGAGACACAGTTAAGACACTGTTTAACTCTTAGTTAAAAAGTAGAATTTAACTAATGACTTTGGAACGTGTGTTTAGCTATAGTGTATGTTTTTGAAAAATACATTACTCTCTTGTTTACAGCTAATTTTATTTCTCTATTATAAAATGTCAAAGAATAGCCTATTGGAGGCACTATAAATAGAATAGCAAACACTTTAGAAGGTTTATCAAAAGTGTATTCTTTCCAAGGTACTTTAAAGTGTCAGTTGCACAGGTGAGACTTTCAGCCTAAAAAAGTTTAGCGCGACCGCTTCTAGCGTCATGGAGTTGGAAGCTGGTGACGTAGCGTTGACGCAGCTTGCTTCAATCCAAACAAAGTTGCCTCTGTTACAGCGGGATTCCCTTCTCACAATGGAAACCCTTCACCGCTCAGAGAAAGTAATGGAATCAGATGAAACACATCCTATTCTATTGAAACTTTCCCTAAGCGTGATGCAGGTAGAAACAGATATGGCGTCACTACTGAACTACTGCGTTTCTAGCAATGCATACTTAGATTCAGGGTTTTGAAGCAAGATTTGATTGTACGGCTTTATATTTTTATTTAATATTTTTTTCTTGGATTTATATTTTCAGAACTTAATTGATTTCCCCCATCCAGCAGGCTATACAATTTCCACTCAATTCTGTAAAAGTATGGCAACAGTAGAGCAATCTACTGTTTTGCACCTTTTTCCATAATCTTTTTTTTTCTTTCCTTTTTCTCCTAATTCCTAATTTGTTGTTTTAATTTTCTTAGAATGTGTCTGATTTTTTTTAACTAATCAGGATTTATTGCTGCATATATTTTTGAACTGGATATAACAGCAGATAAAGTTTTATTTGTTGTGCTATACAGACCCCAAAATAGTAACAATATTTCAGTTCATTGCTTTAAATCAGTGAGATATGATCTCCTGTAGGTGGTTTCTATATTGGGTAACAGATAATGTGTAGGAAATTCAACTCATTTGACCCAGTGGACAGTCCCGCATATGCAAACGCGCAGGCGACTAAATTGCGCACAGAGCGCGATGAGAGCGCTGAAGAACAGTCCCTCTGTCCAGCGATCAGCTCGCGTCAAGGGGTGACGCGCCTGACGTCACGCCCTCTTAGCACGTGGGCTGTGGCATTTAGAGTTCTCATAAACAAAAGGCACATTGCGCTCTGGCTCCAGTCTTCGCGTGCTGTCGAAGGAGTAAGGTGCGCAAAGACAGTGGGTCTACATGCAGACGGAACTTCTATCAACAGGAACAGCTACATGGATACATAATTTGCAACTCTTTAAATAGCGATTTGAGGTATGTAAGATTAAAAACATGATTTTAATATAATAAAACTTAACCTAAAAATGTTTTAATAAAATTTGTGGGAAGAATTGTAAACCAATACATCTACTATAAATAAGTGACCGTTTCTTGACTTTAGCCTTTATGTTTTAGTTGTTCCTTTTAAAATATTAATTTTAATCTTGCCAACACCTTAAGATACATTTTTTTTAAGTTAAGTTGAAGTCATCTGAGTGCCTTGATGTTACAAAAATATATCATGCAGCTCGCACTGACATGCTTAAAGCGTAAGATATATGGAGATGTTGTTACTAATGGCAAAATATTTCTTTCACAGAAAAGCAAACGAACGGAGAGACACGCTCTGACATCAACCCCTGTTACGAGCCCTGACTTCAGAGATTGTTCCACGAGAGATAAAAGTAGCAGGTGCGCGGAGGTAAACTGAAGCAGGCCAGGGAAATGTATGTCAGAAAGTTTGCATACATTCTTTCCGATGGAAAATCCTGTATTTCAATGACTTCTTCTTAAGCAGAAGGTTAACTGTGGAAAAAAAATTAAAAGGGGTTTTATTTTAAAACTGAATAAAAATACATTCTCTTTTATTTGCGTATAAATAAGCACCTATTTCCAGAAGTGTGAAACTATAAAACCTTTAAACAAATATCATGCACTCTGTCAGAGAAAGCCATAACAATTCAGTTCTCTAACACTGCAGCCATGCCCTGCGTCCAGGCTCAGTATGGGACATCACCTCCAGGAGCCAGCCCTGCATCTCAGAGTTACAGCTACAACACCACGGGAGAGTACAACTGCGACTTCCTAACGCCGGAGTTTGTCAAGTTTAGCATGGACCTGACTAACGCAGAAATAGCTGTCACTTCCTCGCTCCCCAGCTTCAGCACCTTTGTGGACACCTACAGCTCCAGCTACGACGTGAAGCCTCCCTGCCTCTACCAAATGTCCCACTCTGGGGATCAGCTGTCCATCAAGGTGGAGGAGATACCCGCACACAGCTACCATCAGCAGCATCATCATCATCATCATCAGCCCCACCAGGCTGAGGAGAACCTACCCCATACCGGACCTATATACTATAAACCGTCCTCCCCAAACATCTCCCAATCACCCAGTTTCCCGGCGCCTCCGCACCACACGTGGGAAGACAGCGGGTCCCTTCACAGTTTTCATCAGAACTACCTGGCGACCTCACACATGATAGACCAGCAGCGGAAAAACGCGATGTCTCGGTTGTTCTCGTTCAAGCAGTCTGCTGTGGACACGCCGATGTCAAGCTGCCAGATGCGCTTCGATGGGTCTCTGCACGTGTCTATGGGCCCGGACACCCCGGGTGCGCATCGTGGGCTGGACAGTTTTGCTTTACCGGCACCTCCGAGGAAACAGCACGCTGTGGGTTTATCCCATTCGCTTAACGTCGGACATCCTTTACTGGAAAGCCCGGTGGCCTCACCCCCTGCTAGAGGATCTCCCTCCAGCGAGGGTCTGTGCGCTGTGTGCGGGGACAACGCAGCCTGTCAACACTACGGGGTGCGCACATGCGAGGGGTGCAAAGGATTCTTCAAGGTACGCCTATGCTTATTACAGTCATATAGTCTCACTGGGGTAAATTATTAGCCTTTAGTTAATCTAGGGTCTGAACCTATAACCTTTCGGTTTCCTGCTCAACTAGAGATCGGTACAAGAAAATGCATGGTTTAGAACTGATCTACAGTAGCCTATGCTATCCTTAATTATCTCAGTTGTATTGATTTGACCCAATATGCACCTAGGGACACCTCCGTTCATCTCTGCCACCATTACTTTCGTCTAGAATTAAATTGGTTTGTGCTGAGAGTCGTATCGCGCCTAACCGAGCGTAACGGAACTCCCAGCGGTGACATTAAGACCGCTCTTTATGTCACCGTCGTGATAGAATAATCTCGCTAATCCGACAAGAGGGGTCGCGGAGAGAGCGCCGGGGGACCCCAAATTATGGCTGCCCACGAATCTGTATTTACCGAATGTCTGCTCCGTCCGGCCCTTGAATGTATTACACAGCTTTTCATTGGAGTGCAGGGTTTGAGTGTCCTGTTCTATTGTAACTTCATACTGTGATTGCAGTTCAAGTTGTCCATGTGAATGGAGATTTACATGCAATTAATACATGCATGTGCTGTTTCTTTGTAGCGCACTGTGCAGAAAAACGCCAAATACGTTTGTCTGGCAAACAAAAACTGTCCTGTGGATAAAAGACGGCGAAATCGATGTCAGTATTGCCGTTTTCAAAAGTGCCTGGTCGTGGGGATGGTGAAGGAAGGTAATGTCGAGCACTTTTTTCTGTTTTATTCACATGGCCAAATATTTCTTTAAAATAAAGATATGTGGCTTTATATTGTGGTGCGGCGTGTATAACCAATATTTATTTTTACAGTTGTAAGAACAGCCAGTTTAAAAGGTCGAAGAGGTCGACTCCCCTCCAAACCTAAAAGTCCACAGGAAATCCCTGTCTCTATGACACCCGTCAATCTCCTGAACGCCATAGTGAGAGCGCACATAGACTCCAACCCCTCCATGGCCCGCCTGGACTACTCTAAAGTAAGCATCAAACTTTGTTTAAAATCTTTTAGCAATAATTTAACAACTATTCAACATTCAATCGACAGTCAATTTTCAGAAGCAACGATAGAATATGTGAGAGTTTAATTTACACACAAGAGAGCAAAGTTGCCTTTAATGATAAAGTTTTATTGAAATTTCTCTTTTTTTTGTAGTTTCAGGCAAGTCCCGAGTATCACGGCGGAGGAGACGAATCTCTGCACATTCAGCAGTTCTACGATCTCCTCACTGCTTCAATGAGCATCATCCGCGGATGGGCCGAAAAAATCCCCGGCTTTACTGAGCTGCCCAAATGCGACCAGGAACTGCTTTTCGAATCAGCCTTCCTTGAACTTTTCGTGCTGCGGCTGGCTTACAGGTGAGCAGTTATAATCTAAAAACGGACTCGCTTTTTTTCAGGATCTAATCAATCACTTTATACAATTTCAGGTCTAACCTGGCAGAGGACAAACTAATTTTCTGCAATGGAGTGGTTTTACACAAGTTGCAGTGCGTGCGTGGCTTTGGGGAGTGGATCGACTCTATCGTCGACTTTTCTTCCAACCTTCAGAACATGAGCATAGACGTCTCTGCCTTCTCCTGCATAGCTGCTCTCACCATAGTTACAGGTAAGACATGTCTGACCTTTTCCAAGCGATGCGCAGAATATACAGCGCGCTTCAGACCTCTGACGGACTGTTTCTTATCTCCATAGAGAGACACGGACTAAAAGAGCCCAAGAAGATAGAGGACCTTCAAAACAAGCTCATAAACTGTCTGAAGGATCAGGTGTCCTGTAGTGGAGAATTGTCTAAACTGTTGGAGAAGCTGCCGGAGGTGCGCGCACTGTGCACGCAGGGACTGCAGCGCATCTTTTACTTAAAACTGGAGGATTTGGTTCCCACGCCTGCGATCATTGACAAACTCTTTCACGATACCTTACCGTTCTGAACAATCTGCTGAACTGCGACAATTTCATAAAACCTTCACGAATCCTCAAAGTGGCGGACTTGAAGAAATTATATTGCCGGATGGATTTTTTTTAATGTTTGATGCACGGCTGCCTGGGGACAAAAGTGAACAGACAACCGCGGAGGATATAATATCAATAGAATATTTAAAACATTGCGAATTAAAATATTGTGGAGAGAAAAGGACTATTATGCCTGTTTAAAGTGTATTCAGTTATATACTGAGAAAAGTGCGGTGTGGTGGAAATGTATTTGTATTGTCACCGTTAGCCTATATTGTTTATGTTACCTGCAAAGCATTTATATTCAACTTCTCATGTGTTATGCAAGATGTAGCCTAATGATTTAAGGGATCAAAATAATTTTGACAAGGTACTTTAACCACTAGCTAAGTCATTCTGCATTAAGAATAGGGATTGTATTGAGTGAGCAGAAGGATTTTTAAAACTATCTGCAACATTTCAGATTTCAGAATGGATAACAGCATAGAGCACGTTTTGTGTTTATGGTTTCATTAGTGAATTTTATTGTTATTAAGATATGAATTGCTTTTTTACAGTTCAGAAAGTATGCATGGAATTCGTTACGAGCTATTAACTTTCTCCAGCACTTTGTATTAATTTCATATTGAAATAATGTCCGGTTTACGTGCAACTTGTTTAAAATTCTTAACATTATGCTTAAATTTCAGATCATTGTTTTCTATGATGTTATTGTTTTTGCACTGCATTCTATGTTAAGCTTCTCTTATCTAGTGTATTGCTGAATAAACCTAACTATTATATATTTTCTCTCGCTTTGTCAATATGATTTAGGCTACTTGTGTTCAATTAAACTTCCAAATTTACTTATGAATGTTTTGAATGACTATTTCATTAAATACTGAAACGAAAAAAAAAAAATTATTACGTTATAGGAAGGCAATATTTACGTTATAGGAAGCCTTTTTTTTTCAGAAGATTTACGATTTAGGTTTTATAAAACAAATAAGGAGGAATTCTTGAAAATGTCCGGCGAATAATTTCCAGTGAAACTGCCACATATTACTGCAAAGTAAATAATAAAGAAAAACGTTAACTAAAAGCTTATTTGCCCAATTCTGTAACGTTACTTACTTTTAAAGACAGAACTCAGATGATTTCGAAGTCAGCCGTTAAATCTGGAAACCCTATCACGAATGAAAAACCTTCTCCTTAATTAATACACATTTGCTTTACATTTTTTCACGTTCAATATTCTCCCCCAAATTACCACGACGATTTTGTAGAGTAAGCAACCCTCCAGCTCCAGCCTCTATGAAATGACAGTATAGTGTTCTATCGTTTAACAGCAGTTTCGTCTCTCAGCGTAAACTTTTTAAAAGGTCATATCTTTATTGAACCGATGAAGTAACAAAACACAATCAGGATGCAACAGCCTGTGAAGCATTTCAGATGAGAGTGGAGACACACAGGTAGTCAGCTCTTTTATCTCGTTACGATTTGTTTTAGTTAACAACACCAAAAGTTTAATGCTACAAATTCTAAAGGATATTCAAAAACGCAGATTCGACAAACACAAAGGACGTAAAGATAGATTTGACTAAAATACAGCATGATATATAGGTCTAAAATGGACTAAATCATTGTCAGAAACTCTGATGTTAAAAATTCCTCTTTTTTTTCTTTCCTCCCTCTCATTACTGAGGTGATAAAAATACAGATTACAGATTGTTCAGTTTTGTTCTGGCATTCAGTTTTACCATTGAATGAGTTTCACATATTTTTTATTTAATTGTAAGCCAGTCCAAACGTCTCAGATTTCAGTTTGTTAAATGCAGTGTTGGGAGTAACGGCGTTTAAGTATAACGGCGTTACTAACGGCGTTATATTTTCAGTAACGGATTAATCTAATTAATTACTTTTCCCATATTTGTAACGCCGTTATCGTTACTGAGAATGTTAATTAGCGCGTTACAAA
>JAUCNO010001758.1:5719340-5742745 GCA_032353835.1 Enteromius viviparus
CTACTGGTGGATCTTTATCATTGTAGGGTGGTTGTGTACACACACTCCCAACACACATTTCAGTCCAAACAGCTTTTAAAAGTGCATGTGGCACCAGATGACCACTTTAAGGTTATACTTTAATGCTGGTTTATAGATGCATCAATATAAGTGTCTTTCACAAAAAAAGAACACAAATACAATTTTTGCATGCATGTGATACACAGTTTTCACATAGGCTACATACAGTATTATACGAATCTACCCCACAACATGTCATAGTCTATTTTTGCATATCAGTACAATTTTTTTTTTTATTATTTGTTATACTCTTTATATGCACTTTTATGAGATTGGGTTGGAATTTAAACATTAAAACGTCTAGGTTATGAATGTAACCCACGTTCAACGAAGGAGGGAATAGAGACGTTACATATGGGAACTCGCCAGAGAGACCAATTGCCTTTGAACCTTATACAAAAGGCCAATGACATTGGCGTGCACTTGATTGCGCTTACTGCACCTCGTCACTGCACCTCGTCACTCCTCCCGGGGCAGAGCTTGCGGGTTCACCACTTATCCGCAGAAAGGCATAGTAGTATGCCTGGGCACAACTGGCCAGTATTAGCCGCCAGCTTTTAGGCACTAAACATTGACAGAGACTGTTCACCTTCACATTCTTGCTAGAGGCTAGTGCACTGACAGACGCTGTCCTTCAACACCAGATATTTTGAAATATGATCTTTTTAGACTGAAGGGCTCGAATGAAGCGTGCCGCAGGCCATGTAGGGTGACAGGAGAGTCCCAAGAGGGTACGAGGTGTGGTCTCAGGTTATTAACCCGACGCGCACCTCAAAGGAACCGGACGATGAGTTGGTGCTTCCTGAGGGATGCACCCTCCACTGCATGGAGATAGAGTGAAGGGGCAGCCTGCATTCCACTTCTCTTGCAGGTTTTTAGAAAAGCACAACTGCGATCGTACATCTCTGAGGGGCAGAGAGAATCCTTGTGAACCCAACCTGACTCCGAAAGCATCTATTTCTTAGCATGCACTTAGACAACAACCCCCTGTTAGAAAAAAAGGTTTATCTTCAAGGTATTTACAGGGATGGCTGCCACGAGGAGCAAACTGCTACTAGCAGGGTGTTTTCCTCGTCATCCCTGAACTTGCACAGGCATCGCATAGAGATTGTGCAAGCAGGCTTGCTGGGGAAGAAAGGCGTACTTAAAGCCCCGGAGGCCAGCTTTGCTTGCGAGTGCGACTCTGCCGAGCGTTTTTTTTTTGGACTTGAGGAGGGAAAACAACAGGCAATGGGCAGACTCTGCGCAGGCAAAGAGATTTTCTTGGCCCCGCCGGTGCCCCATATTAGCTGGGCTACCTGGGGGTGGAGCTGCCATTCCCCAGGTGGGCTGCCGTGAAGGCTGCTTTTTATTCAGCTGCAGGGTTGAAAAACCCTGGAATGTGAACAGCGCGCAGAGATTTCAGCTGCTTGTGATTTCACAGGAGCAGATGGCGGGCGAGTTGTGCCATACAGCGGGAGCGCAGTATTTGTAGTATGCAATGACCGCTGTATTGTTTGTTCGGAACAGTTGGAGAAGTGTGGCTAACAACTCAAGGCAAAATAATATGCCAAAGCAGCTGTCCAACTCGGGACGTGTAACCAGTTTCGTATGCAACAAGCCCAGCGCGTAACACGGCTGTCTTATGCCCCAGGAGCCTCTGAAAAGATTTAAAAGAGTAACCACTAATTTATGCCTGATGTATCTAGGCATTTCAGCGTGGCCTGCTCGAGATGGGCAGTTATTACAATCGAGTCCTGCTCCGACCGAGAAAAGATATCCTCTTTTTTTTTGAGAGAGAGAGTTTACAGGACGGCAGCATCGCTCTCTGAGCGGACAGAGGTGTAGCGGATGCCGCGAAACCTGGGCGGGCGCCTGGCGAAACTAATCCCATAGCCGATGCGTACCGTCCACATCAACCACTGCGAGGGGCTGGGGAGCGCATCCAGGCTCCGAGCCTTGCCGCTAGGGGAATCAAGGGAATGTTGACCGCCATGCCAGTGGTGGGGCAGCCTGTAGGGAAACAGGGGCAGGGACTGTGAGTCTGGCAGCATTAAGCAAGGCCTACCTACCTTCCTGGGTCCCGCACTGACGATACAGCACCCTAGGTACCTAGCATCTGAGAGTCAGATGGGAACCTATCGCCATCAAGAGTGGCGAGGGTTGAAGAGCCCGGGCGCAGGCGTGGCGAGTAAGGGGCCTGCCACGACCTGGTAAGCTCTTCGTGGAGCTCCGGGAAGAAAGGCACCAGAGTAGAGCGTGGCGGGACCACATCTCTGACCTCCAGAAACCAATCATCCAGCTGCAGGGGGTCGGCTGGGGATGCACAGGGCACTTCCAAACTGATTCCTACCGCGGCGCAGAGGATCAAAGCCGACGCCGATGCCGCGTTGTGACGCCCACCCGGAGCAGTACAGGTTTAACCACTGCTTTAAGTAGCAGTGCCAAAATGGACATCATTTTGAATGCGTTCAGCCAAACAGAATACCTAAGTGCTCTTTACTAAAAGAATGGACAAATAAAAATTGTGACCAAAATGATGGCAATACCTGTCCAAATACTAGAAAGGACAGTCAGATGTGTTTCCGTTCTTCAGTTACCATGGTGCTTAGTGCTTCGTGTGCCTTAGTTACTGGGAGACAGAGAGCAGAATTTAAAAAAAACTCAGCAGGATCAATATCACTCAGAGCTCTTTTATGATAGCAGCAAAATGCCCTGGATCTGCCATATGCAATTACAGTATATCAGGTCTGCTTCCATGCAAGCGTGCATGCTCCTGTCCTCCATCTCCACCCCTGAGGGCTGTTTCTGGATAAAAGCAACCAATGAATATCTGAATATGTACATCTAGTAATCTTATAGGTTTGTGTTACATTTGAATGTCAGTCTTCGAATGCTGCGTCTGAACGTTCACAATGCAATAACATACTTAAAAGATAGTTCACCCCTCAGCATTATTTACTCACCTCAGGTTTTTACTCACCTCTTTTTTTAACATGTGTTTTATGGGTGTTTTTGCATTATTTAAAATCATTAAATCTTCAGTCCATTTGAAAGAGGGCTTATAGTGAGGTTCTTCTTTGGCATTAATGGTGTTTGCACCTCAAGCAGCTTGTGAAAATAGAAGCTGTAAGGAACAAATTCTGTGTTGATTTCTTAATCCCCTGCATGATAACAGATTCCTGCTAATTTTAGATCTTTCTCGTCTCTCTTGCCTCATTATATGTGTCATATTTTATCTGAAGCTGTGGCATTTTCTCACGTGTAATGAAATAAGAGAGGTGTCAGCCGATGAGGTAATATCCTGATGCCGTGCAGCGCTGAGATAAAAATACTTTATTCATTTTCATTTGGTGATTGTAGCAAACGCAACGCTCAGATCAGTAAACATGTCACTGTCAATTGAAAGCTAATATTAAGTTACTCCTAGGTCTTAATAAAGCTGACTGGACCTAGAGGAAATGTCATTGTTTAAAGGTTGGTCCTTCATCTGTGAGGATGATCTCAAATTCAAATTTAGCTTTTCTTACTGATGTTTCTCTTACATTATGAGACAGAAAAATAGACGATACATTAAGCATGTTAGTTATTCTTTATGTACTTGTACAGAATTGGATTTTTTAATTTTATGAAATAGTGTTGCTATGCGATTATTTGGGTCAAAAGAGGCCAACTGGTTTAATGTGTTTATTTTGAAATATTGTTTCAATGATATTGCCAGATCTGAGTACAATGTAAAATTATTGTGATTGTTGTGATATATAATTGGTTTGATTCTAAAAAATGGTTTTCAAGTACATTTGAAAGAACCCTCTCTAAACTTTTAAAGGTAATGTATAATCAAAACATAGTCAAACAGTAACATTGTGAAATATTATTCCAATTATTACAATATAATTTTTTTCCCCCTATGATGCAAATCTAAATATTCAGCAGCCATTATTCAAGCCTTGAGTGTCACATAATTCCTGATTTGGGAAACAATCTTTACATTTCAGTTGTTTACAGTTGTGCTAATTTATATTTTTGTTGGATATTGTGTGTGTGCTGCTTAATATTTAAATATATATATATAAATATATATAATTATTATTAATTATAAAACTATATACATCATTTATACATGCTTACTGTTAAAAAATTAGTGTCAATAGAATAAAATAGATTCATTTGATATTTCTTATCACCTAAGGAAGCAGAAAAAATAGGTGCAAATTAACTCTGACAACTTAAAAATAGAATTTCAAATTTAAACACTTCAATATGGGCCTCATTTGAAACCCCTTGTTGCTGTCTAGGAAAAACATCCAAGCTATCTAGAAAGATCTTGTGTGATTTGTCTGTCCATTTGTGCTGGTGTTTTGTAAATACCTCAACAGCAGGACAGGTTGAAAAGACATCCTGGGATCGGTTAATCGTTTGGTGAGTGCCAACCACAGGGGTCGAACTTGAGAAAGGGATGAGAAACAAATGACCACCAGCAGACAGTTGTGCGTGTTAAAGTGTATCAGTGCTGTCCTGAGAAAAAAAAAACACTTTTATCTGGAAACACATGTCTCGGTCGGTAGTTCCCTAGAGGTGTACTATCTCTAAGTTTGCTTGTGTGTGACGTTCAAACTCTGATCTGGAGTCACCCTGTGCTCTCTGCACCTCTTAAGCATCCATCCTACTCCCCTGCAGAACTATCAATAACCCGTTTGGCTCGAAATCAAAAGGTGTGGCTGATGTAATGAAATGAAACACCTTTTTTGACCAAAGGTTATTGAAGAATTTGTCTTTTAATGAGGTGAGTGAATGTTGAGAGAGTCAATATCTGAACTGTTAGTTTGCTTCACGTTATTTACTAGCAAACTAACACACATTTTAATTTAAATGAGCTTTGAACGTTTGCCCATTACACATTAAATGCATGTTAAATCCAAGCACGATAACTATAACGATAATGATAAAGATATAGTTCTAAAAAATGTTCCCTCCTTGTGACTACAGTGAGGGGATTGATGTCCCCCTGGAAAAGGATGCAATCAAGCCAGTCCCTCCAGCCGAGATGAAGTCGGGGTTTTACATTGCTTATTGCAAAGTGCCAAAGAAAGGACGCGGATCTGCGAGTTTTGAACTGTGCCATTCACATGCTCCCGTTCAAAATGCTGGCGCAGAAATGCATTTCCAAATTCGTCCAACCCCAAGATTGGTTTGCAGTGGTCGACCTGACAACGACCTTGCCTTGCCCTAGACCGTTCCTGCGGTTTGCATTCGAGGGTCAAGTATGGCAGTACAGGGTCCTCCTCTTCGGGCTCTCCCTGTCTCTGCAGGTCTTAACAAAGATTACGGAGGGTGACCTTGCCCTGCTATGGGAAGTGGGCATCAGAATCCTCAACTATATCGATGACTGGCTCATCATAGCCCAGTTTCTAGAGCAGTTGTGTAATCACAGGGATCTGGCGCTTCAACACCTGAGCCAGTTGGGGCTTCGGGTCAACTGGGAAAAGGGCAAGCTCTCCCCTGTGCAGAGGATCTCTTTTCACGTTGTGGTTTTAGAGTTGGTGAGTATGACGTCGTGTATCACAGAGGATCGCCCAGTCAGTGCTGAACTGCCTAAGTTCCGTCAGAGGCAGGACGTACTGTAGGTGTCACTAAAAAAACACTTTCAGAGCCTCCTGGGGCATATCACTTCCATAGCCGCTGTTACGCCGCATGGATTGCTCCATATGAGCAAATGACCGCTTCAGCACCGACTGCACTCCCTGCAGTCCCTGGACAGACCTTGCTTTCCTATGGACCGGGGTGCCATAAGGACAAGTGTCTTGACATGTTGTCATCACAACAGATGCCTCCAGTATGGGCTGGGGCGCTACATGCAATGGGCAGGTAGCTTAAGGGACTCTTGACAGGGTCTTGTCTGCTTTGGCATATCAATTGCCTAGAGCTTTTGTCAGTGCATCTGGCCATGTGAAAGTTCCGGCCGCTGCTGCAGGGCAAGCACGTGTTGGTCCACATGGACTACACTGCGACTGTGGCGTGTATCAACCACCAGATCACGTCGCATGTCTCAGCTCACCCGTCATCTCCTCTGGAGCCAGCAGCAGTTTGAATCACTGCGTGTTGTCCATATTCTGGGAGAGCTCAATCATGTGGCCAACACTCTCTCAGGAAAGCTCAAGTTTCCCGGAAAAGGGCGTCTCCACCCCAGATGATTCAGCTAATCTGGAGTCAATTCGGGGAAGCCCAGGTGGAATAATCAAATACAATGGCTATGCTGTGATTTTGGCTATATTTTCATGTTAAATAGAGTTAGAAGCAACGTAATACAGGGGCTCCTTTCATTCTCTCGCTGAACAGAACAGACGCAGAGAAAGGTGTGAGCGAGCTTGGGAAACAAGTGCTTGTGCTCTCGCGACACTACCAGAGGCTCGCTGAAGTTTGTCCAAGAAGTCGCTAGATTTGTCGCTAGTAGCTATTTTTGGAAAAATGTCGCCAAGGGGTCTGAAAAGTCGCTAAACCTAGCGACAAAGTCGCTAAGTTGGCAACACTGCGACAATCTCGCGCCCGCTCATGCAGGCTCAGCTCAGGTGCCTGTCACGTGCAGCGCTGCTACTGACTTTCACTTTCGGTGCCCGAATAGAAGTGAATGAGGCTTTTCGATTTTTTTTAATAATTATTATTAATCTAGACCTACGTGAAAATCTGCATCCATTGTACGATGTTTTTTTTTTTTTTCTCAGAAGGGCAACGTGAGTCGAAAAGGGCATATATGGGCAGTTGCCAGGGCAACCTGAGCAACCCCCCTGTGCACGTCCCTGGTCGTGACAGTAAACACGAAGATACTGAGATATCTCTTGGACCTTTCTCTCAGCTTGGCCATTGCTTTGCGGATGATAGCCTGAAGACAAACTGATGGTTACTCCGAGTAGGCGAAAAAACAGTTTCCAGACTCTGGACATGAATTGGGTACCGCGGTCTGATACAATATCTTCAGGCAATCCAAAGTGCCTAAAGACGTGGTGAAACAAGGCTTGGGCTGTTTCTAGAGCTGTGGGGAGTCCAGTTAACGGGATCAGTCTGCAGCTCTTAGAAAAGCGGTCAACCACAACTAGGATGGCGGTAAATCCATGAGACAGTGCAAGTCTGTAGCGAAATCTATGCCCAGATGTGACCATGGGCGTTGTGGTACAGGTAGGGGCATCAGTTTCCCTTCAGGAAGTCGTCAAGGCACATTGACTATGGCACAGACAGAGCAGCTGTTAACGAAATTATAGGTATCTTGTTTCATCTTGGGCCACCAATACCTGTTTTGGAGAAGTCTCAGTGGGTACCAGGATGTCCTACTTCAGGGGAAGTATGTACAGTGTCCATCAGTTGCATGGTAGATGGTAAGATGGTAGCTGCATAGGTTTTATTCTCAGGACAAGAAGGGGGCGCTGGTTCAGTGGCTGTTTCATAGTGGATCTGATTCCTCAAGCTCCCACTGGATAGGGGCTGCAAAAACTGAAGCAGGTAAAATGGGCTTAGGTTCATCTTGTACAGGATCTGGATCTTGTATATGAGAGACGGCTTTCACATGTTTTGTACCTGGACGATAGGAGATCTTATAGTTAAATCGAGTGAAGAAATAGGGCCCATCTGGCTTGCCCGAGGATTTAATCTTTTGGCTTCTCTGAGGTACTGAAGGTTCTTATGATCGGTGATGACTTCAGAAGGATGCAGGAGGCCCTCAGGCCAACGCCGCCACTCTTCTAACGCCAGTTACATGAACAGGAGCTCTCGGTTCCCCACATCATAATTTTGCTCTGCAGTAGTCAACTTTTTGGAGAAGTAGGCGCAAGAATGGAGTACAGGGGGTGTACCGTGGTACTGTGATAACGTTGCACCAACTCCTAGTGTGGCGACATCCACTTCCTCAATGAATTGACTTTGTGGGTCCGGATGGCGAAGAATGGGGGCAGAACAGAAGGCTTGTTTAAGGTCTGAAAAGGCTTGGTCAGCTTCAGGGGTCCAACAGATGATGGTGAATTGACTATATCCAACAATAAATCTGCGATAAAAGTTGGTAAAACCAAGTAACCTCTGAAGAGCTTTTGTTGTGTTGGGTATTTTTGTTGAACTGCCTCCACTTTTTTTCCTCCATAGCTATACCTGTGGGAGAGATGACATATCCCAGGAAGCAGACTTGAGTTTGATGAAACTCACACTTCTCAGCTTTTAGGTATAAGAAGTGTCCGCGCAGTCTCTGGAGTACCTGACGAACAAGATTTCGATGAGTGGGCAGATCTGGGGAATAGACAAGTACGTCATCAATATATACAATGACAAATTGATGTAGCATATCCCGTTGAATCTCGTTCATAAAACTCTGGAAGAACGAGGGTGAGTTGGCAAGGCCATACGGCATAACCCGATATTCATAGTGCCCATTAGGCCATCTTCCGTTCGTCACCCCATGTCGAATACGAATTAAATTATAAGCACTTCGAAGATTAAATTTACTATAGACTTTGGCTTGACAGAGTTCTTTTAAGGTACCAAAGGGATAAGCAAATTTAACAGTCTGGCTGTTGAGCACTCTATAATCTATATATGGCCTAAATCCTCCGTCCTTCTTTGCCACGAAGAAGAAACTGGAGGCTGCGGGAGAGACTGAGGGTCGAATGAAACCTTGATTTAGGGCTTCCTCCACATATTCCTGCATAGCTTGTTGTTTAGGCAGTGATAGTAGATCGATTCGACCTTAAGGGAGTTTGGCGCCCTAAAAAACAAACAAACAGTATTGTGGAATTTTCCTTTAAATGTTAATGAGTTCTGCTGGCCCCACCCCTCTAAGGGACTGTTTAAATTAGCCGCATTCATTGTGAAACTTGTTAATTAGCTTATAGAAAAAGGTGATTTGCAAAGATTCATTAAAATACCTTGTATGCACACACATTCAAATGTTGAAAGTAAATGACTACTGCAGTTCCTTTGTCGCGGTGATTTTGCCAAGTAAGACATGATCCTGGATCAACATTACTGTCCAAAAATCTAAACTTATCCCAATCCTTACCTTTAAACCTACCCCTACCCAAAATGTAGGCCTAAAATTAGTGAGAAATGATAGATGATTAACAAGGGTGTAGAAGCAACCAGCCATGATTTTAAGCCTAAAACAGATTCCAGCAATATTATTTCTCAATTTTGATTGGTTGAATTGGAATGTTGTTCCAGGGTCAACAAGGATGTTGATCCAAGAATAGCTTGTACTTGGTGAAATCACGCTCACCGTTCATTATTACATCCAACAACAAAACACCTCAATCGCTTAAGAGTCATTCTTGTCTACAACTTGGACTGATGATGATGGCTCACTCAGGGTGAGTCTGAGGTAAGACCACCACTGATCTATATATAATCAGTGGGTAAGACACCAGTCTAGTCTGTGTTGAAACGCTACTGTCAATAAAACTATAGTGGGAGGGGCCTGTATGTTTGATATAATTTGAGAAAGGGGTAAAGATTTTAGTAGATTTAAAAACACATACACACACTTGGTGGATTTTTACCACTACAGAGTGGTTGTGAGCACACTGCCAACACACATTTCAGCTTAAACAACTTGTAAAAGTGCATGTAGACCTCTTTAAGACAACAAGCAGTCATTATCCACCTTTTTCTTCAACACTGAAGTAAGCCTGTGGGTGAGGCTTCTGGTTCATTAGACATTATGCTAAAGAAATAACTACTATTTGCACCACAAACCAGTGTGTTCATAAGTAAGACAATAGGTAGATAAGAGGAGGTGAGTGAAAACAGTCCAAATAGTAGGCAGGGAGACAAGGCTAGGCAGGCAGGCTGAGAGGGAGGTAGTTGGTACCAGCCCCGGATGTTGGTTAACCAGAGAGGAGAAGGAGCTGTGCAGATGATGACTGAAGGTAGGCAGCAGTGCTCTACCAAGCACAGAGGGAGAAGCTACTCCACAGCCAACCGAACAGGGCAGGGCGAGATGACACTGGAGACAAACACACAACTAAGGCAGGGAAAAAACAAAAGCACTTGGATTAGAGACAAGCTAGAATCTGGTGGCAAAGATACCACATGTATGATAGCAACAATGAACTGACAAAACAGGAAGAAAAGGATGACCAATATAAAGGGAAGGCGAACAAGAGGGTGTGGCAAAGGGAAATATGGAGGCAGGACAAGGGGAGCACATGGCAAACACAAACAAAGACACAGCCATGTGCTCAAACACAACACACACAAGGAAACATTAAACAAAGACAAACGGTCAGGGCAGGGTCATGACAATTTGAGGAGTATTGGAGGATATTATAGAACATCAAGAAAGTGCACACCATTTTCAGATATTTTTTTCCCTGTTTGTCTGTTCAGCATCCTTTCCTATCAAAATGGATGCAAAAATCTAGAAAATCGAACCTGAGAATTTTGGACTCAGTGAACAAAGCCCTTTTTTATGGGTTTTATAGTTATACCGCCCCCTGTTGGCGAAGCTGAATGAAACTTCCCGTGCATCCTGCTGTCTATGTGTGTCAAGTAAGGCTGCAGAAATAATAATAATAAATACATACATTTTCTAATCACAGTTATGATGCGACAATTATGGAAACGTTTAAAGCTGAAATTAATCGTTCAAAATCCACTCATGTTATTCTGCATGCTTAAGATGTTTTTTTCTTTCTACAGGTAATCTTAAGGGTATTTCCATTGATTTAATTTTAGTTTTAGTATAATATTATTATATATTAGCTATAATACCATTCATAGTTTTTTATTTTTTTAAAGAATAAACCAATCCAATAATTCACATTTGAGGTTTAACTGTATAAAAGCAATAAAGTTTTCGCAGTTTCAGCTTGTTTATGTTCATGTGGAAATATGGCATGTAGTTGCTTCAAACAATTGTACACACATCATTCAGCGTGAATTGTGATCATCATAATTATTAATTGCAATTACAATTTCAAGGGAATAATTAACAATTATTATTGACGTAATTGTGCAGCCCTAGTGTCAAGTTTGTAAAGCATGGATATTGGACAATTAATTAACATATATCTTCCCAATGCTTCAACATGCTTTGTGGAAATGGAAATGCATGAGGTCAGCTAATTATGGGGAACACTAAAGAAACTTGTGCAAGCTTGGACAATCACATTTGAGTGCAGAAACGAACCATTGCATGTGAAATATGATATTATTAGACCACATATGTTGAGAAAATGTTTACACGCCTGTAATTGTGTACTAGATAATTGACTAAATACTGCACTATGTAAAGGAGAACTACATTTCTCAGTAGGCATGTTCTAACAATAAGTACTAAAGTGTAAGTGTAAAGTGTAATCCAGGATAGTGGAAGGCAGTGTGGTTGGTGATTCAGATTAAACTATATCTTCCATAGGAGGGCCACTCTCAGAGCTTAATTAAGTTGTAGGACCCTGGCAATGACAAATGCCTCTTAACATGAGCATGCTAAGACACCGGTACTGCTGCCCTTTAGCTGTGCATCTTCTGTTGAGCAAAATACCACCATAGCATCCATAATTTTTTTTTTTTTTTTTACAATTCCCTTCACCTTAGTGCACAACCATAATTTGATGAATAATGCCACATGTTTTGAGTCAGAGATGCTGGTCTTTTCCAGTGGGTCTTGTCCATTTTCTCATGTTCAGAGCATGACAGTGCGTCTTGACTGTCAGTGAGATCTTTCTGGATCCTCGGCTCCTTTGGTGTTTCCTAGGATCTGTCTATTCATCACCATCGCAAGCCTCTTGTTCTGCTCTGTGTCTTCCTTCATCACTGCAGCTAATTAAAGAGCTCGGAGGTCTACTACTGTTTCCACTGCCTTGTATTACCATTAATTACAATGACATCTCAGATCCTCGGCATAGCAGCACAGTGATTCATGGCGCAGTGTGTCTGAGTAAGAGACTTATCTTGCACACTCACACACACACTCCTGTACATATGCATGGATGCACTCACACATACACACACAAACATAATAAATTAGGTTCTACTGAAGACTGATGGGCCACAATGTAACACCATAGATCAATTAAGCACGTAGAGAATGGGAAGGCTAATCTCTCAATATAAAGAGTCGGCTTTTCCGCCTCTTTTAAAGCAAACATCATATTTTAAGATTACACAAACAAATAAAGCACTAATTGAATAGGAAAATATTTTGAGCATTTGTAATTACATTCTGTGGAAAAGCACAGCAGAAATATTACTGAAGGATTTTTTTACAGGGTGTATTCTACTGCTGTGGGAGGCTGTTGTATGTTAGACGTGACAAAATATTGAGTGTGATCTTCCTGTGACCGAGGTCACTCCGTGTTTCACTTCTGGGTCACAGGACTGATGGAAGTATGAGCTCAAAGCAAAAGACTCAACATCAGCTGTGTGTTTCAGACCAGTTTAAAACACCTATATATATATATATAAAAAAAAAACTTTCTGTCTCTCAATTTTATTTATTTAGTGGAATATCCATAGTATTTAAAAAAATGCCATAAATTCTTCAATTTAATTTAATGCAATACCTTTTGTATCTATAAGATTTGCGACGCAATATGAGTGGCTTTAGATAAAGGTGTCTGCCAAATGCAACATTTGCATTACATGTGCATTAATAATTTTTATTTATAAATTTTCTACATTTGTTATATATAGCTTTTTTAAATAGAGTGAAAAGGTATTCAGCATGGATAAATTAAATTGATTACAATTTAAAATAATGCAGTTCTATAAAAAAAAATGTTCACAAAAATATTAGTTAATACAACTGGTTTCAACCTTAATCATAATCAGAAATGTTTCTTGAGCACATTAGAATTGTTCCTGAAAGATCATGTTCACTTCTGCATCACAGGAATAAATAACATATTTTAAATAGTGTAAATAGAAAACAGTTTAATATCTGACCACATTATAGTTTTTACTGTACTTGCAGTCAAATAAATGCAATCTTGGTGCATGAGCATAAGAGAGTAACTAAAAAATATCTAATGTATGATAGAGACTGCATATCAAACATTTTCTATTTATTTTTATATATTTTTCTGATCTTGTCTTTCAAAGAGCAACATCCGCCGTCTTCATAACCATTGTTCAAGTGAAGTGCATACCTCATGCTGCCTTTCTAAAATATAATTAACCTCTGATACCCATTTTGTTGTCTGTGATGTCTGCGAATGAGTCTAAAATGGAACTGTATAGATGTCCCTAATCTAATAGAGCCATGATCGAGCTAAATGCAGCCATTTTCTTTAAGTGGACACAGCCACTGTCGGGTGAATCTTACGAGTGTGTGGCAGAGAGGGGAATCAAGAATCAAGAATAGTAGCGGTTTGCTCAGGCCCAAGAGTAGATAAGCAGCACCCAGGGAATTGGTCTGTAAACATTGTCAGTGATTGACATGGCACCCCAGCCTGTGGGAAACTTTACATTTTATTATCGGGCTGTAAAACTGCATTTTACAGATCCGCATGCTGCTTTAGCGGTGAGTGCAGGAGGTATATGGGTCGAGGGTGGTGCACTTGAAGCCTGTTTTGATCGGTCCTCACTAAATATCCACCCAATTTTCACAGGTCTGGGTGAGCTTTGAAGAAAATTGAGCAGATTTGCGATGAAGAGCCCCTCTGGAGGAATTTGAGAGTGTTTGAGGATTAGGAGGTTTTTATTCTCAGCATAAGGCCCGGTTGAAGAAGTATCTGATGCCTCAGGAGGTGAAGCTCAGCTGAGCATTTCAGTAAATAGAGATTGTGAAGATAAAGAGTTGAACTGACAAGCTTATGGACATGGACAAAGTGAGTTGGCATACAGTTCAGCTTTTATGCAAAGCAAATCATATTCTGAAATGCAGGGGGGGAAGAAAAGTTTTCATCCTCTCATGTTTCAATCCAGAATCAATCAAATAATCGAAACGTAAAAAAGGCAAAGGGTGTTTACAATAAGAAATGCTCACATGTGACTCTTTGAAAAAAAAAAATCTATGACTAAAGAGGTTTTATAGTTCATGTCTGAATACACAACAATGAGCTCAATCACAGTAATACATGAAGAAATGGGGGAATCAAGTTTTTTTAATAAACCACGGTCGACATCTAGTGGTAATATTGGGGTTGCAGGTTTAAAAGGTTTAATTTTTGCCGCCAAAAGGGGTCGCAATTTCGCAATGTGATATTTAAGAAGAAGAATATTCTTACGGTGCAAAATTAGTGGAGTAATAACATCTTTTTTTAAACAATGTAGAATAATATGAATTTAATTTCAATATACAAACTATTACAAATATATTGAAGAATTGGAATATATTAAAGGAATGGTAAAGGGTAACACTTTAGTTTAGGGTGCAATTCTTTCTAGTTAGTAGCTTACTGGCATGCATATTACTACCAAATAGATGTTTATTGATATTAAAAAGCCCATAGTATTGCATTATTCTGCATGACCATATTTTAAATACAATAAACCAACTCATACCTAACTTAACAACTATCTTACTAACTATATATAAGCAAACCAGGAGTTTATTGACACAAAAGTCGTGGTAAGTTAGTTAATATCGAGAATTATGCTTGTTGAGAAAAAAAAAATGTTTATTTTAAAAAATGTAATGTTTACAATGGGGGTTAAATCTAAATATTTTCACACATGCCTAAACATTAGTTGATCTCTTTTCCAAATTGCTCTATCTCTAGTGTTTTTCAGGAGTTTAGGACACAGAATAGCTTATTCCATAACTGGTTTATTTCCTATTTGGGTTTATGCTTTATTTTTTTAAAGATCAATTGTATTTTTTATTCAAAGCGTTGTTTGATGCCAGTTTTTGCAAAGATTTGTTTTCAAAAACAGTACCGTAGCAATTTTATTTCTTGTTATGAAATTAGGTCTGCATATAGCCTCAGAATTATCTTAAAAGTAAAAAGAATTGATAAAGTGTGATTTGTGGTGGCTGTTTAATTAATAAATGAAATTATTTTAATCTTAACTGTCTGACTGTTATTATCAGTGTTGTTGAGTTAACCCTTCCTGCTTCAAATATTTGTAAAATGATCAACACTTTAAAACATTTGTTATAAATGTAGAAAATTAATAAAAAATAACCAAATGTAATCAGTTACATTAGGCTACTTTATAGTAAATTAGCCTAAATGCTAAACTTGTAGCCTAATCTGTAACGTTTTACATTTCTAATGTAACCTTTACACATAGGAGAAGTGGACAGACCTGACACAATATGGTGTTGAAAGAAGAAGAATTTAAACACAACTGATTGCACGCACTCGTTGCCATATGATTAGAGTTATAAACTCCTCCCCTCTGCTGCCGGGGCGGAGCTGACGCGTCCGGATCCGCCCTGATGGCCCGATGACAGCACGGACAAGATGGCGGCCAGCTGGGAAGTGAAGTGAGGATGTCAACATCATTTCTTCAGTTCAAACGAGTCAGGATTTCCACCACCTACCCCCTCGAACAATCCGCGATATAGTTCATGTTCCGTGCATCCTATTTAGGAGCCGAAACCGGGGCATTTTTACGCAAACGCGCGCATGTATTTGCGCTATGTTTTGGAAATCCGTTTACGCAAAGAGGACCATCAACTCTTGACGAGCGATCTGGCCTGCATGAACCTCCAAAACCCGCTCCTGGAGTCACCAAAAGAGCGTTTCAACGTCCTAACACACGCTACATCGACTGAAACTCAGCGATCAGTCCGATCGACGCTGTTTTGATTGGCGTTTGCGCTGATTTCCGCGAGGAAGAGCGGCAGTTTTCATTAAAGCTGCGGAAGTGGAGGAGAGCTTTTCACGCCAGTCATCTCTCAGATGCACTTTCTGTCCTCCCGCGGATGCTCTTCGCTTCATTATCCAGCTGTGAAACATCTAAGACCACTTTAAACTCGAGCAAACGGGATCCAGGGGTGCATTAGCTGCATTTAGTCCGGAAACAGTGTTTTTTGCTGACTTGCTGGCCAGTTTTAGTGGTTAAAGTGACGCCATGGCTCATTCTCCAGTGCAGGGCAGTCTGCCTGGGATGCAGGTAAAGATAACGCACAGCATCTTTTATTTGACGTCTACTGTGGAACACGTTTAGGTTATGAAGTGTTTATGCGTTGTGTAATATCCCTCGCTTCCTTAAGCTTAAGAGTTTCCACTCTCTGATAAGTTGCAGAAGACTATAAATCTGTTTGACTCCCTCTTTGTCTAATTTGTTAAATGGTGGTAAACATAAACTTGTATTATGCAGCGTGAGGTTGTCTTATTGCTTTGTACACCACTAAGAGTTGTTCAGGTGGTTTTAGTCTTATAGATGCCCCTGGGACCCCAAATGTGAAAGTACGTGTCAATCTAATAAGCAGCTGTACATTTTCACAAATAAATAACTTAAATAAGTTACATTAAAGTAGAAATTGTTACACTACTTATAACAATTTAAACAGAGTACCTTGTAATCTGTAGGCTAACCTACTACATTCCCTATGAAGCCTTCCCAACAATACCAATATATTTACACTAAAAGTAATGCAAAATAGGAGTAGACAGACCTGCAATATGATATGAAAGTTTATGAACAATATTAGTTGGAAAATATTTCTGTAACGTTGCATTTATTTCTCATTTCTTAAGTACTGTGCTCTTAGATGCTTTTAGCCTATTTAATTATTAGTTATTTTAAAACGCATATTATTCATTTAATTTATTTTATGTAATATTACAATTTATTTAAAATTATACAGATTTTTTTAAATTATACTGTCTTATATGAGTTACATTTTCCAGTTTCCTACTTTAAAAACCTTTTTCAGTAATAGATTGGAAGTGGTTTGGTTAGGTATGGTTTACTGTATTTCGGTTATTTGAGAAACACATCAAATGTGAAGCTTGGAGGACAACAATTTAGAAAGCATTTCCATTAAATATTAATTTTTTTTTATGTCCTAGCTCTCTAAAGAGCATTAGCATCACCTTTCTGGGACATCTTTTATGAAACCAAGATCATGTATGAAGTAGGACAGTACCAACGTAGAACCCTTTTCAGAGTCATTCTATTAAAATTTTCATGTTCTTGCCCTCTAGAGAGCATTAGCACCACTGTAACCTTTCTGGGACACATCCTTTATTAAGCATGGTCATGTATGAAGTGGGACAGAACCATTCTGTTCTTCAAACCACAAAGATCCAAGAAATAAAGAAGTGGAAGGGTAGAGACAAAGGGAAAGCGGTTGAGGAGGGATGGAGAGATGTCTCCAGAGAGTAGCTATCATAAATGGGTCACTTGGTTTGGTCTCTATTCATGCTGGGCCATATGACTGGTTTGCCCTCAGGACAGGAGAGCAATCTGCCATAGCGAGTAGTTGAAATGGCTTATCATTCCTTTAGGTTAAATAGGCAGGAAGCCATTATTGGCTAAGAACCTCTGTCTTTTTAAACGGAAATCAGTCCATGTGAGATGAGGAAAACCAGAATTATGTAGAAGGTCTTCCAGGGAGGGACACAAGTCACCAGTTCTCAGAGTGCAGTGATGGACTAAGTGTTCATTCTCTAGTATTTCCTTATGGGTCACAGAGGAATTGTGGTGGCCAGCCATTAGGATCGTTTCAGAAGCTCTCACCTGGCTGTAACACACCTCATATGGCCGGCCTCAGAGTTTCCAGCTCCCTAAAACACAAACACAGATGGGAGCCAAGGGATGACGTGGCCTTCTAAAAGAATTTGTTGGCTGTTACACCTGTCAGTGTGCATCGGGATCAGGATTACAGAGATCAGCTGGGAGTGTAGGCGAGCAATCAGCATTAGGGCTGAATCAGGGAGCAAAGCCTTCATCATCTCCGTGATGGGACGAGTAGATGACAGCTAATGAATCTCTGAGTGATGCATTAAAGGGCTTCTTTGTGGGTGTGTGCGCTTTGAGGAAAGATGTGTGAAAATCATCTGCGTATGAGAGAATAAATTTGTGTGTGTTGTTCATAGGGTGGCATCACTATTTGACAGAGCACAGATTGGCAATCGGTCTCCAGAATATTTGTCAGCACGTGTCATTTATCACGGTGACTGGCCCCTTTTTTGTGAAGGCTTTTGTCAATTTTGAGATGTATTGCTTGTGGCATTTTGTTGTAAATGCCCTTGGTAAAATCTAGCCATATTAGACAGATGCAAACATAGAGGGGTTGTCTCATCTATGAAAATAGATGACGAAAGAGGCGGAATGCATCAAAATACAGCAAGAAGCGTTATATTGCTAAATATTACTGCAATTAAAATAACTCAAATTTTTAGTGTTGAAAATACTTGTGCTCTTATTTTTGTGTAATGCTGTTATTTGTAAAGAATGAAATGGAAACACATCTTCAATCACTTTAAACCTTTTCTAGAGGTAATCAGCCCTTTCAGCCTTCTATCAAACACGGTCAAGATATCCCTAAACAGATTTCCATTTATTCACCGTACCCTGAGGCATTAGAATAATGTACTTTAAGCTGTGGGCAAAATCTGCTCTCTTTCATCTTGTATCTTTGGCGCACTAATGCTGTGGACGATCGGCTCTGTCGTCATCCATTTAACTGGATTTCACACTTTTATGAGGTCCCCATGAAATCCTGCCTTGCGTTTACCTCCCGCAGCGCCCATCATACAGCACTGGACAAGCTGTTCTGCTGTTGTTCGGCATCAATATGACTCTGTGTTTGGTAGGTTTAGAGTTTACGCTAGCAGAAGAGATTTGGAGGATTTTAAGGTCGGGAATTTTTGCATGCTCAGAGGATGTACGCGGCAGCAGTTCAAGGTTGTCTTAAATTCTGGTCACATTGACGGTTCGTCTAGCATGGTTTGTTTTGCTTTGTCTGAATTATCTTGGTGAAAGGGTTGTGATGTTTGGGATTGGTTATGCAGGCTTAAGTTAGCATGCAAGTGTTAAACCCCCGAGCAGTTTGAGGTTTAGTTAGTTCTGCTGTTATTTTTTCAAGTGCTGCACAGTTTAACCGCCGTGGACTCTGCAACGAGGGCTTCATGCTAATAATATCAATGCTGTCTGTAGCTCTCTCCATGTTTCCTTTAAGAAGGCCTCAGGGGTCTGAGATGTTCAGGGTCATGGCTGAGACCTCTGGGAACTTTGGTCCCAAGCAGATGTGCTTCAGTTTTCAAACATACTGAGGTCCTGCTTCAGTAGCATTGAAGTCAAACCAAACACTGGATTATAAAAGCCTATTTTAAGACTGCTCAGAAGTAACACTGTCATATGTTTAACTGTAACCATTGCATTAAGGTCATTTTAGGTAGCCTAATTGTCATTCTCTTGGATTGCTGTAGGTTAGAAAACCCTTCCTGCTTTTAAAATATAGAATCCTTTAAGCAGCGTTGACCATTAAAAGCATATACTGAAATGTCTTTGTTCTTCGTTCCAGAATTTAAAAGCTGATCCTGAGGAGTTGTTTACTAAGCTGGAGAGAATCGGTAAGGGTTCGTTTGGAGAGGTGTTTAAGGGCATCGACAATCGCACGCAAAAAGTTGTGGCCATCAAGATCATCGATCTGGAAGAGGCTGAAGATGAAATTGAAGACATTCAGCAGGAAATCACAGTGTTAAGCCAGTGCGACAGTCCTTTCGTCACGAAATACTACGGTTCCTACCTAAAGGTGAGTGGCCAGTGTATAAAAAAGGGCATTCTGAGGTCATGCCGTGTGACCTGAGGGATGTAGGTCATGGTTACACAGAGGGCTCAAGGAAAAGGGATATCTCCTGGGTTAACTGAGTTCCACTTGAATAGACTGGACCCTTATAGTGCTTCATTCAGGTCTCAAATCTTTTTAGCTACACTACCGTTCCAGTATTTTTATGTCTTTGTAAGAAATTGATACTTCTGGTCACCAGAGTAGGTGGATTAAAGGCTCAGTTCACTCAGAAATGAAAATTCTTTCATTATTTGCTCATCCTCATGTCTTTTTAAAACCTTTTCAAGCATTAAGTAATTTTAATGAAACCTGAGAGATTTTTGGTCCCGCCAATTGTCCAAAAGATTTAATCGCATCAAAAGGTTCACAAGAATATTGTAAAAGAAATCCACCTGAAACGAGCAGTTTATGAAGTCTTATGGAGAGACACAATTGTTTTTTTTAATGAACAGATTTAATTTAAGCTTTTAATCGCATATAAATGTTGATCAATGGATATACATAGAGTACATCAAATATGGTAAACAGAATCTAAAAAGTGCTTGCCTGACATAACCAACTTGCTTGAGTAACCAATGCGAGAACGAAACTCATGTCACGCAAGCATATTGGAGCCTCCGCAGGAACTATTGAAGTTTGTTTTTGTGCATTAAGCGAGTAGGTTGAGCTGCTGTTTACCACATATGATGTGGGTTTGATATGGGTTGGGATGACAGGAAGGTGAGTAATTAATTTTTTTCATTTTTGGGTGAACTTTTCAGATTTAACCTTTGATTTCAAAGCCTCATTACTCTAAATTATAAGACAACTCTGTACCCTCTAAGTACTCATATTTTCTCTTCTAATTTGGTACTAAAGAGAGCTCGTTTATCTTACCAGAGTTGAAAACAGTTGTGCTACTTATACTATGAAGTATTGAATTGGCAACACAATGTCTTTTTTCTGTTGCTGAAGTGATGCCAGTACACTGACATTTCTATAGTCCAATTTTGGCTTCAAAGAAACAACTTCCTGTAGAAGCTCATCAGTCTTTTATTCTTTTGAGAGATGAAGGCCGTTCCATCTGTGAGTGTACGATACGGTCTTGAATCGGCATACTGGATTTAAACAGGACAGAGAGAAAGAGACGGCCCAGATACAAGCCCGCAAGAGAACATCAGAGTTTGAGAAACAGACACCTCTTAGGTCCTCAGCTGGAAGCTTTTGTCAATAGAATATGCTAAACAACAGTTTAATCTGAAACCGCATAGAGCCGACTGGGTTGTGGGCCTTGTAAGCTGAAAGAAAAGGAAAAAGTTGGGGTAAAATGGTAGCATGAGCAACTTGGAGCCTGGATAGTAGATAAGTGTGATAAGTGTTCCAGATGACTGGAACAAGGTTTGAGGTAATGGGAACAATTTGATACTAAGATCTGTGAGAACTGCCAATCAAAACCATGTGAAGTGCTACAGAAAGTCAGTTTATTAAGAAACTTGTGCCAGAGTTCTGCTTAAAAGTCTTTGTTCACACAAGTATCCCAATTTTGCAACAAAGTTTAAGGAATACAGCATTTATTAAAAGATAATGATAAACCTTTGTGGCTTATTTTTTACTGCAATATTTTTAGTGCAATATTAGTGAATGACGAAAATATTTAGAAATATTAAAAATGAAAATTCTGTTATTAATTACTCACCCCCATGTCGTTTCAAACCCATAAGACCTTTGTTTATTTTCGGAACACAAATTAAGATTTTTGATGAAATCAGAGGGATATGGAGAATATTTTTTTTGCGCAATAAAAACAAAAATGACATAATTTAACTTAAGTAATGTTATTTTTGTTTTCTTTGTGCAAAAAAAAGTATTCGGAGAAACTAAGGTTGATCCACTGATGTCATATGAACTGTTTTAGATGTGTTTTTAGTACGTTTCTGGATAGGGGGTCATTTCAGTCGTATTGCTGTCTATAGAGGTTCTAATGGCTATCTGATGTCATCAGAAATATCTTAATTTGTGCTCCGAAGATAAACAAAGGTCTTATGGGTTTGGAAAGACATGATGGTGAGTAATTGGTGACAGAATTAAAATTTTTGGGTGAACTAACCATTTAATATTGCATAGAAACTTCACAATTTTGAATTGTGTATATATTATGTAAGCTGAACATTTATCCTTTAACACATGAACCCTGTTAAACTGACCATAGAGCTGAAAATATAGTACTACAACAAGAGAACATGATCAACAAACCTTAGAATAATGGCAAGAAATTGCATCTTTATAGAGCTCATCTCACAAAACTCTTTCGCTAAATTGTACGTATTTCAGGAGTTGCCTATTCGAGTGAATTTGTAATGAGTGACCTACACCTAACCCCGCCAGTAAACCTACCCATCACTGGGGTTTAGCCAAATCATTCATAATCGTACCAATAAGATCATACAAATTTGTACAAATTAGCCATATTGTAAAATATGGACGAATTGGTTGGAAGATTGATGTGAAATGTTTTTGTGCTTCATGTTCACATTTATGAGAAGCTGACCATGTTTTGTTCCATGCTGCTTAGCTAAATTGGGGGAAATGTGGTTTGTGTATTGCATAGGCCTACATTACTGTGTGTAATAGCACCTTTTGGCAGGATTTGTACAGTAATGCTGTTAGAGAGTAAAAACATCACACCACATTTCTCTTTATTCTTTCATGTAGAATTCAGACAAATCAGTATGACTTGAGCTGTCACTGATGACCTTAGATATTACTATTTGGCAGGCCGTCAGGCGGCACGATCAGTCCACTTCCCGCTGTGCAGAAGTGTAAAACTAGCATGTGTGGGTGTTCTTTAAATCAGCCTTGAAACCATTTCATCCTTTCTGTCTCACGCTCTCTCTTCCTCGTGCACAGCATGCGCCAAATGTTCAGAATCTTTGATGCCCCATATGGAGTTGGGATTCTCAACATTAAACTTAAGCTGAATTAGCCCCGGTGTCACAAATGAAAGCAGAAAATGTGGGTGTTCACTTAATGCTCAAGTTAAAAGGAACTATAGCGAAATCACATTTTTTTTTGTTGTGCATTTAAAGCTGCTAGCTAGAAAGAGAGAAGCACAGACAGCAGCTGTAATTCGGCCTGGGGGAATATATGACATGTATTTGTGGGAGAGAAACTCAGCCCATAAGTTAGTTAGTCAGTAAGTACTTTGAAGATCTGTAATGATGAACAAGGAGTGAAATAACTGGTTCGAGTTGTAGAGAACATCTTACTGTTTTTGTTAAGATTTTAAACTAGGTACATTTTCCTGCCTGTGCTGAACTCTGTTAATTAACTGTGGCAGTGTTTGCTAATCCATTGCTAAGTTGTTCCGAATGGCTTAGGATCTTGCCAAGATATCCTGGATGATTGTTTAGATGTTTTGTATGGTGCATTTTTTACTGTCCTATGTTAAAAGAGCCCACCTGAAGCATTATTTATTTACACTGTAGGGGAAATATGATAATTCTTCTGATAGATTTTTCTCCCCCTTCAGTTCCCCCCCTAAAGACCACTACTTATAAAACTTGCTACTATTTTATGGGGAAACTAGACCCACCCAGCAAAAAGCCGGCGAAAAGACGTCAAAATGACGTCGCTGCTAGTCATCGAAACAACGACTTAATTTGGTTGAAAAGTGAAAGACGAAACGACGTCTTTTTCAGGTCGTTGAAAAGACGTCTAT
>JAUCNO010001758.1:5761072-5776670 GCA_032353835.1 Enteromius viviparus
AGGAAAACAGATGTACATGGGAAGAAACGGGGCCGCGAGCTCATATCAAACCCTCGCGCGCACTTGATGTGTCATCCGCCCGCAATTCAAGCACTCGCTTGATGTGTCATCCATGCGCAATTCAATGCGCGGTCACTCCTACGCTCAATCCTCTCTCACCTGCTCCTGTTTTGTCAGTCTTGGGGTGGGGCATGTTGTTTTAGTTACAACTAACCAACCCAACGAAGACGATATCATCGTCTATCGCAATGTTTCACATTAGACATCGTACAATGCCAAATTTGTTGACATCGCCCAACCCTAATGCTGAGTGTTCCAGGTTCCGGCTGATCTAATTAATGCAGCCTAACAATCCTGTCTTTAATCTAGATTTAAAGTGACGAAGTGTCTGCCTCTCAAATAGTATTAGGTAGATTGTTCCAGAGTTTGGGTGCTAAATAGGAGAAATAGATAAATAGATTTTGATATTCCAGGAATTTATCAAACAGCCAGAGTTTTGAGAACAGAGCGGGCATGGAGGACTATAATGTAATAAGAGCTCGCTCAAGTACTGAGGAGCAAAGTTATTCAGGCTGTTTTGGGTCACCATTAGTCTCAGCTTCAGATGTCACGCCCACGGAAGGTTGGCTAAATGTCTGATGCACTTAACTGGCAGTGTCGAATTTATCAAATCATTGGTTGAATTTAACCGGATTTCCGGGGGGGGCGCAAGTGTCGCGTTTATTTTCGGTTTATTTGCGGGGAAAAAACTGTCGTGTTTACATGGGTGACAATAAGCATTTATTAAAATCAGTTCAACGTTGGATTCTCAAAAGTATGCGATCCAATGTGTGGGCGGGCTTTGACCAAAGAAAGCGGCTATGAATTCCAGCCGTCAGTCTGAAGGTCTGGCTATGTCAGACTAGGTCACCATTGACTTCCATAGTAATTTTTTCCCTACTATGGAGGTCAATGGTGACCAAAATGGCTTGGTTACTAACTTTTTTTCAAAATATCTTCCTTAGAGTCAGAACAAAATAAACTTTGGAACTACTTGAAGTTGAGAAAATGATGACAGAATTGTCATTTTTGGGTGAACTATTCCTCCAATCATTATGAGATTTTGGCAATATTGTGATTAAACTTTACCTTATGTAAATGCAATGCTTCGATTGAAATGCGATTAAACTCATAATAGCAATAACAACTATAACACGACGGCAGCACAAGTAAACAAACTGCTGTCACATGTCTTTGGCATGGAAACATGCAATAGAACCATGTAGAGACGTGCGCGGGACGAATTTTTCAGTCACGCTCCCGCAAGATTATGTCCCGCTTCCGCAAAAATATATATTATTTTCTCCCACTGCCGTCTGCAGTATTCAAGTTTTGTCCCGCTCCCGCCCGCAAAAGCCCGCAGGTAAACATACAAGTAGTTTTATTTTCACCGCTTATACACGCTACCCGATTAGTTCTTTCACTTGCTTCTCTTTTAAATATAAATAAAAAAGAAATGGAAAATAAACAAATACGTATCATTTTATTTGACTTTAATTAAATGGAATGATGAACATGGACACGAACGAGGAGCTTTTCAGAACATAGAAAAACAGTTAGAAATAGGCTGATAATTTTGCAATGAAACAAAATAATAATAAACGTTGATTTCTCAAGTGGTCAAACAGAAAAGCATTTGGCCTTATACTGCTTCAAAACGTGTATTAGCCTTTGTTTCCTTCAGCAATGTATAAAATTACAACATAGCTTGCATCTGTGTCTTGCTCTTCAGAACATCGTGCCTCGGTGTGGGTCTAGTTCCCATCCCAACCCATCCATTTATTCATCAATCCATCTATCTATTCACCTCTGAAAATAACCTGTTAGATCAGTCCTCTTACTTTTTTGGGGTACTGCAGCATCCCCTCTGGCAGTTCACTAAGTAGGGTTTCTCCATGAGGTGTGCCCACCCCTCCGTTGATCTGCATGCTGGGTGATGGGATCATAGAGCGGACCAGTGGGTGATTTAGATCCACATTAAAATCTGCAGATATTTTTCGGCTGTTCTGCACATCAAACAGCGAAAGCACCACAAAGAAGGGTTCCACCTGTAGAAAACAGCAAAGCTGCATCTAATCTGTACCAGAAGTGTGGGTCGCGCAACAAGTTGACATGCTGAACCACTTCAACAAACAGAGGAATGTATGCAAGCACCAGAGGAACAGTATTTACATTTGAAGCTTATTGCGAAGTATTGTAAGCGTGTGTGCACATTGAACTGGAATAGGAGAAACAGGTTTAACCTTGAAATAATGACATATTTACATTTATGTAATCATAAATCGGGGCTGACTAACAATATACACACAATTCTCCCTTTCCCATGGAGTTTGGCTTATTGCCACAACACATCGCTCATTAGAGACAAATGTGTAGCCAAAGAAAAGAGCTTTATAACCACAGAACAACTGTGACTGTGCATGAGAATCTTACATTAGTAGTAGGTCCCTCCTCATTTTCTGCAACACAGCTTTGAAGGTTGAAGGACAGATCATTGCAGCTGACCAAAACTCTCTTCCCAAACTTTTCCTCAAATTGCTTCACATCAGGTTCAATGCCAGACAAATCGAGTCTCTACAGGCCAAAACATACACGCATAGCATTTAAATCAGTAGCTCGCCCTGTGATTTAATGGATTATTTATTATTGGAGCTGCGGCTCACCTGTGTGTCAGAGTCCAGAGTAAAGAGTTTCAGACGAGTTTCACTCCTCATTTTGGTCTCAATGTCTCTTGCACTCTGAAAAGCAAAAACAGGTTGTCAGTCGCTAATTACCACAGCTGATTGTATTTCCTGTTCCAGTATATTGCATGATAAACATACTTTTCTTGATTACTATTTTGTCTTAGTTTCCATTGGAATACTGTATCTAACAATTCTTAAAATAAGGTTAATGTACATGAGAAGTATAGAGAAGGAAGTAATGAGAAGGATGTGCATTTCTAACATAATTAGCAATTCCACAATTATCTAATATCTCTTTACAGTTACTTTAGAAAAAAATGCATCACATTTTATTAATGTTCCGATATTTTCACTGCAAAATAAGACAAAACAAATAGTATAAATGCACTCAACATCATTAAAGTGAGATATCATGGTATTTGCGAGAAAATATTCTGCCATCAGAGAGAAGAGGCGCCTAGACGATTGATTCCAGGGAGGAGAGACGGCAGACAGGAGAATAAAGAGCGAGATAGAGATGGGATATGTGTGTGTGTGTGTCTGTGTTCCAAAGTGTGGGTGGTTCATTGTGGAATGGTTGGAAAACATTAGCCCAGACGACTAAGGGTGTGTGGAAAAACTGTGGATGTGTAGAGAGAGGGCAGACAGCGAGGACGCCAGCATTGAGATCATACTACAGTCAAGACACAGGAGCTGAAGACAAGTATTCACCTTCAAACACACACACACCCTGGGAAACTGTAGATTATGGTTTGTATAATCAGCTAATCAGGAGCTAATGCATGTCTATATGTGTGTCTATGTGTTCACAATACCTGGAAACTGTCCTGAAAATTCCCTGGCGAGATGTCTGTCTTACCCAGCTCATCATCTGTGTAAGACAAAACACACTTGCTGTGCTGAAACACTCAAAACCAACAAACACAGTCATTAGTCCCAATGTCTATAAATCAACAAGTAGTGACTGAAAAAACTGTCAAATAACGGTGTCAAATCATAACAAACTCAAAAATGTGGCTGCGCAAACATTAAAGCTGTCAAACAATTTTTTTATGATTTAAGAGTGAATGAAAAAGGTTTTGGAACAATAAGGTTTTTCATGTTTTTTAAAGAATTATCTTCTGTTCACCAAACCTGCAGTTATTTGATCAAAAGGACAAATGTAATTTAATCCATTCATCAAAGCTAGAGTGTTCTGGGTGGTTGCTAGATGGCTATTACTTTGAAGCTTCTTAGGTATTCCAAATTGGTTTAAAAATGATTATATATCACACATGGTTTCTAGGGTGTTGTGGGTGTTTCCGAAGGCGTGTTTGGATGCTAACTATGCAATTTCTAAAGTTTTCAGAGTGGCTTTAAAGGAAAAAATTCTGTCATTAATTATTCACCCCACGTCGTTCCAAACAAGTACGACTTCTTTGAAGCGCAAGTTACATTTTTGATGAAATCCAAGAGCTTTTTAACCCTGTGGTGGTTTCCTTGTTGTCTATGCAGGGTCAGAAAGCTTCTGGATTCATCAAAAATATCTTAATCTGTCTTCCAAAGATGGAGAAGGTCTTCATGAGTAATTAATGAGTAATTAATGAGTCATTAATGACAGAAGTTTTGGGTGAACTAACCCTTGAAAATATCTGGTATGGGTTTCTAGGGTGATGTGGCTGTTAGGGGGTCTTTAGAGTACATTGCCAAGGTGCTGACACAATATGCTGCTTTTAAGGTGTTCTGAGTGGTTTTACCAAAAAAATAAAAAAGGTAAAAATGCTGTTTCTAGGAAGTTGTTGGTGATTGCTTGGGGTTCCTAGCGTTAATATGTTCAGTATGCGGTTTCTTGTGTGTTCAGGGTTGTTGCTTACTTTCCCAGGATATTCCAGCCCCTAGATATGATTTGGACTCTTCCCTATAGGCAAGTCAAAAGGATTCCAATTTTATTGTTTTTATCTGTCTATCGTAACAGCACACATCTCCTCAGCAAGATTTGAGGTATCTTTCATGTCTGTTGAACAAACATTGCGAGACGAGTTAGGCGCCAAAGTTTAATTCTAAGGGTCAGACGTTTGTTCTGATCCCAAACCCTAAGTATGACTAATAGCAACAGTCATGCTCGCCTTAGCAAGCTCCACAAGTAATTAGTTATATTTGTGCACTCTGATTGGTCGACAGGTGTTTATTGTTTTATTCGAGGCGAGAAGAAAGGAATGTGCTGTCCTTTGAAACTCATCAAATGTAAATAAAGACTCCCAACCTCCTCTCCTGTGTGAAATCCAAAGGGTTTAAGAGGTGTTAAGTGTTACTGTTTGTGCATGGCTATGTGTGCGTCACTTCAGGAGTGTCAGGTATATCGAACTATCTTTCAAAAGACGTTAAAAGACTGGGTGGTCTCTACAAAGAACAGATACATGAAACCAAACCACACCAGCTGGCTGTAATACATTTCTGCATATTCTGTGTCAACAAGCTTATATTATCATATAGTAATGTATTAACACATGCCAGCGAACAAACGTGACATCAGACACACACATCTGTGAAGTACACACACCATCGTGCAGTTCTCCATTCCTCCTCTCCTGCATGGCGAGCTCAAAGCTGCTATGGAGGATCTTGTTAAGGGTGCTGATCCAGTCATCCATTTCTCCTTCGCTGTCTGCCGCCAGAAGATACGTGCTTTTATCCTGCATCTTTAGCTCAAATGCGAAACGACGCACCTTACTGTTCTGCATGGTGATAGAAAAACAACATTTCTCATCATGTCACTTGAATAGCATACTGTAGGTCACATAATTTAGCTTTGGAAGAAGTTTATTGGAATTTTGAATGGTATATTGGTAAGTCCGAGATTTACTGGAGTATTAATGAGAAAGCAAAAAATTCAGAGTTAAAAGTAAAATCTTCTTGATCTCCATTTAAGCTCATCTCTGTCTCTCCTATGGGAATGTAAGCACACCCAAGACACTGGAATGATTTTACACTTCATGAATTTATGACGAATTTACACCAGAAATGACTCTGGAAAATATATCCATCCTGCAGCAGGAGCAGAAAGCCATTTATTCCCAGACGACTATGGGGGAATATCTGGCTGTTTTGCATGTGCACCTGTTGAAATGTTTAGGTTTCGGATCTAGAAATAACTTTTGCTATTTCTCCTTTGCCTGAAATGTGAAAAACAGACAAAATGTCAAAAAACAGATGTTGAACACAGACAAAACAGGTTGCGCATACCAAAGGAGAACTTTTTTCTTTCAGGAGGGCTGGTGAATCGAGGAATGTGATCACAGTTGCACTCACACACACTGTGCGCAGCACAGGAGAAAATGGAAAGATTTGACCCTGGGAGAAATCATGCGTGAATTAGGCTGGACCTCATCTTTTCCTCTCTGCCGCTTGCTAGTTTTTATCTTTTTCTCTGTCTCTTCAACCTCTTTTGAGGAACTGGCCATCCAAACATTGATATCCCCTCTTGGTCGAGACAAAGGAAGAGACTCATGAGGATGTTATTAGAGATCTGAACTCCTTCTATAAACTGCTTTGTGCTGCAGTAAATACACAAAACAAAGCATTTCTTCTTCGGGCGCCCTTATGAACTTTAAAAGGAATGTTCTGGGTTCAATACAAGTTAAGCTGCATCGATACAATTTGTGGAACAATGTTGATTACTACAAAGTATCATGTTAGCTTAGTTCGATCCCTCAATAATAAAAAAAAAACAACAATGACAGTCAATTACAGTACAATGAGTTTCAACAGAAGTAAACAGATTGATAAACATAAATAATAGTTTCCTTACACAACAAATAAATTTGTACAAATTAGATTATCATTATTTTACAAGAGAATACGTTTTACTTATATTTTATTTAATATTACTAATTTAGAAATATTTATGTTTTTGGTGAGTTGTATCACATGTCATTTTAGAACCTGAACTAACCTTCATAAAAATGTCAAATGATCTATTTTAGCTACCCAATTGACACAGAGTTATAACAGCTGGAATATATTATATTTGTATGGAGGTTGGTTGCACCAAATGACTTTGTTATAGTAAAACATTAAATAAAGTAAAAATAAAATAGTATTTTTTCTTTCTTTATGATATAATAACACCATAACCATTACATTTTTTTTTTTTACTTTATAAAATCTTTCATTAAAAACTTGTTCATCATAGAACCATTTGAGCCAATACATATACTGTATGAACTGATGATGAATCCAGATAACTGGAAAGATAACAATATTAGCGTCCACATCAGTGAACAGTATCATCTGTTAATTCTAAGCGCACACTTATCTGCAGCTTTAAATTCTTAAGCTTGTGACAGCATGATGGGATTCTGATTAGCTGTTGACCATCTGTTTTATTGTTAAACATCTGTAAAAATAAATAATTCTGAAAATGATTCCAATTATATCATTTCTATGGGTCTTTATTGTTGTGTTTGTGGTGTGGACTATACTATTCTATTTTTTTTAACTATATCTTTATCGTTATATATCTTTATAGTTGTTGTTCGTGGTGTGAACAGGGCTTCATACTGGTAGTTACCTGGATGACACCCATGCAGGAGTCCAAGAAGATGGTTCCCTTGGGTTCTTTAGATATTTTCTCATCTTTGTAGAAGTTCAAGTTGTATGATCCATCTCCCAGTTGGGTCAAATGGAAATACCTTCTCTTAAAAGACTAAAGGGACAGAAAGAGAGAACGCAAAGATCATTAAATGAACAAACCAGATGTAAACACTCTATGTTTAGATGTTAAACTAGTGACCATTCTAAAAATAACATCTGGTGGAATGGGAGCATGGGAAAATGCCTTAGTGAGAAGTGGAAGTTGGTAAGACCCCACTTCCTGTCCGTGGCCTGGCGAGCACAAATCTGTTTCTTTCAGCATCACTAAGGGTCAGAATATGCTTAGCTCTGTCCGTGACTAAAAACAAACAGCTGAACATAAAGCTATGCAGAAACTGACTGTGTCATGTTAATAACATCAAACCTTTATGATATGGCTACGCTTGGAATGACAACCATACTGCTATTTTTGTGCAGTATGCATACCATGCAAGATATGAAAATCTCCTGTATGCATGAGCATTTTTGAAAACATGCAGTGTGCAATTAGAGCCCAATTACTACATCCCACAATGCAGATGTGCAATTTACAAGCATGAACTTTGAGTAAAGACTGTTGACAACAATTAATGAAATGTTCATCTTTGCATAATGTGTTGTGTTTTATATATATTAAATATACAGTATAAACTGTGTTCTATTTCCTCATCATTAATTCTGAATATGGCTTGTGTATATTGTTAACTTACCCTCATGGTAACACTGATGGCACTGTTCATGTTTGCTTTATACAGCCAGCCATGTTTGGACACGCCCCCTCTTTGAGAGCCCAATGAGGCAGCATCCTTCAGGAACCAGGGAGGAACATAACAAGCACATATAAGAACACCCACAGGCACAATCATACACCCACACTCTGTGACTTCATCTGTTTCTTCAAGCCTGAATAAAAACACATCGATATCTAACACAGTTTCCCACATTAGAGCCTCTGGACGCCCTCCTCCGTGTTTCAACATGAAGTCCATTTTCACCTGACCCCCTTAATTATTCATGTTCTCTCTCATCTCTACAGGGAACAGTCTTCAAACTGTACAAACAAACTCCATCCCTGAGTGAGCGCTCAGACAGAATGGCAGACATGGAGCTGGAATTCTGGGAAATGTAGGTGAAACCCAATCAGGGAATCAGATAGCCTAGAGACAGAGTCCTGCGTCTGCTCTTTCTCTGAGGCTAATGTAGTCCCAGAGGCTCCACACAAACGCATTACTAATAAGCTGTAAGTTCCTTATTATTTATTTATTCTGCTTATCAGCCAGTGAGAACAGAGGGAAGGAGAGCAAGAGAAATGGTGTGATGTAATAGGCTGATTAAGTATGGTGCATGCACCTAGTTACGTACAGTGAACACCATTTCCTTTGCCTGTCACCATACTAAGGAAACTGGTAGAGTAAAGAAATAATAGCACATGACTTTCTTGTGCTCTTTCAGAATTTTAAGGTCTAGACAGAGGGAGTTAAATATTATCAAATTCCTGGCTGCATAATGGCATTAATCACAGTAATTACAGTGTTGCATTCTAAATCATGTAATTGACATATTTGTGGTTTAAAGAGACAGACAGACAGATAGATATGATTGAAAGATTGACTGACTGATTGATTGATTGATTTTAACATTTAAAACGGCTGACTCTAATAATACTTTAGACTTCAATAATTTACATAACCTAATTACATAATAACCTAATTTGTTTTAAATTACATTTTGATTGTGTTTACAATGTCCTTTTTAGCATTTATTACTTCTATTATATTTCATCTTAATCATGTTCTTCACTGACATTGTTGTTACATTTAGAAAAAACAACATAATTAGAAACATGATTTTGCAGTGCTACAAGCTTATTGAAAAATATTTAAAAAGCTAATATTTACGCTCTTTGAGTTCATAATTCTTGGTTTTCTTAATAAAAATAATAATAATAATAACAATAATAATTTTATAGCTTTGCAGGCTGAACATGTAAAAAAAAAGCTGTAAATAAAAGTCATTTAAGATGAAAAATTAAGAAACATAATAAAAATGTCCATCAATGAATTTGATTTTAACATGAATTTTATATAACAAAACAAATGAGTTTGACCTAGAATAAACCCCTGGTACAAGTATTTATTTTGTTTTGTTTGATTTCCCAGGAAAACCAGTGAGGAATCATGGGTAATTGAGCCTTACCTCTTCCTTATCTGCATCCTCATCCACCTCAAATACGTGACTAGCTAGTTTCTCTGGCCGAAGAACTTTACTGTAAAAGAATCAAGCACAAAAAACAAACATAAGACACATAGAATTTTTTTTTTTTTTATCTATGTAAATGTCAACATCACAACATGAGACTATTTTCTAAGGTATTCTGAGTGGTTTTTAGTGTGTGGTTATGGTGTCTAGGTCAAATAAAATCTCAATGAGCTAAACTCAAGACGCTGTTCCTCTTCACTCTTGCAGCTGATGCTAAAATCTATGTGTGTTCAAGGAAACTGAATTAGCAGAACTTTCAAGAAGAAGTGGTGGGCGGATCGTAATGTTGCTCATGATGACGATGACAATCGTCAGCTTCATGTACACAGCACACATTATCTCCGTCTCCTCCATGACCATCATCCCTCCTGCTTTCTCTACGACCTTTACCAAATGCCAGACGCTGGCTGTCCCCTGATCTTCACAATGTGATTTGCCAGTTATTGACCACTAAGACATAGTAGCTCCATCAGTTAGTTGATACAGGAAGTGACATTAGTGGCTGTCCTAAAATAGGTGAAGTACTTATGTACTGAATGACAAAAGAGAAAGGAAGAGAGGAAGAGAAAGCAAAACAGTGGAGGAAATGGGCTGTTGATGGGTTGTTGTAGTGTGAAGAAAGGAGCATTTCCCGATTTAGCTCTGGACGAGACCTTGCTGTCAACACAGGGGCAGGACAGGATAAGGACACTGATAAAATTAGCGAGTAAAAAAGCATCTCCCTCTCTATCACAGAATCACAATGTGGGCAAACAATGACTCTTTGGCTCTCTTCCAATACCTACCCAACTAACAGGAAACGTTCCCAGAACATTCACTAACGTTCTTTAAAAGTTGTGTAAATGTTAATACAAACGTTATTAAACTAAAGATTTTATAACGTTTTTATAACGTTCTTGTAATAGTGATGGAAAACATTCATAGAACAACGTTCTTAGAACATCTTTAGGACGTTATTTGCAATTGATGAATGTTCTTATAATGTTGATAGAAAACGTTCTTATAACTTTGTTCTTAGAATGTCTTTAGGATGTTATTTGTACTTGAATGTCCTTATAGTGTTGATAGAAAACTATCTTAGAATATTGTTTTTTGAACATCTTTAGGAAGTTATTTGTACTTGACAAATGTTCTAATAATGTTAATAGCAAACGTTCTAAAATCAATCTTGGAACGTCTTTAGGATGTTATTTCTCCTTGATGAATGTTCTAATAATGTTGTTAGAAAACGTTCTTAAAACAATGCTCTTGTAACATCTTTAGGATGTTATTTGTTTCTGAATGTCCAATAGTATTCTATGTCCAGAGAACTTTATTTCATGCTTAGAATCGTTTTAGACATTACGTTTTCTTTAATGGTATTTTATTTTTTACTGTAGGACCTTTTATTGATTTGTTTCCAGACCCGGCTCCAATTGGAACCCACCCTGGCATTGATTACCCATATATTCTTTTGGCTGCTTGGTATCTTGGTATTCCGCTTGGTATTCCGTATTGAATATTCGTTTTCCGTGTTGAGTGTTCGGTGTTGCTTTCTCCGAAAAAGACACTGAAAAACCATACACTGGCAGAAATCAAACACGGGTAAGCAAAAACAGTCAATACAAACGCTCAGAAACGATGGGCGAGGCAAATCGAGACTTTGCGTCTGAACGGTGCAAAAGTCAGCGTTGATTTACGGTGGCGGGCCCCGGAAATGGTTGCGCCGAGGCCTAGGTGCGTGGGATAAAAGGGTCCTGGTGGAAACATTAATATTCGGGCGAAGGTTTCCGCTGCCGTTCGTTGGAGAGGGCCCCGACCCACTGTCCAGGCTCGTAGGCAGGATGTGGACGCCTCCCACGATCAGCTTGGGCAGCGACTCTACGAATGGCTCTCTGGAGCTGGATGTGAGCGGCGTCCCAAGTCTCCTCGCTGCGTCTTAACCGGTGGTCCACAGAGGGTAAGTCGGTGGGACCAGGGGAACAAGGGGGGTTGAAACCCGAGGATACATTGAAAAGGGATCATGTTGGTGGCTGACTTTCGCAGTGAGTTCTGCGCGCATTCGGCCCATAAGAGATACTGGCTCCAGTCATTCTGGTTATTGTGGCAGTATGATCGGAGGAAACGCACAAGTTCTTGATTAAGGGGCTCTGCCTGACCGATAGACTCGGGGTGATAACCCGAGATGAGGCTCACGTTAATATTTAACTGTGTGTAGAAAGCCTTCCAAACTCGTGAGGTAAACTGAGGGCCTCGGTCGGAGACAATATCCTCAGGGAGACCATAATAACGGAACACCTGTTCTAGGATAACCTGGGCTGTCTCCCATGCCGTGGGTAACTTGGTCAGGGGAACCAAACGACAGCCCTTGGAGAACTCTGTGATCTGTGCGGGCTGGTCAAGTTGATGTGAGAGGGCGTCTGCTTTGGCGTTTTTGAATCCTGGGCGGTATGTGATCTTGAACTGGAACCTGGAGAAGAACAATGACCACCTAGCCTGACGGAAGTACAATCGCTTAAAGAAAATGAAGGGCTCCTTGGCCCCCTCCAGCCAGTGACGCCACTCTTCCAGGGCCGACTTCATGGCAAGCAGTTCTCGGTTGCCCACGTCATAGTTGCGTTCGGCAAAGTTGAGCTTACGGGAGAAGAAGGCGCAAGGGTAGAGTTTCTCGGGGGTCCCCTGGCGTTGGGAGAGCACTGCACCAATCCCGGTGTTAGAGGCATCCACCTCCACAATGAACTGGCGTGACGGGTCAGAATGCTTGAGGACGGGAGCGGAAGTGAACTTCTGTGTGAGATGGTTGAAGGACTTTCGCTTTCGGGAGTCCAAGGCAGGTTTTTGTAGGCTTTTTTGGTCATTTCATTGTGGTCAAGGAAGCGGCAGTCAGACTGAAGTTCTTGATAGATCTTCAGTAGAAGTTAGCAAACCCAAGGAATCTTTGCAGCTCTTTGAGGCTTTGGGGTTTGGGCCAGTTGACGACTGAAGCGACCTTTGTCTCGTCCATGGCAACGCTGTCAGGGCTGATGATGTACCCCAGGAATGAGATCTTGGTTAGATGAAACACTTGCTGAGTTTAGCTTACAGCTGGTTCTCAATGAGCTTTTGGAGAACTGTGCGGACATGAGTGACATGGGTGGTGAGATCTTCTGAATAGATGAGAATATCGTCTACAGTATGTACAGCGGTGGCCAAAAGTTTTGAGAATGACACAAATATTAGTTTTTACAAGTTGCTTCATTGGAGAATATGACTTTGCCTCAGTCCTCAGCAATTCATTCTCAAAAAAGTCTGGGGCATTCTCCAAAGTCTCTTTGCGATTGTTTGGGGCATCTGGAAAAAGGCTTGTCTGGAGAAGAAAAGGTGAGCGCTACCGTTAGTCCTGTGTCGTGCCAACTGTAAAGCATCCTGAAACCATTCATGTGTGGGGTTGCTCATCATCCAAGGGAGTGGGCTCACTCACAATTTTGCCCCAAAACACAGCCTTGAACAAAGAATCTTAATATGAATACATACTAAATAACAAATTATATTTATAGTAATGTTCAACCTATTGTTTAATGTTCAATTTAGTTTACAATTTAAATGTTTAATTACTTGTTTGTTCTTAATAAGATGTTGTAAATGATTTGTGTACTTCCCAGTTTTAAATGATAAACTTATAATTCTGTATTCTATATGGCTTATCTGTGTTTATAATAATAATAATAAAGTTTATTTATTATTCAATGCTGATTAACATACTCTTGATTGCATTTTAGAATATATTATAAAAATACATTAATTAATATATATTAATCTTCAGCATAATGCAGACCACAAAATGAATGCACCTGTTGAGTACCCAGAGCTAGAACTAAAGCAAACGGCTCTGCATACTTTGAAATCACTCGATGTACATTGATGTATTTTGATCTGCTTTAAGTTGTTAATGTACCGAATGTAGTCGAGTTAGCATTATTATCAAAAACACAGCATTGCACCACATTTTGTAACAGCAGAAACATACATAACAATGTGTTCGCAGACAGAGGTTGGGCAGTTATATATATGGCATGAGAATATAATAGGGGTGGCATGGTTCATGAAAAAAACCTGAACCGTTCGGTTCGGAGCATGCATGCGTCGCACGGTTCGATGGTTCATGACATTCACAATATAGCCTTGTGACCCTTTTTCAGCGAGGACACCAAAAGCTTGTCAAATACCGCCTGATTACTGAACGAAGATATTTATCACATATGATTGTGGTAATACTGTCAAAAACACACAGCGTTAAACACAGGTGCTTGTGTCTAAAGAAAACATGCCACAGTATATTAGACATGTGCAACTGTTAAAGGGACAGAACTAAACATGTCCCTGCTTATCATTAAAGGGATAGTTCAATCAAAAATTATAATTGTGTCATTATTTACTCACATGTTGTCTCACACCTGTATTCATTTCTTTCTTGTGCTAAACACAAATAAGATATTTAGAGTAACCAAACAGTAGCTGGTCCTTATTGAATTTAATACAATGTTCAACAGAAAAAAGAAACTCATTCAGATAAAAACGAGCTGAGAGAGAGTAAATGATGGATGTAGTGTAGAGGTATATAGTGTTTCATCTTTCAGTACTGCTGAAAACACCTACTCTTCCTGAAAAATAAAAGCACTGTTTGTTTATATTATGTTTATTTGTAATGTGTATCTTTTGGAATAACAAAAATAAAATTACAACTTTTTTATCTTCGCTGATTTTGGCCTAAATATGTGCCCTTCTTTATGATAAATATGTGCACACTTTATGATCTCAGAAATAGACATTCACCAAAACAAAAACAACCTATAGTTATTGTTATTTAAATCAATCTAATTCTATATTAAACCTGTGTCTGTGATGATCTGTTGACTTTTGAGTGCCATATCATTTCAAATTTAAATAAAAAAGTTTTTCTCTCAAAATTGCATCAAGTAGCCCTCAATGGATCGGACAAAAATTATTCTATGCATTAAAAATATGACTCGCAATTAAAGCTTTTTAATATCAAATTCCATCAACTAGGCTATATAAAACTACAAATCATAGAATAAAACACAAACTATAGACTAATGGCATTCATTATAAAGGTTATAAAAGTCTTGCCAAAACTAATGAATTTAAAAAGAAACTAAACGCACCATAAGTCTATTCAGCACGAATAACTGCTGTTTCCACGAGATGCTCCAGCGGGATCATGTGGATTTACTTTAATTTAGCCCTACACTCACAATAAAACAAACAACTTTGCTTAAATGTGCCTAAAAGAAAGAAACATTTCAATTCGATGATAAATTGGTTGGTCTGTTTCTAATAGCAGGCGGTCTATCGCTGAAATGTGTTATGAGGAGCGTTCACTGTTATGCGCATCTTCACAGAGGATCAAGCGCTTCGTTCTGGTAAAAGCACAAAAAAACATTCACACAAACGTGTCCTTGCTCTTGACATACAATCACTTAAATGAACAGCGCTTTGTTTTTAATTAGAAAAAAAGACCTTTACGAGTAGCGGTAGCAGCAGTCAGCATTCTCTTGATTAGTATTGTACCTACAGAAGGACAATCTAATTCTTGATGTCAAGAATTCACATAATGTTAAGCAATTGCTTATAACAGAATAGCAGTCAGAACGGCTTGCCATGCTTAACAGTATATAGATTCTTAATATCAGGAATTAAATTTGTTGATATCAACAATCTTCATTATTGATATTAAGAAATATAGTTCTGCGAATGTTGTTGATGTCATTGTTGATATTAAGAGTTAATGTCGATCCGCCATAACGGCCCCGTGCGTCTTCCTCTTCTGACGCGGATGTCGATTCGCCAGCATGGCCCCGTGCACCATTGCCTGTCGCGGACATTGAACCGCTATTAATGCACTGTGAGTTATCATGGCCTGAACCGTTTGAACCTTCTAAGGACTGTGAATTATCATGGCCTGAACCGTTTGAACCTTCTAAGGACTGTGAATTATCATGGCCTGAACCGTTTGAACCTTCTAAGGA
>JAUCNO010001758.1:5780485-5804611 GCA_032353835.1 Enteromius viviparus
GAGGACATTTTCAGTGTCCCCGTAATTCAAAAGGCTTAAAAAACATACTAAATGGTGTTTTTTTGAAAATCTAAAAACGTCTGTAGTTTCCTGTAAAGGGTGGGTTTAGGTGTAGGGTCAGTGTAGGGCAATACCACATACAGTCTGTACAGTATAAAAACCATTACACCTATGGAGAGTCTCCATAAATCACAAAAACCAACATGTGTGTGTGTTGTGATTTTCTGAGTGATCTAAAAATCTCACTTCAATTTTGTCAGACAAACTCTGTTTTGAAAAGTTGACATTTAATAAGTAAACACAGTATTTAATAAAGTCAATATTTAAGCCATTTTGTAAGAGCAACTTAAAATATTAAAAAGCTAGAACATCAAGTTTGCTACTGAGAAGATCACTGATTGCCCATAATCCCTTGCACATGAATAGTTTGTGTTTTTGTTTAAAATAATTGGGAATTATGAGCACAAGCACATATTTATTATTCAGAATTAGTTTAGAATACATTTTGGTAAAAGAAGTTATGTTAATGTTGAGTCGCCGTTGATGTGATTAGTGTTCCATTGGTAACATTTCTAAAATTTCATGGCATTCATTTTTACAAAATCGTACAGGGACATAAATCTAAATAATCTAAATATTTAATCCACATAAAGCACAACATCAACATCTTTTTACATCAACAATGTACAATACCAATTAATATCCATTTTAAATCGGGCACACTTTTGATCTTAAGGATTTTTTTTTTTTTTTTTTTTGTGAAAACACAATATAATTACATTTATACAACAGCTTTTTCCTTAATTTGATTAAACTTCCTGGTTGCCTATATGTTTTGCTTTTCTCAACTTCTGATTTTTTACACTGTGGGATATTTTTGCCCATTTTATCTAATTTATGTCCACACTACAAAGAGTAAGGAGGGTTTGTTTAATACTCAGACAAACAGTTAGACAGTAATAATGACTAAACATTTGGGGTTTTTTTTAAGTTAAAGTTTTTAACTTGAAAAAGCATTTAGAGAACTAAACCAACGAAAACCAGCAACACTGATGACTTACAACATTATAAGAAAAACATATGAAATTAAATAAAAGTTCTTAGGCAGCTGATCTTGTTTGCCTTCCCTTGTGCATCAGATTTAATTACAGCTCTTTTGAAACAAAATGACATTGGTTCTGGAGTAAGAGCGTGATAAATGTTTACTCAATGATTCAATCGCACATATTTTATGCCATTTTCAAGTGGTTTCCAAGAAGTTACTTTCAAGTTAAATGGAAGAATCGTTCAGAATGCGTGTTGTTCTGGGGCGTACAGGTCCAGGGAGATGTTTTGATTTCTGAATATCTGGAAAACTGTCTGCCTCTGGCCCAGCTGTCCTTGATGATGTCATTGAGCTCTTTAGCGGGAGGAAATATCATTTTACACTCTTTGCTGATGACACCCAATGCCCGTGATATCCACACAACCCTAGTCTGACCCAGACCTCACACACGTACGATTCACTGTAATGCAAATGCATAGGCACGTATAATAGAATTATTGAAAAAGTCTTTTAACCTGTTGGAAATTATACATTTCTCTGGTTTTACCTGTTTCTAAGGTCTTATTCCTTCCAACATGACAAAAGATAGTCTGTGGTAAAACATTTTTTTTATTTTATTTTTTTTCTCCATGTATTTAAAAAAAAAAAAGATTTCATGGTAAAAGAAAGATGTATTAAGTGTCTCAAGTCCTGAAGGTTAACATTTCTGAAAGAGATGTTAAAGAGACGTTAAATAGATGATTAGGCCACTTAGAGGCCTTAGAAATTGGCATATCAAATATGATAATATAGGCTTTATAGGTTTAAATTGTTATTATTTATAAGTCATATTATTCTTATTAGAAGTAACACATCTTATTTTAATGTAAATAACGCTTAATATTAGGCTTATATTGCACTTGTTTGAAAAATTCATTAATTTGCCTAACACAATTGACTTTGCAGCAGTACTTCATCAAGCGATGAGCAAATGCCTGAGAAGAGAACTGTTAACCAGGCATGTATCCAGTAACCCGTTCAAGTGCAATTCTAAGTGATGATTCAGGTGCTTGGACTGCAGTGATTGGGTGATGTAGTAGAGCCTTAGTAAAGTGTTATGTAGATTGTGGCATTCCACTGCATCCTCTCAGTTGCAGCCATTAAACAGTGAAATGCAAATGATGTAGCAGGCATGCAGCATGGTTCAAAATTACTAGGTGGGTTTGCAATCTGATTTGCATAATTCCTTTAAAGAATCCTATGCTAACTCAGTACAACATGCACAAATTAAAATGTTATCAATGAACGCAAATTCATTAATAATTCACGCTTTTTATTTTGACCTATGAGTATATGCATATGAGGTCTTACCTCCTGTACAAGCAAGCTGCTGGCTCTCTTTTCCGCCCCATCTGGTACTGAAGAGTACAGAGTTCTGCCCTGACGCTTCAAAGTGGAGATCTGCACGGATACATGTGGAAATGTTTCAGATACTAGAGGACTTGAATATGCGTAAAAAAGATCTGTAAGTGTAAATCTTGACATTTCTTGTAGCAATAAAACAAATCATATTGGAATTTTTTATTTAAACAATAGTTTGCAAAGAGGATTTGGAAACACTTTAAAAAAAAGTGAAACAACCATGTGATTTAATTAAAGTGCATTTTTTATTAGTCTAATGAAAATAAATCAAAATATGATGCATATTTTAAAAAAAGGCATCACGATAAACTTTTGAAGTTATATTTATTTTAAGTTCGCAAACTAATTTAGTAGTCAACTAATGAAAATGCATTCCTACTCCAGCACACATATGAATGTCTCAGTGCCGTGAAGCCCGAGGACTCATGCGAAACCAACATTGAACGTGAAGCTAAATTGCTGTACAGCCCTGGATTTTACATTAAGCGCCATGCTCATTTTAACCAGCTTTTCTGCTTATAAAATCTTAAATAAGCAAACTATGCATTGAAAATAATCTTGGTGAACTCATCCCTAACCATTCTAAGATGTTATTCTCTGAAGTCAGTTTACAAGCCTTGACTGTACTGGGCATGACTTTATACACTACTGAAGCGTTGTATGAGAGCCTGAGTGTATGTGTTTGCTATTTTTTATTATTATACGGGTGTATTTTTTTATATCTAAAATGCTGAGATTAATAAAAAGCGCAGATTTTTAGGCTTTAGCTAAAATGTGACCACATGCAATACAGTATATATACTGTAAATACACAATGGAGTTGCAGTCTTCATAATACTATTAAGACTGACAAGATTTTTGATTTAGAATTATATTTAACATTTACATTTTTACAATTAGATTTAGGTTTAATTTCCTAACACTAATCCTATAATTGAATTGTTTGGATTCAGCTAACTGGGCTGTTGCTTACAGAACAGTTCTGTTTCTGTTGCTCATAAGCCAAGGCTCATGACAATGATCTCTCGCCTACACACCCATTTCTAAAGGAAAACAAGTAGATGGGTCCATTCAGAGAAACAGCTTGAGAAATCCCCTGAGACAATGTTACTGTAATGTTAGTAGAGGGTTGTATAATGGTTGTGATGGAAAAGCAGGCTCTCGTGAACACTGAAAGAACAGTGATGTATGACTAGTGAGCCGAAGGAGGAAGCAAACTCAAGACACACCGCTGAGAGAGTGCAAAAACTAACATCTGCACAGGTTACTCAGTGCTGAAAAATAACATTTCAGAGGAAATCGCAGCATGAATTCAGATAAGAAGAGAACAAAAAATACTGACAGGACTGAAAGTGGACATGTGCCTCTAGCAGAGAAAAACGAAGGAATGGATATGCAGATGGTCTGAGAGTTGGATGTGTACAGATAAACAGAAGTTCGTACCTGAAAGTCATCAATAGGAAACTGCAGCATGTCTCTGAGGACATCGCTAAGTATTTGCGTTTTCCTCTGGACAAGAACGCTCTCATAGTCCAACGGCTCGATCATCTTTGGTTTTACCTGGAGACAGACACACACACAAGTTTAACAGAAGTAAACCAAAAAAAAAAAACAGGAAACGAATGAATCATGAATTTTCATTAGTTTAAAGGGAAGGGCTGAAACATTGGTTTTGTTGTCAGACCAATGTGTTGTTATCAAATTAATTTGGGACATTAAAGGATACCTTTTTTGAGGTACACTTTTAATTTACTGCTTAAATCATATGTATTTAAGAATGTTTTTACACTATTGACACTAATATTTATATAAATGTACACTATATAAATGAAAATAACTAACATCTATCCATCTTTTTATTGTGGATTGAACTCCAAAACCAGACAACACATACTATCTCGTGAATACTATGGTTTAAACGTACACTAAACTGCATTAAAAGACATTGACAAAACCAAACTGACATCTCCTGTGCCCTCATGGAATAGCAAAGTGTCCATAAGATCTAGATGGAGCATCTGGGAACTTTATCTCACATTTATACTCTAATATAGGCTAAACTGTGTAAGTAAGCAAGCATTTTAGATGCAGGCTTTGTCTTCTTAATTCAGAAGTAGGTTGATAATAATTCATTTCAGTAGTCAGAAAGTTGTGAAGTGGGACTGGGAAAACATTGGAGATCAGAATGTTATCGATTCAATTTATTTGGTATCTTAAAGGATAAAAAAATATATCATCCCTTTAAGGCATTCTATTTGTCAGATAACTTCCTCTGCATTAGCATACATTCCTTTCATCGAATACTGAAATGATGTGGTCAAAATCTTCAAAATACAATATATTCAAGGATGTGACAGCATCAACAGTAAGCAAGTTAAACACAAAAGTCTTTGTGCCCAGATACTCTGCTCTGTTTGTTAGTGAGTAAGTGAAAAGTGGAGGCATTAGAGAGTTGTGAATGAGTATTGTGTTGAACTGTACCAGGCAGTTCACACACTGCTTCCCATAACCTCAATGATTGGCTATGGTCAGCACCAACAAACCTACATCATCCAATAAAGACAGGGCGAATAGGTCTCTGTTACAATGTCCATTGTGACATCATTGCTTCATGAGGAGACACAGCACTGAGCAACAGGCCTCAGGCACTAATTGGCTAACATATAATGGAAAAGATGCTAACCTCTGGGGAGAAATATTTCCTGTCTAAACCCCCCCACACACACAGAGGGATACAGACTTTCATAAAGCTGTTTGCCACAACCATCTCTGAAATGTGTTCAGACAATCAAGTGAGCACATATTTAACGCAACATGGCTTTGATTTACAATATGTCAGCGTAAACACATTTAATATCGGGATGTCAATCTCTTCTTTAATTTATTAGTGTGTAAACAATAAGCTAGAAGTATGAGCAAATGCACCAGTACACATTTAAATGACAGTCAGAATCAGGAAACAATAATTAAAGGTTGCAATGAAATCATAAGTTGTTATTGTGATATCTCAGTTATTTCTCCTACTGAGCAATCTAATGAAATCTCCTTTATCTCAGATTTTTCTCCTGAGAAAAAGACTCTCAAGTTTCAAAAACTCTGATTTCTAAAAATGAAAATTAGCTTAAAATTTACTAACCCGAGTCAGTAGAGTTTGTTTCAAAGGCATAACAGATTTGGAGGAATTTAGCATTAATAGATTCTCTGCGGTGAACGGGTGCCGTCAGAATGAGAGTTCAAACTGCTAAAAACATCACAAAATTTTGAATTGTGTTTGATTCTCCCATATTTTGAGGGTAAAAACATCCTACAAACAAGCAGCTTTTTACTTTACGATAAATTAATTCTCAGGATTTTTGGTTTAGAATGTTTTTATCAGCTGTTTGAACTCTTATTCTGTCGGCACCTATTGACTGTGGACGATCCATTTTTGAGCATTTAACGCCACATTTCTTAAAATTTGTGCACAGAAGTAACAAACTCTTACATCAAGCATTCCTTGAGGTTAATTTTTCATCAAATTTAAATTTTGGGGTGAACTGCTCCTTTAGAACTTTTACTGACATTTCTCATTGAATTCATCGAGACACATTTAGAATCTGACTTATTCCACTTAATATTTAATGCAACTTGTACTATTACAGAATCTAATTTTAGTCTTATATTTATTTTAGTGCTGTCAAACAATTAATCGCATCCAAATGTTTTTGTGTACATAATGTGTGTGTACTGTGTATATATATTATATATGTATAAATACACAGAAAATATTTATTGTTTATATATTCAATACATATTTATATCATATAAATTATATGAACATAAATATGCACATGTAAATACCTGTACATATTTTTTAAATATATACTGCCTGTGTCTATATTTATATACACATAATAAATATTTGAGTACACGCATATTTTGTTTGTGTACAACAAATGTTTTGATGCGTTTAATTGTGATTAATCATTTAACAGTGCTAATTTATTTTACTTTAAGAAACAATATTAAAAGTAGTGTAACAGAGATCTTGTGGGGTTTAAACCAACATGTTTGTGTGTGGAGAACTTCTTGGCCATAATCCACTTATTGCGTGTGTTGACGGGGACTCCCTGCTGAGGAATGTGCTCCAGAATTACAATGTTACGTTTACATTTCACGCGTATGTAGCACATTATAGAAGACCATTAAACCTCACATATCAATTTATCAGGCCTGTTGTACAACTCAGCATCTATATGCAGGAGAACATTCCTCAGACACAAAAACATACATGCATAAGCCTACAAAATTGTAAAAATTCAATAAACTATGTGCTCTGTGAATTGTCATATCTCCGATATCCAGAAGTGTTTTATAATCTTACACTTTGCAGGCATTTTCAAAAAATAATCAATATTCTGGCAAAACAAGCAGCCTGAATGCCAGCCGCAATTCCCACAGGTCACTCAACATAGCCAACACAAACACCTACTAATGAATACAATATGAGACTAATTAGGAACTTGCCAAGGCTAGACACACACACATTTATGTGCAGCCTTTGGAAGACACTGGTGCTTCTTTTAGAAGAACATCCTGACAAACTCATCTGGCACACTCATCTGCACACACACATGTTTTTGTGTGCAGAACTGCAGAAATGTGTTGTGTCAAATGTCAAGATGGAACTGCGAAGGAAGAGGAGGGGAATCTCATTAAATTGTCTCCCTCCCTTCGGGGCGAGGGAGGATCTTAAGGTACTGTAGGAGCAGACGGCCCTCGCTGTTTAACTGGGCTGTAAATCCTTGTACTCTTGCTCTGATTTGCCACAGACACATGGACACACACTATACACACACACCGACAAACACACACAATTTCAATCAACAGTTCAATAAATCACAAAGGTTTTGGAAGCGAAACTTTGCGAGCTGATCTGAGCTTCACTAAAGGCCATTAAAGAGGGCATACGCCAACACTCTAAACACACACACACCGTACCTCAGCTCTCACACACACTGCATATATGCATACTCAACACAGCAAATTAGTTTTTACTTATTTGGTGAATCATAAAATCTGCATGGATTATATGTTACCCTAAAAAAACACAAAATATAATGATATAAGCTTTTGAAACATTATGTATTTAACTTTTCTTAAATTATAGCGTATTTCACACACAAATCCTCATCATTATAGTGCAGTAAACCCATTATTATTTACTAAATATTATCATGTATTCAGAAATCATTAACACCATAAAGTCTTTCTACTTCATCCTTTTTTATCTTTATTTGTTGTTTTTCTTTGTAGTTGTGAAATTTAGCAATTTCTAAAAAACAAAAAATTGTAAATGAGATGATTTAAGCATGTTTTACATTTGCTGTTTCTTTGTGATAATATATCTAATAATTTCAGATGCAAAATTGTTTCTATAACATATTTCTTTCAGAGAGTCATTTATTGTTCCTACAAATATATTGTATAGTTTACAGTATTTATTTTCATTCAGAATAATGGGAAATACAATTCTGAATATAGTTTCCAGCCAGTATTACAGTAATGAAATTTGAAGGGAAATGTCCTTAACTAAAGAAAAAAAAATGTTACATCCCCATTCATCTTAAATCTGACTTAATTTCACTTTTTACATAGGAAAACACATTTGATTTAGTTTTATTTTGACACTAATGTGGTATAGTGCATCACTATAGCTGTAAGGCAGAGTTACTAGACCTGTCCATTGTGCTTTAAATGGTCACATTAAAGACTTACCCCTACAGGCGCTGCTGTTTCCCCCTCTATCTCCATCTCCCCTACACTCCTGCCCTGCTGAGGTGTTTCACACACTGCATCCTTACGGGCGGCTCGTCCAGCCCTGCCCTGCATGATCCACAACTCACTACCTCCAGATAGACCAAAAGCTAAAGTCTCAAATCAATGTTAGTCGCAGAATAATAAACCAGGCTATGTCTCGCACAGAACTGAGAGCTCTGCAACAGCCTGCACACCCCGAGGGTATTCTTTTTTCTCTGCTGCTCTCCCCAGGCTGAGGCTCCCTCTCTGTTCTTCCACTCTTCTCTAGTTTCTGAACTTTACCATGTGGAGTTCTCAAGAGTGTTTTCCTCTATCACTTCAGTCCCTCCCTCTCTCTCTCTCTTTCTCTCTTTCTGTGAGAAGCAAGGACCACTCCTTCACACAGCTGTTCTGGTATGGGGGAGTGTCTGTGTATATGTGTGTTTGTCCGTGTCCACTATTGTGTTATGTCACGCTCATCTGTCCTCCCTCTGCACTGAAACAGAGATCTTAACTGTCTGTTCCACCTGCCAGAGAGCAACACCCAAAGCCCACGTGAACACAAAATAGAAAAAATAAAGAGACAAAGACTTTCTTTTTATGGATTTTACCATAGGAATAACACTGCAAGTTTGAGAAAGTTACTTTAGGGATTGTCATATTAAGTATGAAGGAAGATGTACTGAATAAAGTCGAAAGAAACAGCTAGAAAAATACATAAGGTCAGATAAGACAAAAGAAAAAGTTTTCTCCAGATGATTACAAGAACCCATAAAAACATCTTTCGATTTCAAATTTTCCTTTCTCTTTAGAGTGTTACGAGCTCTTGCTACTTTCTTTCTGCTTCCAAAAGATGACTAGAAATCAGTGGTCAAGTTGTATTTACAACGCTGTTCCAGAACATTTTAGTGTGTGTTTAGCACATTTAAGGAGGACAGACTCCTAAAACTGCTGGCTGTGCACAGAGACTAAAAAGAGACAGTCTGGTGCTTCTGACTCACAACCTTTAAGCAAGTAATGTTTTGTTATTAAAAGAACCTGCTACAAATGCTGTTGTTTCTCTGTTCACAAATGCAGACATGCTGTTATGTTTACGAAATGCAATGTAATGTAAGCCATGTTAATCAGTAATTATGTCCCCACTGGATGCAACAAATGTCTCATTTGTAATGTGTTTTATTGTTATGGTGTCATAGTGTTGGGAGATGGCATCACATTTCCGCCACGTTTGCGGTATTCGGCCAATCACAGTGCACAGAGTTTTGTACAACTTGATCTGTTTCAGGAGGCTGGGGTTTAAGGGAAAAACAAAAATGTACAGTATGTGGAAAATAAAGTGCTTTTTTTGCACCCTAAACCACATACACCACATAAACATTGTATTCCACCAAATAATGTTCTTTTTAGAAAGTTATACCTATAAATTAATACTAAAATTACTAAAGCACATGCAATGAAGTGGGTAAGATATGTTTAATCTAGAGAGCTTTTGTGTGGACAAAAACTGTGTAGTGCAAAATGAGTTTTTTAACCAAGCATATATGGAGAAAAATGGACACAAATGTTTATCTTGATCTGTGTGAAAACATCAAAATATCAGCTTGCATTCATCTGTCTTTTCAAATCCATATTTTTCTTTCATTAGAAAAAAATAGTCTCATATTATAAACTACTCAAGTACATTCACACAGCAGCATAAGTCACATAATTTCAGATCCGCTTATCTGAACCAGTCCAAAACTCTGATGTCCTCGGAAAAGGTCAGATGATAGTCCGTCACGGCGTACAATTGATATCCATTCATATTTAGAAACTCAACAGGAGCATGTGTACACAAACACATACACACACATCCTGTAGTCACTTCTCTGGGGTCAAAGGTCTTCCTTAGGAAGTGCAAGAAAGCAGACAATTGTCTACACGAAGAAAGGAATTTCTAATTATTATATATGAATATAATAATAATACTAATATTATGAAATTATTTTCTGGAATTTCTGAACTCACTGCCACAACTAAGGTTGTGTTTTAGATGGTTGCCAGGACATTGTTTTGTTAGTTTTTTAAATGTATACCAAGTAATTGTTACCATGTTCCTATGCAGCTTCTAGTTGCTTAGTGCTCAAATTCAAAAAACTCATACCAAAGTCTCTATGACATATTTGCCTCTGTTCCATTGTTAGGCCAGTGCGTGCCAGTGCCTTAAATGGTCCAAGTGAGCTTATAGCCTCGGATCTGTAGCACTGAGCCCAAAATCACACTGTGTTTCCACCATTGGACCAGAACCTCCGCAGCACTTCACTAAAACCCATCTTTTATACACCTCTCTGAAACAACGTGACGTGACCCCATGGTTTCACCAACAAATAGAAGTTATCAGATAAATCACAGGAACGAGCACGATCACAAAACGAACAGTGATTTAAAACACCCACTGCTGTCTGAAAACGAGTTTTGAGCTAAAACTATTTTCTTTAGTCTTTTATGCTGGTATTACACTGTAGCTGTTAAATTTATGAAATTATCCATGGTGCTGATGCTCTTCAGACATAGAGAAACTCTGCCTTTGTTCATAGCCACTCTTCAGCTGGTAGGCTGAAGCCCAAGCTTTTCGTCGGGCTACAAAGCACCAAAGAGGCACAATCAACCCCCAGAACAGTTGGAATCTGACTGGCCCTGGCACAAACTAGCACCTGCTTTGGGTCCGACAGTAAAACTGAAGCAACTGCTATAGCTAACCAAGTTTTTGAATGTTGATCAGCTAGCTCATGGGTGCTGATACAAAAAGAAACAGTCAGCACCATCTGATAATGATGTCATCATGTCAGCTTTTTACCTATCATATCTGCCATCTAATGTTTCATGACAGAATTTTGGATTTCAATGTGTTCATATTCAATTTCCTAATGAACTCTTCATTACAGCATACCTCAATATTTAATCAAATTCTCCAAACAGAGTAAAATCATCCGTATGCCATCCCGAAATGAATAAATACTTGTCCTTATAAAGACTGTACAGATGCAAACAAACTGTTTAAACCAGACACAACAAAGTGAACATTCCTTTATTCTTCTATTCATCCTGTTGTCAGGAGTGTGTTTGACTGTGTTTGAGATTGATTAAAACTCTCATATGGTGTAAACAGGTGCAGCTTTCTGTAAGCATCTGAGCAACAGCAGCAGTGGCCAGTGGTGCAATGATGTAAAACTATTTGAGTCATGACAACTGTCTGAAAAGTTTGGCATAGTAATGGATACAGCTGCAAGTCCATCCACAGACAAGCTGCTGTGAGCGTGCAAGACACACTGCTGCTGCATAAATAGCGGACGTTAATTTACCAGTAGCCAGATTGTTAAGGGTGGAACTGAGGGAGGTACATTAAAGGGTTACTGTCATTAAGCAGCAAGCTCATTGGCTTCAGATCTGGCATGCAATGATCATGTGATGTTTGACAGATCTGGGGTCAGTTGCATGAACTGTTTAGACTACTCTTAGTAGACTGGACTTAACTTTTTTAAAACAGTTATGAAAAGGTATATTGTTTTTATTTGTATTGGAATAATAAGACTGATTACCTGCTAATTGGTCAAACTTCTTCTTAAGACAAAGTCTTACCAAGGTGGCCAAGTTCATACAACTGGTCCCTTTAACTAAAATAAATATTTGTATTTCTTGCTCTATGAAGGCAGCCATATGGAAATGTACAGTATTAGCCTTTATGACCTTACAAATCCCACATTATCCTAACAAACTATTTTTGGAGCCCAGGCGATTAAATTCTTTTGGAGGACATTTTAAAAGGATAGTTTGCCCCAAAATAACTATAGAGTCGACTGTGGCTACAGACTTCCATCATATGGACAAAAAACAATTCTTCAAAATATCTTCAGTTGTGCTCTTTTAGGTGAACTATCTGCTTAAACTTGCAGAATGTTTGATGGTACAAAGACCTATGATATATCATAAGAAGGAAAGTGTAACATTTGATGTAATGATATCTTTAACAGTGAATTAAAATATTAATCCTTAGTCACTAAAGCATCACTAAATATTTAATAGTATAACTATACATTGCGTGATCTGCCCATTCAGTCAATAACATCTTGTCTAAAGTATGAACAACTACAATTAAACACATGAAATGCATCAATAACCTACACACATATGCACTCTGTTCTCCACACCCTTGAGCTACAACATTAGCTTGGGCGAGTTGCATAATCCCACTTTGACGTAATAATTGGGAATATTCCCAAAGGGGGTCAGGGCAGGGAGCCAGGGCGGGGACCACGGACTGAAAAAAAAACACATCCAGAAAGCCCCGACCTCACTGTATACACCCATCCACAGCGGGAGATTCACAGCCTGAACTTCTACCAGCTGGTGCTGCGTAGCGGCTGACAGCGTGATAAGAGCCTTTTACAGGGTTAACACACCTTTTAGTGAAAGCGTAAGATGTGGAGAACAGCACATTATCTGGAAATGAGCTGAGCTCCTCTGACTGAAAGCATGTGTGATATACGATCCCAGCAGAGAGAGGCTCACACAACTATTGTAGATCATGGAAAAGTCGATGATGTTTACTGCAGTATGGAAGAAAGATTAACCTGTGATCAAGCCTTGGTTGCATACAGCTCTATTGGTGAACAGATGGGTTGCTCAGACTAATCAATGTCTGCAAATGTGGTGTTGTTCTGCTCTCATTCTCCGTCTGTCTGTCTGGGAAAAACTGCCATGTTGTCACGGTGTTGCAAGATTATGTGGCACTAGAGTCCTAGTCTTGCTGTTGAGCACATGCTTCAGACAAGTTGTTTCAGCTTTGTGTCTCATCTGTGTTACACAGCCACACTTACTGCCAGTTACGGTCTATTCGTGCCAGACAGCAAGGAATACATCACTGGCCACTGCTGCATCCCTCCAGATTGCTTAAGGATGGACTCCAATGCTTACCAATGCTTTAATCATTTTATTACTTGAGAATGCGTATTAAATTATTGTATATGTTAGTTTAATTATATAATGCATCGATGTATACATGTATGCACATTAGTTCAAATGTTTGAAATCTTTTTTTGTTTGTTTATTTTTTATTTGCAAGATTGCATTACATTTTTCAGAACGTGAAGATATTTACATGGTTACAAAATATAAATGAATAATGTTCTATAAAATTATTTTGAATTGAAGTTCTGTATCACATTTCTTACCAAAAAATATTAAGCAGCACAAGTGTTTGCAACAATGAAAATAATAAGAAATGTTTCTTGAGCAGAATATTAGAAGGATTTCTGAAGGACTGTAAGACAGTAAAGACTGGAATAATCACTACTGAAATTACATAATTTACAATGTGTGATATATGTGTATATATATATATATAAATGAAATATTTTTTATATTTAGCTAATATTTATAAATAATTTTACTCATAGACCTTCATTTAGATATGATATAATCACAATTTTACAGTATTTTAGACCATGTTTGTGTGATGGCATATACGTATATGCTAATATAGTCTTATCAAAATTCACTTTCTGCCAAGTTTTGCATTTCAAATTTACAGACTTAAAAGCTGTTTCCTTCGGGAAACAGGATGAAAAAATATGACTTTGTCAATGACAACTTGCACTTAGATAAATGGGAATGAGTTTCTCCAGGAACATTAGAATTCCTTGGGGTCTATTTTCCATAAAGTATCTTTGGAATAGCATATAAAGTCTATATAGTAAATAATATAATTTACAATGTCACCTGACCTAACACTGAGTCATAGTGATCAATCCCATTCTCTCGCTTTCTCCCCTTAATTTTCTGTCCTACATCTATCTACAACTTCAAACAAGACTAACGTGTGTGTACACTATAATGTGGCCTAATCTTATATATAAACATATCAGTGAATATACACAGTATATAAGCCACATGTGATATATATTTTTTGATTTCAATATCTTGTTGAGTAATACAAACCACCCTAGTAACAAGGAATACCCAGGCGTACTTTATAACCACTACACGACTTTCAGAGAGATACATAATACATAAACCCACAGGCACACTTCCACACACCCCTATACTTGAAGAAACGTTCCGCTCAGCAAACTGCTACTTCAGAGAGTGCTGAGTAATACTGTCAGAGGAAAGCTAGTAACTCTGTCCACAATTCATGAGGTATAAACACAAAAATGTTGTCTAAAGCACAACTTAAGATGATTCAAATTTCAAAAATCACACACACACACACACACACGGTACCGATGATCCAGCTGCTGGTGGAGTGATTGACAGGGATTCTCTACGGCTGAGTGTGTCTTCTTCATCCTCTGGCTCTTCAGCCTCCAGCTCTGGTTTACACACATATCCACAGTTCCTGTGCAACACACGCCGCAGTCCCTCAAACAGGATCACACTCGCAGTGCAACCCATCGCACCCGCTCCCAGAAACATGCACACACTTCTGTGAGCTGATCCGACGCGACTTCTTCAGCCCGCTTTCCAAACACACTCTGCTAAAAGACACGGAACCCAGCCGGAACTACCCTAGCGCTCAGATATCCAGCTTCCTCGTCCTGAGACACATCACTCCATCATCCTTCCTGAACCAGAATCAGAGTGGAAGGGAAATGAGGAAGCTTCCTCCTCAAGGGTGACAGCAGACTGACTTCATCCATTCAAATGAGGGAGATTAAAAGTTGCCGGATTTCTAAAAGTGTGTTTTTATCTAAAAGATGTTACGATGACAAGCTCCTCAGGATAAAAGTGCTCCAGTGAATCTAGGACATGAGGGAGAGGAATGCTGAGGATTGACGGAAGAGACAGAGTCAGGAATCAGTGCTGGGCGTCGACTTCTCCACTGCCTGGAGATGCTGATCTATTCCTCTCTCTCTCTCTCTCTCTCTCTCTCTCTTTCTGTCAGTATCTCACTCCCGTGCCATACTCACCCCCCCCCCCAGTCTCGTTCTCCTTTTAACATTGCTCTCTGTGTTTCCTGACCCATATCTAGCAGCACAGCATTCATTCATGCGCTAACTATAACACACATGCAAACAAGACAACATAAGAGCATCCTTTAATCAATTACTATGTCTGGCACGTCAGGGAAAATATCTTAAAGTACTTAACACTAGAAGTCAAACAATACTTTGTTTTATTGATAGATATTGCTATCAATTATTTTAACGTTCTATGTGTCCGAGAACTGACATACAGACATTTTTATTTTATAGATATATTTATATCTTGCAGAGCAAGAAAATTCCCTTGATTTGCTAAATCATGCGCAAAATTTACAAATTCGTTCACTTTTTTTATAAATCGTCTGTATGATTTAGCAAATCAAAGGCACTAATTAGTAAATCATATGCACAATTTATAAATCAAGGGAACAGAATTTAGCCTACTATAATCACCATCTGATTTGCTGGGATAATAATGCATATAAAAAAGTATTATACATTATTACTTATTTCATACAGAATTTTTATTAGGTTTTAGTTTACTATTTCAGTGGTTTAATTCTTTTAAATTACTAATTATTGCATACATGAAGTATCATAATAAAGTTATCACATAATAAAGTGTCACAACATGCATCTAATTTAATTGCTAAAATAATATAATAATACCTTTGGCACAAAAAACTAAATGTGGTAATGTAGGCAACAACTAATATTAACTAGCATAAACTGTAAAGGGAACATTATAATAATAATTAAAAAAATTTTTTTTTTTAAATAATATAAATATGATTATTTTATAATATAATGTTTATATTGTATATTTAGAAACACAAATATCAGTCAAATGTGGTCAAACTGGTTTTTAGGCATTCAATCACACATTGTGGCCGTAACTAAAGACTTCAATAGCAGAAAAGCTCCTTCTGTCAATGTGTGTTAATATTTTATCAGGCACAGACACAGTCACCTACTTTAGAGTAAATGACTCAGACATATCAGGGATGACATGCTACAAGGACCTGAAGAATGGGGGTGATGTGTGTGGACACATATGAGCAGATCTGTCTCAGTGTATCTCACACATGACATCAGAGTACATTATGTGTGTCAATTATATGTACAGTAACTGTAAAATGTAAACATGTATTATTTTTTGACAGCAATATGCCTTTTAATATTAATAGGTGTTGTATCTGTCTATGTTAAGACTGACTTAACCCTGCTCCGGATCGCCAGACATTGGTTGGGAATTACATTTAGAGCAGATTTATCAAAGCCTTCACACTTCAGTTGTTTGCAGTGACTTGAGCACCGATTGGTGCTGGTCAAGGGCCTCTACCAATCAGACGTATTGTTTTGGGTTTTTTTTTATGGCATGTTTTTCTACAAACCTTTAAGAATTCAAACATTAGTCACAGAAACACCCCTTGATGTCATCACATGTACTCCTCCCTGTTGTGAGCTGGTTTGAGTTATATATTTAGCCACTTCAGATACACTGAAAATCACTTTAATTGCACTTGCAAAAAAATCAAAGTCAGGTTGGGTAGAACACCTTCTGCTAAAGACTTCACATATCTGGGATGATCCCAAGGCCATTTCATAAAATGAAATAAAATACTACTTTTTGGGACCTTCTGTAAGAAACACCAAATCCAAACTTCTTTTGAGAACATAAAGATGACTCTCCGACTTTTTGCAATGTAGGGTTAACATTCTTTACAAGGGCCTCTTTTTGACCAAAGTGAAAGCCATTGATGAACACAAGGAAAAGGACATTTTCAGTACAGACACATCACTGCTCGGCTTCAAACGCCCCATCCTGCTCTCTCTCTCTCTCTCTCTCACACACACATTCATGACAGCATATCAGACAGAAGATCAAAAGCATGCACACTTTGATAACTTTTTGACTTTCTGTCTCTCACACAAAACTCCTCAAGAGAAGATTCCTTGAAATATTTATTAAGATTCATTAAAATAAAACCAAAGCTCTACACAGCCTTTTTCTATTTGTGAACACATTTTTTATATTTAAGCTGGTTAAAAACCTACTGACCAGCAGTTTTTGTTTTTGTTTTGCAGCAAATGCATATGAAAATAGACTTGTTGACAGTGTAAGAGTATGCAGAGTTTCCTTGCTAATTAACACATCACCATTGTGCATACGTGGACCAGAAACATGCTTCATGCAAGTGCGTGAAAAACATTTGGTCACTGGGTGCAAATCAGTCATTAGCTTCTATTAATGTGAAGACGACTTCTTGTATTGCTATCCTAAAAAATTTATTGACACAGAATTCATAAATGCAAGTATGAGTATTGGGTAATTCACACAAAAATAAAAACTCACCCTCAAGTCGTTCCAAACCTGTATGAATTTCTTTCATCTGCTGAACACACAAAAACAAGATTTTGAAGAATATTGACAGTAATCAAACAGTTGTTGGTGGCCATGTAGAAAAAATCAATGGCTACCAGCAACCGCTTGGTAACCAACTTTTCAAAATACCTGTTTATGTGTGTGTTTGTTCAGCTGAAAAAAGAAACTCACACGGGTTTGCAACAACATAAGGATCAGTAAATAACATCAGTAAATAACTTTCCCTTTAAGCATATTTCTTATCTTAAAGGGATAGTCCAGCCAAAAATTTTACTGTAATTTCAAGAGAGGGTGGAGTTACAGACTTTATCCTTCAGTTAGAGTGTTGTTATATGACACGAGTGAAGCTCAAGCAAGAAGACACAAAAAAAGTCACATCACATGCATGTTGGTTTGCATGAGACTGAATAAAGACAATTTGAAACATTTTTCAGGTGGAGTATCTTATATGAAATTCCAGACAAAAAAAGGCCCAAAGCCCAAAGAAGACTTGTCAAAGAATTTCATATAGACATAATGTAGGTGGGCTCACCTGGGCCAATAATCAACCCCCAGATCATGCTGGAAACATCTAGCAAAGCCCTGACAACAACCCACAACACCCTATCATTTGTGGTGGCTAGTTGTACATAAAAACACTACAAACATTAAACATCTAGTTCAACATTTATAACAGTAACACAACTGCCAAACTATAAAAACTGACAAAAAGAAACCTCACAAGACATTGCAGAAATAAAATGAAAGTTTGTTAGCTTTAGTTTTCAGCACATTTTTAAATGATGTTTTTAAACTCCATTAATTACAGCGTGAGCTGTTCTGCTTTCATGTGAGTCCAGTGTGCTCGTATATGAAAGTCTATTTCTAACATTTGTTACTTGGAGCCTGAAGTTTATTTGCTTCATTTTTGCTTCTTGAGGGCACGTTTTGTGCATATTGTTTTGGTTTGCGTCTGGATTTCATTTCGGAGCTGGACTGGGTCGTAGGGTTACTGACGTCAGAGGCCTGGTGGTCCAGGTGACTCAGTGCAAAACTATGATGTAATGTGTGTGGTTACCATAGAGATAATACTGTAATACTTAGCGCTGGACATTATTATATCATTATTATATGGCCAAAAATCATTCTTCTTAACATCCACACACACATAGGGCAAAGCACACAACATGGCTGAAAACAAATCCATATAACAGTGTATGCACATATGGAAATAATTGGTGTAGGAAAAAATTAGAAAATTCGCTTGCAACTTGACTAATTAAACAGCAGGTGTTTCATGGGAAAGAAAATTAAAGGGACAGAAAAGGGTATAGAAAGAGAAAGAGAAAAGGACGTTAAAGGTACATTAACGGTTAGAAAGCTGAGGAGCGTCAGCAGAATAATATCTCAGATCAATACTTTTCAGACAGTCATTAGTCAGAAAACTTCACATGTGCCATGACTGGGCTCTTCTGCCATCTACAGGCACAAAACAAAGTGCTTTCATAAAATATGCTGCTTTTCTATAGATATACCAGCCGATACGTTGTTTATAATCGCTCTCAGGCAGTTCATCTCAGATTTATATTCATTTGTTTGAGCATCTTGACTGGTAGAAAAAGTTTTATGAAGGAGGAGTTTATCCACTTGTAGAAACATGAATACAAGAATATAGAGCTGCAGTGATAATGTATTTTTGTTGGCCAACCTGAAGGTAGCATCACCCTGGAACCCAACAGGATTTTTCCACCGGCTTTTGTATTACTGCAGAAAATAAGCTCTGTGGCCTACAAAAGTTTATAATACTTACATGGTCTGTTCATCATGATAATATTATTCATGAACAAAGAGCTTTATGGATTTTCAAAGCCTAAATACAGTCGTCGAAAATATCATCTAAGCGCAGCATGACTTCAACATCACCGTCATTAAACTTCAGAGAGAAGACTCCCCCTAAACTTTTTGAGTTAGAATAGTTTGCAAAAAAAATTATAAACACAACAAAGCTGTGAAAGCGAACTAGTGAGTACATGTTTGGTGTGATGACATGTATGGCCCTTTTCAAGACACCTAACAGCTTTAAGAAATGACAAGGTGGTATTACTGATGTACTTTATGTTATATAGAGCATGGAAATACAAGCTTATGTCAGCCACAGACTTTTAACCAAAACCCATTCAAAAAATTCAGTACCATGGGAATGGAAGTACTAAAATGCTAACTTGTTTCTGGGTTTTGGGCTACAAAAGTACATTATCCTTACAGAACACTACTTAGCTGGATCACTCTAAAAACATTAAGCATGATTTGAGCAAAAAGCAGTGTAATTTTCTTATTTATTGCTGATTTTGGAAAAAAATTTAATAACACTGAATAATTTTAGCATTATAATGGCACATAAATGACACACTGTAGCTTTGCACACACAGCTGGTCTTTAGTTCACATACAATATATAAAGCCCTGTGCACTATGAGGTTACATCAGGGCAAAATGAGTTTCTCTCACGGCTGGAGTTTGGCTTAAATTTGGCGACCACAGGCTCTGGCTGTGCTCACACTTCGCTAACACTGATCCAGCACAGCGCTAATCAGAACACAGGACAGTGTTAGCATTGTTCTTCATGTGGAAATGTAGCACGCAGAGACCAGGCCCTCTCTGAACTTACAGTTTACTGTGCAGAATGTGGACTGGACAGCAGAAAGAATAAAGATCTGACTTCTAATGGCTAGAAATAGCATACAAAATGCTAATTAGGAGAACTTTTTTTTTCAGTTCAGATTTATTAGTTATAATTATTCACTTCACGAGAGAAACCAAACAATTCTATGGGTGGCTCACAAAGAAACAAATTTCAATTTGGCTACTCTTAGGTCATTAATATGCAGAAAAAAATTATTAAAAACCACAAAGGCTCTTCCAATAGTAAGTACTATATATATATATATATTTGGCACTAAAATATTTCCAAAGACTTGGATCTTATGTTGCTTTGGTTGCATTACTAAAACATTCCATTGCACATAAACCAATTTATTACATATTATATAATGAACCAAAATCATCAGCAAAATATGTTTTTCACACGTGAACATCTGTCTAACAGAACCTAAAAACAATGGTTTGAAGGCATTTAATGGAGCTATAAAATAAAGATGGAAAAACTACATTTCAGTGTGTTCTCTCAAACATGCAAATACAAATGCATGCATTAGATTAACAAACGAAAATGGAAATCTCTGCTTGTTCTCTATGCAAAATGACTGATACGTATTAAAATTTAATGGATGCAGAAACAAACAGACTAGGTACTGGTATGGTTATTGACAAAAAAATATCTTTTCTCATTTACAAAACAATAAATCATAGTCTGATTGTGTCAGTGAACCAGACTTACCTGCATGGTAATATTGGATTTGAGATTATTTTTATAATGTAAAAGGAAAAGTAATAATATATCATTAATGTGTCAGATGACAAATTGAATTTGTGATTAATTCCACCAATGGCATTCAAAGCTTTAAAAAGCGAGCAGACAATCATTGCTCAGCACAGATATAATTATGTGATGGGGTATAATGTCTCTTGTACAAAGAGATCTTTAATAAAATGAAAATTAATACATGCTAGGGTGAGACTATCAGGTTAGAAATAATTTTAATACCTTTCCAAGGGTATTCCTATATTGATGGTAGTTAAATCAGTGATTACTTTTTAAAATGATGACGCACAATCTGTGTAAAATATTGGTATATTAGGGCATATTAAGGCCCAATCCCAATTTTACCCCTTTGCCTAAAAATCCTTATTAATGGCAAAGATTACTTACATTTATGGGTCTGCTTGCTCGAGTGAGCAGCCATGTTGGAAATTTCTCTTAGCCCTTTATAGGGGTATAATGTTTTTTTTATATGTGCTAACCGAGTAAAAAATCTGAAAAAAATCAGTTTGTACTAAGATTATTTGTGACAACAACAACAACAAAAAACATAATGTTGTTACACAAGTACAAATTAATCCACAAGGAACAATTGTCCATTGGTGCACACTCCAGAAACTCAGATGATTGTCTGCTTGTATGAATTCCATGCTTGTATGAGTATGCCACCTTCCACTCACGTGGCATACAGTTTTTTTGGAATATTGTGTATACAGACGGTTGAAGACAGTACACAAAAGCCACAAGATAACCATACTTCTAAACTTATCTCTGCTTCCCTCTTACTGTGTCTTTCATTTGACCTATTGACCTTACTCTTCTTCTCAAATAGCGGGTTTCAGAATCAGATTGAAAAAGAGAAAACACTCTACTACATGATGCTGAATGCTTTGGAAAAATGTTTTGGAGCAAGAATAACAGTTAGTTTCTCGTTTTACTCCTATGTGAACTAATATTTGTTACTGTTAGATGTCATAGAGCCAATGTTGAATGGAAAGATGAGGAAAAATGAATAGAAAGAGAGATGACCATATAAGAGAGCCTGAATCAGTCAGTCAGAGAGCCCATTCTGACCCACTAGTTGGTTTGCTTAATCTTACACTGTGTACACTGTACAAATATAGGGCGCCAGATCGAGAGATAATCTACTCCTTTAATCGTGGGAAATCCTTTTCACAACAGGCAAGCACTGACACGGGGATGATCCATTAGAGGAGGAGGGTCTCAGACCCTCTCTCCTCTGCAAACATGCAATCTTTATTAGTCAAAACTATCCTCATGTACAATACATAATGTATGAAATTAAATTTAGCTAATTATAAGATGCAGTACATCATAATTTAATCATATGCCCATTTTAAACACATAACCCACAATCACATTTCCAAGTATATCTAGTTATTCGAAAAAAGAAAAATGTAAGTGTATTTCCTTTATAGCAAAAAGTGGACATTACATAAAATATAGAGCCAGGATGATGGGTTGAATAAGTAAGAGGGATTTATGACATCAGCCAAAAAAGATTATGAAGACAGACCTTACTTATTTGGAATTCTGTGCACCAGTGAATCACGCACAGTGCAATGAGAAATACATACAAAGAAAGTAAACCAGGTCAAATTTGAGTCCATGTTCACTTTAATACTACAAATACCTATTAATGGGCTAATGTTAGATCTCTCCTAGTTACTACAGCCTTTTGTGGAACAAAGTGCACCATGGGAAATGGCTGTTAGTACTTAAAGAGGTTGTTTAAATGACTGTGCTGGCAAAAAAACAAGCAGTTTGCAATGTTGCCAGCTGACTCTGCACTCCTACACGGGAAAATAATTGTATGTATAACACAGAAGCTAGTCAATCACTGACAGAACAACAGTTACAGTCCATACACCACTGCTGCACACTGGACCCCTGGGAATCAAACACAATTCTGATCAGTGGAATGACCTTCAAATTCACTTGCATAAACTTCTGACAGTGTTTAGTACTTGTACTATACTTAAATAACTTAAATAAGTACTGAACTTAAATATTGGCAAAGGTTCGGCTTAAAACCTGTATGGTTGATCAGTCAAGAAGCGACTTTACCAACAAAAAGCCATGGCAATACAGATTTGCACAACCAAACTCTTGAAAAAATGGCATATGCTGGTTAGGTAGGTTTTGAAGCATGGCTTCTGGTTTGAGCTGGTCCTTAGCCGCCCGTGTGCTGGTTTAAGGTGAGCAGGAGAACCAGCAGCTTAAACCAGCTCATGACCATCTAAGGACCAGCTTGAATCAGCTCAAACCAACAGCCATGCTTCAAAACATACCCAATCAGCATATGCAGCTTTTTTTTCAACAGGGAATAAACTGCATAAATAAAAAGCCCATTCACTCTTATGTAAAGCAAATCAACCAAGCACCAAGAGCTGTGCAGAATACAGGATATCAAATTGCCCAGTTTCTGCCAGTCCTAATGCGCAGAGGATTTCTAGTTGGCACATTCCTGCAGCTCAACAAGTAGAGCGTGGTGCTTGCAACATCAAAGCCCTGGGTTTCATTCCCAAGGAATGCATGAAAAAGTGTTCATTAATGGAAGTCCAGGGGATAAGAAAGAAACATTGTCCTGGGCCCAGTGACAAAGAGATGTCTGCTATGAAAGAACATACTCATTAGGCCCCAAGGAAGGGACAAAATCATCAAACAACTGTCTAATCCTGGGTTAATTCTTATTATTCTAATATGACCATAATGCATAATGCAAAAGCAACATTGGAGTTAATAGGAGTTTGTGAGAGCCGGTTTGATTTTAGATCATCAGAGCGAGGACAATTTTGTAAAGTGATGACATTTTGGCTGGTCCACACTTTCTGAGAGCGCTTTAAAGGCCTGTTTGTGGGTTAAGAGATTTTAGGGGTCAGGTTATAACTGGGTAAAGGGTAGGTTTAGGGTAAGGGTTCAGGTAAGGCACTTAGTTCTGATGGGTAGGGTTAAGGCAGGAGCTAGAGATTACATTGAGTCAAGTGTGTGTGTGTGTGTGTGTGTACAGGTTTTTATCACCTCAATTGTCCCCACAACGATAGGAATACTAGTAAATTTTGACCTCGTGGGGACATTTGTTAGGTCCCCATGAGGAAACAAGCTTATAAAACATA
>JAUCNO010001758.1:5814025-5827066 GCA_032353835.1 Enteromius viviparus
TGTGATTGGCTAGACGTTCGTTCACTCAAATCTAATGAACAAATCAGAGAATACGGGCGGAAATATTGGCGCTAGGTCAAAAAGTGCGGGGGACAGAATCACCTGTTTCTAAAAGTGAGGGGGACCCGGTTGCTACGCCCCTGGTTACGCCTAATATTAAATAGACATTTGCTATGGATTTAGCATGTAATTACTCTGATGTTACACATCAGCAGGCAGTCAATTAGGCTTCACATATAATATCCGGTTGGTGTCCAGAATCTTACACTTTATATTAAGTGGGTAGTTCCTGAGGAGTTACCATATACACTGGTATTACAGAGGTGCACCAACTCCACCAACTTTACATACCTCTAAACCTACCCAACTACACCCCCTTGAGAGATAATTTTTCTGGAAATATCTGTTTTAGGCTTGTGATTAGGGTTAGGTGCTTCAACACCCTTGTTAAACAGCCCTTTGATTTCCCATTGATTCATTTCCCATTGATTTAGGAATACATTTTGGGTAGGAGTAGGTTTAGGGGTAGATATTGAGATTTAAGTCTTAAGTTAATTAATTACAATTAATTAAAACAAGAGAACAACCCACATTTTAATTTACAGAAACTTAACAATTGTATTGCGAATGGTTATAAAGCATAGACATGAGTAGATACCCTATTCGATCGCACCAGATAGGTTGATGAGTCTGCCATCTTGAAATGGTCAACTTGATGACATTTACCTTAATAATCAATGAATACTCAAAGATATACAAGGGTATAACTTGCTGTTGCAGACGCACACAGTCAACACACTCAAAGGTTCGCAGACCAATGGTGGATAGATAGACGGGAGAGAGAAACAGTCGCTAATGAGGCATCTTCGTATATATATATACTGTATATCTATGGTCACAAATACTCAACAATGGTTTTCAGCATCACTGATGTCAAAACAACGGCTGATTTTCATTTAACTTAACAGCTTAAAGTTGCTCCAACAAAGTGACTAAATGGCTTTGGAAAACTATGAAACTTTTACAGTATGTTGCTTTTTCGCTTTTATCTCCATTTACTGTTATTGTGTTCTTTGTCAAGTCAGTAAAAAGACTTATTTTCTGTTTCATGTAAGATAGAGAATACATGAATTCAGAATGACATAATGGAATTAAATGATGACAACATACATTTTTGTGTAAACTATTGGTACCACTTATATTGCATAAAGACCATTCCTCAGTATTAACCAGCATGCCTTATTATTAACATATTGGCTGTTTATTAGTACATCTAAAGCACATAATCTGCATGATATACCTAAACTTACTATCTTACTATTAAAAAGCAGTAAATTATGAGTTTATTGAGGTAAACGTTGTAGTTAATGGTTTGTTTATAGCAAGAACGGTACCTAAAACACAAACGTAGGTTTTTCTTAAACTTATTGCATTCCAGGACAGTCGGTGACTAAAGATGTCATCAAACCTCTCATCACTCAGCATTCTGTGACTTTCAGCTCAGCATTCATACCATCCCGGCAATGTGTAGATCACATGATCGCTAGATTCTCAGTGTCCTTTAACAAGCCCACAGGACAAAGAGCGTTTAAAAATAGAACAGACACCCAAGCTGCTCTCATACATAATAAATGGTAGTGGATATCCAGTCAGCAGGCCTCACCTGCTCCCTACACACACACGGCAATCACACAACCACCAATACACTAATGAGGCCAGGTACACACAATCAGAATTCAAAATTTCATCAATCAAAAAGGATTTCAAACATCTGTTTGCATTGCATTACATGGACTCCAGTGCATATTCAAAATAAAATAAAAAATATGATACAGCGCTTTTGGTGACAATTACATTACAATTTCCTCCCCTATTGGTGATTATTCAGTAACTTGATCTGCAATAGTAAGAGTTCAATCTAACGTATGCTGTCCACAAGCAGGGCCAGAAGCAGTCCATCTGGGAGGGTAACGGACACCACGGGCAGGGCCTTTGATATGTGTTACAGGACACAGATGCATACACATACACAAATGTCATGAAAGAAACAGACATGGACAGCTGTGTGATTGCCACTGTGAATGAACTGCACTAGCTTACTGAAGCATGTGTTGGGGGAGGACGCAGGCCATTAATTGAAACGTAACTCATATTGATCCAAATGAACATTCATGCCTCTGGCCACCTATCCTGATTTAGCTGATCTCATGACAGGCAGAGGAAACAAAGAAAATAAGGAGCGAATGGTCACGCAATCTATCATCAACCACAGCGTTAATCAAGATTAAATGTACACAGAAAAAAGGAGAGATTGGTCACAAAATCTATCGTGTGATTGGAAATTTCAGTTTTTTGTTTTTTTTTACGCAAGTTTGTGAGTTGAACTTGTCAGCCTCTGAAGCTTTGAATTAATCTAGCAAGTGACATGTAAAGCCAAAGTCTATAGCATTTAAAAGTTTGTGCTCAGTATGATTTTTAAAAAGAAATTGATTATTTTATTTAGCAGACTGACAGTGAAGACATTTATATTATTACAAAAAATGTCTGTTTCGTATAAAATCTGTTACACTTTCTTATGAATCAAAGATTCTTGGAAAAAAACGTTTATTGACAGTTATTTAAACATTTAAAATTGTAATAATATTTGATCAATAATATTTTAATCAATTAACTGCACCTCTAGTGAGCATGAGACTTCTTTAAAAACTTTTGAATGGTTTATTTTTCTTTTCAATAATTTAATTCTTATGAGGCTTTTTCTTTATTATTATATCAGGATGGTTTCAACGCCCCAACATTTTTACTTCACACCTTCCCAAAAATGAATTTGAATACAGAAATAAAAACTTTTTTGTATGTATTTTTGATTAACTTAGATTAAGAAAAACAAAGCATTGGGATCCAGGATAATCATTATAGCTAAGTATTTGTGCCTGTTTAAAAATGTGCTGTTTGAGGGTTCAAATGCCCCTTCTGTGCAGATCTGTTTGATCAAGTGACTTGTTAACATCAGAGGAGACAAATCTTTTTCAGATTTAATTTTATGGCCTGATTTCCCATGAATCCTAAAGTTGTTTGAGTGACATATTAGGAATAATGATCATATGGGTTTTCACTTGAACAAGAAAGCAAGGAAAAAAGGAACAGAGAGACACCAGAAAGAGAAAAATATGCCATAAAATATGTTCATCTGAGAGCTAAAATATGTGAAAACAAATTAGGATCCAGTGACCCAAAGTTCTATTAGCGGACCCCAGCATTCCTGCTTACCAGCCATTACTACGAACGCACTTAACTGAGAAACTATGTGTGTGACATACAGTTTATAAACCATCTGTTTATTTTCCGTCTTTCAACATGGATGATTATCAAAGATGTCATTAAAATGTACAGCACTAAGTCACAAAGCCAAACTTAATTGATGTCAAAAGGCTAAATCCAAAGTCTAATCGCTGAACCATAAGTAACCATGGTAACACTAGCTGGACAGAAAAACACTGGACTGATTCAAAACCTTGTGGGTCGACCCACAAATCTAGGAAAATGCCATTGGCAGGACATGTAGCAGGACATGGCTACAGAGAGAGTTTATTTACAGCGGATGTAGACAAAACAGCATTTTAATGTACTTGGAGTTCAACAAACGAAGGAAGAGTTGCTCTGATGTAACCCTTGTGCTTTATGCCTTGCTAATAGTCATAATGGTGACAAATTAAGCATGTAACCTTTAAATTCAATGATTGCACAACAAAATATATTAGGTTTGAAAATGAATTAAGAGACAACCACCAAAACTAAAACAAGTCAACATAACTTTAAAGCAATAGTTCATCATAAAAAACCTTTTGTCATAGTTTACTCATAGCTTACTCCAGCTTCAGCAGGGTTCTTCTTTGTCAAGAAAAAGGACGGAGGGCTGAGGCCGTGCATTGACTACAGAGGCCTCAACAAAGGACTGTGAAGTACCGCTACCCCCTTTCACTCGTAACCCGTGGCCCTAGAGCAGCTACGCAAGGCACAGTACTTCACCAAACTGGACCTGAGGAGCGCATACAACCTCATCCGGATCAAGAAGGGGGATTAATGGAAAACCGCCTTCTCCACAACGACTGGGCACTATGAATACCGGGTAATGCCGTTCGGCCTTTCCAACACTCCGTTCATCTTTCAGTCACTGGTGAACAACGTATTCCGGGAAGAACTTAACCGCTACATCATCGTCTACATAGATGACATCCTCATCTATTCAGAGGACCTACAGACCCACATGAAACATGTCAGAAACGTCCTGCAACGTCTGATCCAGCACCAACTGTACACCTAGCTGACTAAGTGTGAGTTCCACCAGACCAGCACAGCCTTCCTTGGGTACATCATCAGCAACGAGGGGGTTACTATGGACTATGAGAAGGTGCCCTTGCACCAACAAAGACCTGCAGCGATTTCTCGGCTTTGCCAACTTCTATCGCCGCTTTATTCGCAATTTCAGCCAAGTGGCCGCACCGCTGACTACCATGACCAAAAAGGAGCTGACCTCTCTGAAATGGACTCCACAAGGGGAACAGGCCTTCGCTGAGCTCAAGGCCCGGTTCACAACAGCCCCCATACCCTGTCACCCAGACCCAGCAAAAGAGTTCACGGTCGAGGTAAACGCCTCCAGTACCGGTATCGGGGCCATACTGTCTCAGCCATGGGGAACCAGGCAAAATGTATCCCTGCGCCTTCTATTCCCGCAAACTCACGGAGGCGGAACGAAAATATGATGACGGGGGCAGTGAGCTACTAGCCATGAAATCAGCCCTGGAGGAGTGGTGCCACTGGCTGGAGGGATCCCTGAAGCCCTTTCTAGTACTCACAGATCATCGTAACCTGGAGTACATCCGCAGTGCAAAGCGCCTCAACTCCAGGCAGGCTCGGTGGGCCCTATTCTTCACACAGTTCGACTTTAAAATTATTTACCGTCCCGGTTCCAAGAACGGTAAGCCTGATGCCTTGTCCCACCAATTCGACCTCCAAGCCACTACCAACCCACCCGAGTTCATCATACCACCACAACGTATCGTAGCCCCCATTCAGTGGGACATTATGGCAGAGATAACTGAGGCTCAGGGAGCTGACCCATCGCCCCCGAATGCCCTCCTGACCGTACGTATGTACCAGAGCCACTTTGTCTACGACTCCTCCATCACATACAGTACACATTTCCCCCAGTGCAGGCCATCCGGGGATCACGGCCACCACAGAGCTCACCACCAACCGGTTCTGGTGGGAAACCTTGCCTCCAATGTGGTTCAGTTTGTTTGCCAGTGTCCCACCTGTAACATCACCAAGTCATCCCATCTGAAACCTGCCGGCCTCCTGCAACCTCTACCAGTCCCACAAAGGCCCTGGTCACACATAGCGATGGACTTTGTCACCGACTTGCCTCCCTCCAACGGGTTCGCCACTATTCTTACCATAATAGACCGTTTTTCCAAAATCTGACGACACATTACACTCGCCAAACTCCCCACCGCCTGGGAAACCGCTACCGTGGTTATGGAACAAGTCTTTTTATTCTACGGTATCCCAGAGGATATAGTCACGGACCGAGGACTACAGTTCACCTTCTGCCTCTGGCAGACATTCTGCCACCAGATGAATATTAATGTCAGCCTGGCCTCCGGCTATCACTCCCAAGCTAACGGACAAGCAGAAAGGCTCAACCAGGAGCTCACCCGCTTTCTCAGAACATACTGCTTCGCCAACCAGCAAGATTGGAGTCATTACCTCCTATGGGCCGAGTACGCCCAGAACTCGCTGCAAAAACCTTCTACTAAACTGGGCTACTAACCCCCCCATGTTCCCTTGGACAGAAGAACCATCGAGTCTGCCCACCTTGGATCACTGGCTCCAAAGGAGCGACGAGACATGGAACCAGGCTCATGTGCACCTTCAGAGAGCTGTCCGGCGTCTCACAGAACAGGCAGATCGTCATCACAGACGCAACCCAGCCTACGAGCCCGGGCAGTGGGTATGGCTGTCAACTAAGAATCTCCGGCTTCGCCAGCCCTGCAGAAAGCTTAATCCGAGGTACGTGGGTCCCTTCCAGATAAATAGACAAATTACACTTGCATCTTTCCGTTTATCTTTGCCTGCATCATACAAAATCTCACCCACCTTTCATGTCTCCCTGTTAAAGCCTGCTGACGCTCCGGAAGGACAGAGGGGCCTAGACGAGGCCGCCGTTCCTGGGACAACCCCCTGTTACGAGGCAGTCCTCTGTGGCGCTGTTCGACCGGCATTAGCGGGAACCTTCCCCGGAATATTAGTTCCTACCAGGACCACTTTCGCCCACGTACTACGATTATCGCCTGATACCCCGACCTTCTGCCTGAATCTGGTACTGTTTTGCTCTGCCTTTGTCACTTCTGTAGCACTGTGGTTGATATTGGACTGTTTTGACTACGAGCTTATTAAACGGCTTGCAAATGGATCCACTGTCTGATGAGTTAACATCACACATAGCATTCAAAAGTTTTGGGTTGTTAATATTTTGTAATTTCTAATCTTTGTTTATTTATTTATTTATTTATTTATTTGATAGCTGTCTCTTATGCTCAACAAATGCATCAATTTGAACTCCAGTAAAACATTTTGTGCCAGATTTGTTACAATTTTAAAAAATACATTCTATGTTAATACGCTTTTAAATATGTTTTTTTATTATCACAGTTAAAACAGTTGTGCTACCTTAATTTTGGTGGAAGCCATATTAAATATTTATCAGGATTCTTTAATAAATATAAAATCCAAACTCATAGTATTAACTTGAAATTGATTTTTTTTTGTAACAATCTAAGTCTTTCCATAGTCAAAAATTACTTTCAGTTCAATTTTTTGCATTGTTGCTAAATTAATATTTATATTAGGTGGCCTTAACTACTGTGTACTTAGATTTAAATAAATAATTTAATAGCATGCACATATTGTGTACATGCACATTTTACTTTGTACATTGTACTGTTGACCCATCCTTTACACCTTGTAAGTAAATTAAACAACTTTCAGAGCTTTTGGGTGAACTGTTCCTTCAAGTGCATTAAATTCTTTGATCTTTAAATGGTGTTCCTGGCGAAAAACAACTGTTTTGCACAAAATGAGGACGGCAAACTTCAGTGTGTCGCTTTCATGTGTATTCAAGTGTTACTTTAGTGAGGCAACATCTGAATTATGATGGAATCAGACAGCTCCTGTAGGCTATTAGTTCCAGATGGAACTTTCCCTTTTTGCATAACAGGTAATGGATAACTCTCCAGACTCCTTCTCCTGTTTTGAGAGATGAAGTGATACAGGGTGACATGTCAACTGTTAAGTAAGGCTGCTTTAATCATTTCAGCTTATAACCCTTACAAAATGATTCTTCCCCTTTTTTTCCATTTTCCCCCAGTCCAATACATTCACAGTTAGATGACAAGACACTGACGAAACTATTATTTTCATGGCTGAAAAAGATGATGGTGGCAATGATGGAGATTTGACAGGTGGCAAGTGCTCAAATTACGAGTTTTAAAACGCGTTTGAGCCCTCATCTGATGCCCTGGTTTTACCTTTTAGTTAGAAACTCCCATTTGAGCACGTTAATAGCCCTGTCCTATATTTCCCCATATTTAGGTCATTACGTGGATAAATGACAGAGGTTGTTAATAAAAAGGCACTAACACAACACAAGCGTGACTTGAATCAAACACAGACTTTAAAGTTGAACTTCACTCACCACCAGTACAGAAGTGCGCACCACCTCGGAGACGCTCTGGCGTAACTCAGCGGCGGTGCCCGGCTTACTAAGACCGCGTGTGAACTTTCGTGTCTCGGGCTGAGCCGAAGTGGCCATCGCACCTTGCTTGCGTTAAAAAGATAAATTCTATGATTACATGTCTATAGACAAAAACGCACGCAGTCCTGCGAGGAAGTCCTCAGTTGGGAACTGTCCTTCACAACAAAACGCAGAGACGCATTCCCAGTCCCTACAGTAAACGACACCATGGAGTGGGTCATCTGTCCTCTTCCAAACTACATACTCCTGTTTGTTTTCGCAGCGTCGGATGGAAGCTGCAGAGGTAACGCGTTCCCCGGAGTCCCGCGCCAGTGTCGCGTGTCAGAACGTGCTGAAGCTCCCGCGCGAGCTGCAACGCCTCCCCTCAGAAACTCAGCGGAGCCAAGGAGCTAAATTGCTTCCATGTAAAAGCATATGTCATGTTTAATTGATGTGCGTGTTGTTTATTCTGTTAAAACGCTATGAGACTTCTTACGCAATTTTATGGCAAGTTTTTCTCAACAGCAGAACAACAGGGAAAAACTGGGCATAAAGTCATGTACTATAAAATTTAAAGTATTTTTAATTATTATTATTATTTTTCAAGTTAAGTTTATGATAGGGTAATTGTTTATAAATAGCTTCGTTACCTGCCATTGAGGCTACCTTTAAGGAATACTTAAAAATACTATAATCTAATATTAATTTACATTATAGTCTCCGGATTAAATTATTTTTGAAAACATACAATGCAGTACAGCGTGTATTTATGATATTATGTATACCTGTATACAGGCTTCATAAAAGGTGCACCAATTATTCCACATATAAATCCTTAAAATACATTACGTTTAAGTTGTACCTAAGAGTGGTGGTAAAATAAAAATGCACGCACCAATTCTAACGGGTCAACGCTAAAGTAACATGTTTAGCGCGCCGACTAGTGGTGATGCTCTCGTATTGCAATTTCAAGTGCTTCATAACAGTCAATTCAACTTTCATCACACTGTAAATAAGCAGAGACTATGCAAATGCAAAGCATAATTTAATTTAAATCTGCAAATAACAATACACTTTTACAGTCTGCACCGTCTTATACAAATCACAATTTTCAAAAGGTCTCAGCAAGGGGTAATAAAATGATTGATCACAACACTACGATTACAACGATTGTGTTAACAGGAGAATAACATCATACAAACACTCATCCACGCATACATGCACAAACACACACATACGTGTGCATAAACACACTAGGGCCAGAGCTGAAAGTATCTTGTGCTCTTTAAAATGCATTTAAGACATGCGACAGTCAGGTGTGGATATTATGGGACTCTGTTTATATCATTATAAAATTCATCGTCCGATTCATTATCACTGACATGCCAGAGTGGTTTAGTAATATGAGAAGGCTTGATTTCAGACCAGAGCTACTTGCTTTATGTCTTTGTGCATAGCAAAAACTACTGCTCTTATGTTATTAAAAAAAAAACTTTTCTCAGGTTTCTATCTGATTAAACCTTTGCCCTTTGTTGACTTCTTGTTCATCAAATGATTGGAACAGGTACGTGCGTACAAAGATGCACATCCCTATAGGAATAATCACAAACATGCAGCACAAAAACCTTTCGCACGACTAGAGACCAGACACAAAGACACACAGAGAATGATCTTGTGTGTTAAGACACACTCACTCACTCATACATAGAAAAATAAGTAAATAACAAGTAGGTCCAAAGCATCAAAAGACAGTTTTACAAGATCCAGAACAGTCAGTTGACCGAGTGCAGCTTCGTCTCTGAGTAAAGCTTGTCCAGAAAGCGAGAAGTGTGACTTCTGCGTATGATCATATCAGATGTTGCCTTGGTCTCTGTACAGTCACAACATTTCTAAATATTGTCTTGAGTGTCTGATGCTGAGATACGTAGTGCCACCACAGTGAAATGTGTTAAATTGCTTTTTTGGAAATCTGTTAGACCTCAGAAAAGAAAGCCTGCCGTTATTTTGCACACACAACAGCATTTACAATATCAGATGCTAACGGAACTTCAGTAATATTGTCTCATAAATCTCATAGCTGCAGGAAACTAAAAAATATTAGAGATTGTAAACATATTTAGCAGGTCTGCATGGGGAAAAAATGAAAGCTTTGTAACCTTACAAATGAAATTATAGGACATCCACATATTCTGTGTCTGACTGATGAATTTTCATCATTTTCTGTTTAAGTTCTTTGTAATATATAATTTTATTGAGGTTACACTCACAAAGAGAAATTAAATAGTTTATTTTTAGATGAGCACTACTAATAATTAATATTAACTATTAGTACATTTCCATTAGTATAAGATTTTCCCCAGGTCTAATAATCAAAATTTCCTGACTTTTCCAGGTTTTCCATGACCTTAGGAATGTGATGATTAAGTACTTAACCGGCATAATATTAGGGACCATTTCAAATGGTCAAAATAATTATGATTTATAACTTCAAGCAAATAGTGCAACCAAAACGTGGCTTATTAAAAAAAAAACATACAAACATTTAACTAAAAGATGGCTGCATAGCTCTTTCCAAAGTAAATCCACTAACACTCTTACTGTGCTTACAACTTGGGGTTAAATTTAAGACATTTATATGGTCCAGTCCACACTTGTCTCCATAAACTTGTGACTTTTTAGAGCTGTAGAGTTAGATTTAACATTTCCTTCAAGAGCAAAGTGAGGTTTAGGTTCAAAAGTCACAGTCATTAGAATCTGAGAAGCGAGATCCTCCCCGACTACCTAGATAAACGGCAGAGGCTGATTTCGGTCTGCTGCTACCGGCCTGATTCTGGTTCCCTCCGTGACGACTGTTGTTGTTGACTTCAGCATCCAGTGTGTCTGTGGTGATAACCCAGCTGGCAGGACGCCACTTCTTCAGAGCGTAAGGTGTCTTCACTCGCTTCTTGATTTTATCTCCTGATCCCTCTGTCATGTCACCTGCAGACTTGCCTCCTGTGGGTGAACAACATGAAGATTACAACATGAGCATGCCTAAAAACCAGTGGTGCAATGGTTTAAAAAGGTAAAATGATATTAGATATAGATATTTTGCATTCAAAAGGGCAAATGTCCTAAAAATGAAAATTCTGTGATTCTGTGGTCATGTCGTTCCAAACCCATTAAGACCTTTGTTCATCTTCAGAACAAAAATGAAGATATTTTTAATGAAATGAGGGAGCCATCTGACCTTTCATAGACAGTGATACACAGTCCATGTGACATGGACTGGGCTTTCCCAGATTTTTTTTAGAAGTTTTTACTATGTTTCTGGATCTGGGATCAGATTTCAGTTGTGTTTCTGTCTATGGAGGGTCTGATGGATCTCTGATTTCATCAATAATATCTTTAATTGTGTTCCGAAGAGGAACGGAGGTCTTATGGGTTTTGAAATGATATGAGGGTGAGTAATTAATGACAGAATTTTAATTTTTGGGTGAACTACCCCTTTCAGGATTGATACTCACCGAGTAACGGCAGCGTGGTGATGGACAGATCCAGTGAGTTGGGTCTCTCAGGTCTGCGCACACGGTTTTGTCTGAGCAGTGCCTCTCCCTGTGTCTGAGCTTGGGTTTGGGCCTGTGGAGTAACCATAGTTGGGGCAGGACACGGGCCAGGCAGCGCAACAGGCTCCACGATGGAAGATGATGGAGCGTCTCCCGTTGGACCAACATTTTCACTGTTCTCTCCTCCCTCTCCTCCGGCCTCAGTCTCTCCCTCGCCCTCTCCCTCGCCATTGTTGTTATTGCTGTTGTTGTTGTTCGCATTGTCAGGATGCTCCTCTCTTCTCAGAAGAGGCTCTTGCTCATCAGGGCTAGTGTTCAAGAGGCCGAAGGTCAAGTCCTCGGAACTCGCAGCGCCCTTCCAAAGGACATCAGCGGCATTGGCCGCACTTCCTGCTGACTCAGGTGCTGCTCCGGTTGCATGTTTACTCACTGCTGCCGCAGCATCATTGTTGGCAACAGTAATCGGCCTGGCCTCATGTGCCGCTTTGACCACACTGGCTTTAGCAACACCCATCTCAACTTTCTTCAGATTCGACTTTCCAAGTTTCCCAAACTTCATCCGCAGAGATGAAGACGACAAGGCGGGTGTTTTCCCAGAAGGCTTTGCATGGAGACTTAAGCTACTCGGCCTCTTAGGAACGTTCTGCTGCTTAGGTAGGATGGTTATTGGGGCGTCAGTAAGCCGACCAGAACCCTGTGACCCTGAAATCTCAGAAGCCATCTTCATTAGGGGGTAGAGCGGGCCTCGTGAGGTGGATGTTTCTGGAGAGCAGAACTGCTTCTGCGAATGCTCCATCAGGCTCTCGTCAGAGCTCTCTCTCAAGTTCCTTTGGACTTCACTTGGGTCCAGTTTTGGTATCTCCAGGTCTTCCTGGGTCAGCTGAGCACAGGGAGGGACACTGTTGCCTACTGGTGGAGGCTGTGTGGCATTGCAGGACTCTGAGACAGGAGTAGGGGAGGAGCTTTCTGTCCCAGACTGCCGTGATTGGGCCTGCTGCCACTCATAGTTGATGCAGTTCCTGTTCTTCTCTGAAGGGTTAGATCCTCCCACCGAGGGTGGGTCCATTGATGTGTCATTGTGGAGGGGTTTATCAGCACCTTCATGGTCTTCAGTGTTTGTAGATGAGTGTTCAAGGAAAGAACCCACCTTAGGCATCTGCCTTCCATTAGAGAAGTTCCTAGAAATTTTAAGTTGAAATAAAAAGCACTTACCGTAAGATAAAGGCCTACATAGACTTATGCACATTGCAAATGACTACAATTGACCATGATTTGTGACAGTTTTTAGTAACTGATTATTAATTATCGGGAGTTTTTGACTTTTTTGAAGTGGGAATAATTTGTGATGTGGATTGTGCATTACTAAAATATATATATAATATATTGGTTGAATTAATTATTTATTATCATACAGTCAAAGTATTGATTACATGCTGTATGTGTTGTATGTAAGTGATCACTGATTACTAGTTATTGATTATTTGTTGATTATTTGTTATTCTTTACCTGTGGTTGTGCAGTGGGTGGTCAGTGGTTATTGGCGTCTGAAAATGTGTCTGGTTATATAGTAAGTGGTCAGTGATTATTGATTAACTGTAAATCATAGACTGTAAAAAAATGGACATAGTGTCCGTGACGTCACTCGTAGGTTTCTGAAGAGCGTTTTTGAAGCTTAAAGTGGGCGAAGCCGGCCGCCGCCAT
>JAUCNO010001758.1:5844563-5869452 GCA_032353835.1 Enteromius viviparus
ACATATCAGTGTCATTGTTCTGTGTTAAGATGCTCACCTGTAATATTTTCTTATAAAGCATTTTTGTAAAAATTGCTAAAATATCTTAATTAAACTACTGCCTAGTCCTGGCTTAAGCTAAGCCCTGTTTATGAAACCGGGCCCTAATTTATTGTGATAATTACCGAATCGACTAATAGGGGAAAAAATGTAACATTACAATTTTTTTTGCCCATATCACCCAGCTTTAAGCACTAAAAGCAATTAAAATTGTGAATTAGCTTTTGAGTTTTCAAATAATTGAAAATTTTGAATAATTTGAATAATTTGAATAATTTGTTTGTTTTAGTGAATTTGTTATGTGCCTTTGTCCTTTTTATTCTTTTTTTTTCATTTCTATTTCTATTTAGAATTTGTTTGCTACAATTCTTCATTTAGTAATCTTAGTACATGCCAAGTAAACATTTGTTATTTATTTACATTTATCATTTAATATTTAACAGTTACATACATTTTAAATTTCTGCATCATTTCAATAGTTTAAAAACTTCACTCTTTCAGCGTTTTTTTTTTGTTTTTTTTTTGCCTTTATTATGACAGAGAACAGTTGACAGGAAGTGAACTGAGTGAGCGAAAGATTGAAAGGACATGATCAGAAAAAGGTCCACAAGCCGGGACTCGAACTCGAGACACCTGAAGTGCAACAACGCTATAAGTCAGTAAGCTTAAGCCTATAGGCGCTGACTGAAAACATTCTTTAATAGTTTTAGATAATGATCACAACACTTGTAAAAAACACTTTGACTGACTGAGTTTGGTACTGCTCTACAACCAATCACAACACTACTTTTATAGCTCCAATAGTAACTACAAATCTGAGGCTGGCGTGAACCTAAAGTGGACATAAGCTAGCTTTTAACGTTCTGGAGTGGTGTTCTGGCCTCAGATATCTGCCCAAGCAGATATTTGGCTCTGGTTCCAGTCCGGATGGTCAGACTGCAGAGAAGGCCTGTGGAGAAGGCCAATCTGCAAGCCATAATGTGCCTATTTAAGCATCAAACCACAAAAGGAGAAATTAAGTTTCATGCTTGTCTTAACGGCTAATCAGTGTTTAGCCTTTATTCGCCCCACATGGACCATGAGCAGGGTCATCTCTTATCTTATCTGTGTGATGCTCAGTAGCTCTACTGCAGCTCAGGGGCTGGTGCCAGAGAGCGCGCACACACACACACACACACACACACACACACACACATAAAAGAGAGAGATACAGCTATTTAAATGGACATATAAACACAGATACAAAGGCACAATTGTTTATATATATACATCCACACAGACGAGGACACAAAAAGTGCAGATCTCTTGACTCACACACACCTACTTGCTTTGTTACTTATCCACAAATACACAAACACACACACACTCAGGAAATGAAGAGTTCCTGATGGATGTGGGTGGCAGTAAATTCACCACAAAACTGGCAAAACACAAACACACACACAATCGGTGTACAATTAATTACGCCTTCGCTTTAGGAAGACATAGAGGGATATGGAAACTAGGGTGTGGAACAGCACTTTTACTGTAATTCTAGGATATTTACTGTCATCCTTTCTATTGCTATTATCCGTTAACTATTACTTACCAGCCACAGGACCCAGAAGAACCACTATGGCAATCAGTCCAACGTGAAGTATTGTTATTCGGCCTTCAACTGCCATGTTTTTTTTTTTTTTCTTTTCTTCAAAGACAATATATTGTGATTGATTCTCAGTTACTTGTACAGCTGTCGAGGCTTCAGACTGCAGTCATGCAAGAATAAATGTGCTTTGGAGAGTCCAGCATCACACATTTTTCCCAATAAAGCATCAAACGCAAGTAGTTCCTTTTGGAGTTGCAATGAAATAGTAAAAAAAACTATCTTACAGGTCTTGCATTAACCATTGCATTGCTTTTTTTCCTCCACCAGGAAGCATCACATGTAACCAGCGGACGGCTGTCTGTTGTAACAAAACAAATTAACAAATCACATCAAACTTTATTTTCTTCCTTTGTTCCAAAGCAGGCGCCCCATACATTTGCCTAATCAGAGTTTAGCGCAGTTATATGGGACATCCCGAGACCGCACGTCTCCTCGATGGTAACACAGTTTGTAACATCCGTTTCGTGACTCCTGACTATTAAAATGTCCATTTGTCGTCATATTCCTCGCGGTCGTTATCTTTGATCTTCGTTTCAGGAATTTTCTCTGTTTCCATGATTCATTGAGCTGGGAAACTGTACGTTTCGCGTTTGTCGTCCGTGCTCCTAACAAGGGGAACGGCAGCAGAAAACGGCCAGGGAGGCACAGCAGACCAGACAGCGACTGGAAACGCCTCGTCTTCAGATTGTCTCTGGGATCCGATTGTTCGATGTGGGGGCCGATTTGTAAGAGAAAAAAGGCGAAGCGCCCTCATGTGGCAGAGTCAGAGAATGACACCATTATGAAGACACTGAGGTAAATATAAAGGCTGACTAATAAACACTGCCCTCAGAGAAGAGCTGCAATTTTGAAGATTCGTGTTTTAAAATTGCCTAGACAACCAGTTTACACATATAAAATAATATAGTATAATTTACATTTAATTATTTTTATTCATTTAGCCGACACTTTTATCCAAAACTTTTGCGCAAATGAGGACAATAGAGACAATCAAAATAAACCAAAGAGCAATAATATGTAGGTGTTATGACAAGTCTCAGGTTTTTAATATAAGAAATCAAATGAAAACCAGTAGATAGGATAGGAAAAAAAGAATAGGGAACAAAAAGTATTTAAAAATGTTGTAAAAAAAAACCAAGTCAAAGGACAGAAAAATAACTATTGTTGGAGGGACTTTATTTAATTAAAAAAAAAAAAAAAAAAAGTAGTTAGGATAGAAATAAGTGAGTGTGAACGTTAGAGGGTCAAGCGTTATTATAAGCGTAATTTATTTTTAATAACAAGTATATAAACTAGAGTTAGAATAGAGAATGCAAGAATTAGAGGGTCAATTGAAGAAATATAATTCAGTTAAAAAACAAATAATTAAGACAGACATTAAACATGTTTGTTTTACTATATATATATATATATATATATATATATATATATATACACAAAAAGTGTATTATGTATCAATCATCTTTTTAATTATATTGTAATATTATATATTATATAGGCCTCTACTAAAATATTGTAGAAATGTTTTAATATTTATAATATCATATTTGTTTTATTTAATTTTATTTCAATATTAGAATTATATTAAAATATAACATATTATGCTCTCAGTTATACAGCAATATATCTTGTGTGCATAATTTCAAATTTCCAATATAATACTTTTTTTTTTACATTTGTTATCCTTTTTTAATTATACATAAGAACACATACATCTATGCATTATTGAATATACATTGTGTCTTGTACCTGTGACTTTTGATATTTTTACAGCATGATAGCGCCTATCTCTGGTCGTGGAGCAGACATCAGCAGCACGGAGGAAAACAGCACCACGCGCCTCAGCAACAGTAACGTAGTCTGGTGTGCGCGGGCACGAGCACGGAAGCGAGCGCGCACCTCAACGCCAGCTGTCCTCTGAGGGGGACCCTTACCGCCCCTCCCCAAAAGACATGTCTGCAACCGCATAAACCGGAGAATTCTGAGTCTTTTATCCTTTAGCCGTTGAGGAGGACCAATTCATAAATTCACTCGCTTCGATATTGCAGCACAGCTTCAGCATCACCTTTTCCACAGCGACAACCCATCGACCACCAGCAGCGCAGCAACGCCCATAGCAACGGCACTGCGCATCCTCAATCTGTTTCTCTGACCCAGCAACACCGGCCGCCCTCCACCAAAAACCAACCTGTTTTCCAACGACCTTCTGAACGCTGGATTCATATCTCACCGTTGTGTTTTCCTTTTTATCGCAAAGGACCATGAACGCGCCGCGTGCGGTTTTCGTCTCATCATCAGTCAAAGGTGCGTGTGATACACCGTGCGCTTATTTATCAATGCATTGCATATTATTGTTCTATTGTGAGTGGTGTTTTTGCACGCCGAATAATATAAATCCCTGAACCCGTTCTAGGTTATGAATAAAATGAGCGGTGTAATCTGTAAAGCATTGGCACAAACCGACATGCGCGCGGTTCATGGTGTTGTTTTCGTTATTCCTGAACGCGGGGTGCGGTGCTGCAGATTTCCCTCGGATGCGAGTCTGCGTCTGTCAGGATCATTTAATCAATCGGCAGAAACAATAATAAACGCATAATTATGGTTTTAACATGTCTGCATACAATTGTTTCATTGATGCAGTCATTTTATGTTATATGTATATAATGTTTGGGATATTTTATTTTTATGACGAATCATGTCACTAAAGATTTTATTTTATTGATGCATTTAATTAATTTGGTCTCGCAGCGTGTTCTGCATTGCATTAACAGTACACCTTTTCAGAACTGGTTGCCATGGCAAACGCCATGACTGAAAACAGGCTTTAGGGGGCACTATGTGGGTAAACAACATTACGTTTTAAACAACAACCATTACAGTCATTCAGCCTTTAGCTGACTGTAATCTTTATTTATCTTTTTTTTTATATTAACGCATAAAAATGTCTCTCACAGAATGTCAAACGAGGACACAGATGGAGAGAATTTTACAAAGTGACCTCAATCTTGTGTTTTTGTTTGTTTGTACATGGTAGAAAAAGACAAAGAGAGAAAAGGATGTGAAGAGTAATGCGATTGCAGAGAATGTAGTATATCAATGGGGAACAGAAGTTGGAGCCACACATGATGGATTAAGAGATTATGGATAGAGGCCAAGAGATAATGATTGTTTTACTGCAGGAAAGGAGGGTACATGCTGGGTCAGCTGCTCTGCAGTTTTTGCTGTGCAGAATAACAAAAGAAATTAAAAATGTAAAAATGATAGTCTAACCTTTAAAAATAATGATAAATATATATAAATGTCTATGGGTCTGTATATAAAATCGACTTCTTTTTTATCTCTTTAAAGTAGTCACTGGTCATTTCGAGAGCCCTTCCTCCAGCTGAAACACTAAGGGATCCTCCCTTCAACTCACCTGTAAGTTCTGGCCTATCAAGGACCTGGCAACGGCACGGGAGCTCCACCCACCACACCCTCTAAATGAGGGACAAGGCCACCCAGGTGAGACATTTAAGCTGTTTAAATGCTTTGCATATATATATATATATATATATATATATATATATATATATAACACTTACATATACTAACTGCTCAAAATTATAACATAAGAAGATATATATATATATATATATATAGTATATAAATTTAACCCTGATGTAGTGGGATCCTTTTGTTGCATTACGGCTGAAAAATACATACTGCCTTTAGAGTACCTCTTATTTACAAATTCTTATATTATTTAGTAAAATATCTAAATAACTCTCAAATAAAGAGGTTATTTGTAAAAATCATGTTTTTTTATTATGTTATCATGTTTTTATTTTATTAGATCTTTGGAACAGCTTGTGTTTGGAATGTGCAATGAAAAAACATCTGTTTATTGCAAACATCATATTATATTGTTATTTTTTTGCACACAAACACACTGGTATATGTTTTTTCTGTCCATCATCATATTATATTGTTGTTTTTTTGCACACAAACACACTGGTATATGTTTTTTCATATGTTGTAGGGTGAAAAAAGGTTGTTTCGTAATTTTTTTTGCATGCAAAAAAATATAAATGATAGTTTATAGTTACTGTGGTTGTTATGCTAATACAAGGAAGAAGAAGATGAAGAAGCATGTGAATGAAATGTTTTTAAAGCTATATCAAAACAAAAAGATTTAATAATCTTCTAATTGCCGATTTATGAATGAATCATTCAATGCTTAAACTGTTTGGCTAAATCTTTTTTCTCCGCTCATTCTTTCCCTTGTCAGACCCCTAGGGCCTGGGTAGATGAGCGGAGGAGAGGCTCTCACAAGCGATCGGCTTCCTGCGGCAGCACTGACCAACTGAAAGAAGTGAGACATCTAGAGTTATTATAACATGTTCTGATCCTCTTTTTAATTTATTAGGCTATTCACCATTTCTGTTTTGACTTCTTTTAGATTGCAAAATTGCGACAACAGCTCCAGCGGAGCAAACGCAGCAGCCGCCACCGCCGGGACAAAGACCGCAAATCCCCCTTTAATGGCAACCATGCCATCATCCAATCACAGGTGGGCTCCAATGCTTTCAAACATTTGTGCTTGTGTGTGAATAACAGGGGTGTTCTTGTACATCATTAATTATACCACCTTAACCTGGGCTGGTACACGCTGCAAAATTTGAAATAGGGCAAACATCTGGAGGATTTAATAGCGCCCCACTTTCCTGCATGTCTGTCCCAATTTTGAGGTCTAACCCTGTCCCGCCGGAGACTGGGGGACAGGGTTGTCTCAAAGGACAGTAGCTGGTTTTAGAGTGTCCTCTTGCAGCCTGCCTTCACCAGCAGAGACTTTGGATGAATAAGTCAACACATTGTATTTCTATGCGTGTGCATTTTTATAACATTTGTGCAATTAAGTTATACACCTCAGCAGTATACAGCAACCAAGCATGCAAATGAGCTCTCTTAGTAAAAGATATATAATTGTTTACCTGAAGTAATATTTCAGGTTTAAGCTCAGTCATTAGCATTTGTGCTAGCATATACCTCAAAAACCAAGACGACTCATACTTGTTTCTGAGAAATGCAACACACAGAGAAAGAATTTAGCTATAAAAAACCACAAATGACAAAAATCATAAGAGCATGAAGAAAATATTGAGAAGGAGCTTTTATATCACACTATACTCAAAAGAAGCACCCTCAAGCTCAGCAGTAATGGGCTCTCAATGGTAATGCTCTTTGTAGTCGGTGGTTTGTGTATAATGATGGAGCTTAGCCTGGCAGAATGTTTGATTTTTGGCAGTGGAGAGACTGTGAGATTGTGTATGTGTGGGCTCAGTGTGTGTGGGAGTCGTTCTAACAGGATTACACAGAAGGCTGGTTTCCCCTACAGCGGGAATGTTTGTGGACCCATACACACATTTCTGTAAAAGCATTGTAACCTTTCCTCTTTTTCACTCTCAGTCTCAGATGCCTAAAACCATCCTGATTCCCATCCCCATCTCTAAGTCCGCACCTCCCAGATTTCGGAACAGCATAGAGGGGCTCAACCAGGAGATTGAACGCATCATCATACGAGACACTGTGGAGAGGGAAGAGATCATAGTAGTGAGTGCATCTTTTTGTTTTCAGCAGCTATAGAGTAAGAAACCGGAGACATTTCCTAGTTAAGTGGTTAAAATATATCATTTCTCATTGTGTTATTGTGGTTGGGATCCATATACTATTATATTATGTTTTTACTAAAATGTGCAGTATAGGTTGTTTTTTTCATATTGTTACAGCGTAATGCAAAGAAAAAAGAGGAAAGAATGCAGCAGAGCTTACATTGTTTTCTTGACGTCTGTAAGACATTGTACAGTACGTTCAGTAAAACCGATGGATAAGGATCATGATTTGAAATGATGTGTTTCAGTCTTTTCGAACAGTGCTTGTCCAAACCGAAGGTACCTCCCATAATTTAAAACGCAACGTCCTCATTAGGAAAGAGGTGGATAGGGACCATAACAAAGCACAATCAATACTAACATGAATCCAACATGGAATCCAATCAACAAGAATGGCTTGTGTCCTACTCGTCCTAATTAAGCAAATGTGCATGTGTGTGTTTTAGCCACAGGACGTTCCTGATGGGCACCGAGCGCCCCCGCCCCTCCCCCAGCGCAGCAGCAGCACACGCAGTATTGACACACAGACGCCCTCCAACGGCGGCCTCGGCAGTAACCGTAGCAACAGCAGCAGCCGGGCTGACTCAGTCTCGCCCTCGTACCTCAGCATCCTCAACGACACGGTCGGAAACAGCCCCCTCGAAGACACACTCAATGAGAGCAAAGAAAGAGGTCGGGAGCACATGCATCATCATCATCAAACAATAAACTAACATCAGACTCTTTGAATCCCAAATATTCCTTTTTCCTGTCTTAGACCTAGGACCTTGGTCTCCTCTGCCCAAATATGCTTCGTCTCCAAAGCCCAACAACAGCTATATGTTCAAACGTGAGCCTCCGGAGGGCTGCGAGAGAGTTAAAGCTTTTGAAGAAAACCAGTGAGTAACCTGCTTTTGTAGACATTGTCTGTTGTCTTGTTAATGACCCATGACTTATCAATTAAGTATAAAATCGGGTTTGAAACTCTGAAATTAAATAATTGCTTCTATGTTTTTAACACAGACTCGGTTGACGGTGGTGCTGTACTTTCAGTGAATGTAATTTGCCCAAATGTTTATGAGCAATTTTATTTAGTCATTTTAAATTGATTTTAAGTGATGTATTTTTTCAACTTTTTTAATAAAATTTTGCTGTTAAGATGTTGTTATTTTAAATATTACTAAATAAATAAACAGAAGATATTAAATAAATAAAATTATAAATTAAAATTAATAATACAATTACAAATAAATTATATTTAATTAGGAAACAGGACTGTAGATTCAGCCCAAATTAAGCTATAATTACAGTCATTACGGACTGCTTTGCTACGTTGGAACTACATTTTAGTAAAATTCCCGTAAATTAAAGACAAATATTTTTTTGATAATTTTACTTTAAAAAGTATGGAAGCCCATTATCACCCTGCTTTGGTAAATCATAAATCATTAAAAGTCAAAATTATAACAAAAATTAGACAGAATTATGAGAATCAATTATGACAAAACCACTTATAATTATGAGGCTAGTCATAGTCAGTTATGGCACAAAAAGTCTTTTTATCTCATATTTATGACTTAATCCCACAGTTTCAGAGACAAGGGTTAAGACTAAAGTGTAAAATGCTAAAAAAACAAAAAACAAAAGCTGAATAAACTTCTTCCGACTGATCTTAAAATATACATTCATTGTGTCTCAGGATGGTCACCAGTCATGTTTTTTTTCTAAAAGGCACTTTAAAAATTACTTAAATGTCGCATTCGGAAAAAATGATCACTCTAGCCTGATCCTAGCTTAACCTAAGCCATGTCTGTGAAACCAGGCCAATGTGTCATAAATATGACACATTTAATCATTCTTATTTGGTTTAAATGGGCTTTCTTAAAAATGTATACAAGTACTGCTGAGGTGGGACCTTGGATGTTCTTGAAAAACAAATGGTACATTTGGATACCATGCTTCAAAAATACCAAGTCTTGGTTATTTTGTCATTAAGATTTTTTGAAAACATAAAAAATAGGGGATTTAACTGCCTGGAAAATTCTGTTTTTATCAGTTAAAAAGATGAAAAAGTAATGAATTGGTCTTTCCATCTTCTGTTCCAGGCCAAGGCCTCTCCAAGAGATTCCTCCTTATCTCTGCCCAGACAGAAACAAGGTGAACTTCATTCCCAAAAGTGGCTCTGCTTTCTGCCTGGTGAGCATCTTGAAGCCTCTGCTGCCCACCCAGGAGCTGAACTTCCGTAGCGGGGTGGGATACCGCAGCATCTCCCCCTCGTTGGTGCCTCTGGGTGGGGTCGCGGTGAGGAGTCTGTCCCCCTCCATGGGTCCTGTCTTATCCCGTGGACGCCAGTCCCCTTGCCTTCCACGACATCTTGAGGAGCCAGAAGGTTAAAACAGAACAGAGGAATCTCAACTGATGAACAGAGATGCCATTTTTCCCACACTCCTGTATCGTCTGATAGAGTCAGAGATTTGTTAGGAATTAATTAAAGAACCGGTTCTGAACAACTCCGAGAGATATCAGCCTGAAACTTGAACATGAGGGTTTTTTTTGTTGTTGTTTTTTTTTGTTATCTAAGGGTAATGTTAGATCGAAAGGAGGTTTTCAAGATGGTGTATGTATATAGATGAAACATTTTTAGTATTGCACTGCTTTTTACTTTCTCAACTATTTATTGCATTTTACCATAAAGCCTTTGAATTTTCTTATGTACAGCTGCATCCTTTAACCTACACATAAGTCTGGAATAATTATGATTTTGGTTGATTTGTGAATGAAGTCTCTTAAGCTGCATTTATTTGATTGAAAATACGGTAAAACGGTAATACTGTGAAATAATATTACATTTTCTAAGTGTAATTTATTCCTGTGATAGCAAAGCTGAATTTTGATCACCATTATTCCGGTCTTTAGTATCACATGATCCTTCAGAAATCATTTTAAGGTGCTCAAGAAACCATTTCTTAAAGTCATTGTTAAAAATGGTTTTAAATAAATTAATACTTTTATTTAGCAAGGATGCACTGAAGTGACAGTAAAGACATTGGACCAGTGACAAATGTACCACGTGACCGCCGTCAGGTTCATTTTGGCGCTTCCTTTGAACCCGGCAACATGGAAAGCTATGAGCAATGTCACATGTTGTCATCTTTTACGGAATTACGGCAATTACGAGATGACAAGAACGCAGCTTAATTCTGAAGGATCATTGACAGTGATTTTAAAATAAGCGTTCTTATAACAGTTCTTATAAACAGAAATTACAGTTACTACTGTATTTGAATCAAATAAATCCAGCTTTGGTGAGTATTAAGAGGCTTCTTTTAAAAACCTTAATTTTTTCAAACTTTTGAGCTGTAGTGTAAATTGTAAGTGATTTGATTTACTAGGGAAATGGAGGTTTTAGGTCACAATTTTGCTTGCTCATAGTTTACATGCAGTTCGAATAGTGCTGGAAGAACAACCAGAAATGTTGTAGCAGATTTGAGGAGGACTAACAAATGTGCCTGACTCCCACCACTCGTTCATAGGACACCATTTTTCTATCATCGTCTGTCCCTGCACCCAGTCTCGCCCCTTAAATGTATAGAACCCTTCCCCATATGCGTAATCTGTATGTGCTTAATGTGATTTGCTGGTGAGAGAAAGTTTTGATGGTACAGCCTGGACAAACATTAGGAGGAGACCGATTTAATGTACCGGACAGTATTATGATTATGATGCACTTATCAGTTCTGTTGCTAAATTTCAAAATTGGTTTAACAGAAAGGTATCATTGCTGTAATTTCAAGTGAGTGAAGGAAAACAGATCAGACTATCAGAGCACACTGAAAGACTTGTCATGTATAACAACGAGAGAAAATGGATGCAAATCATTTCAAAGGAGGCATGGCTTTAGCTAATAGTGAACTGATTTGAACTGTAGCATCTTTATACTGTGAAATTTACCATAAATCACACCGTAAAGCTTCCTTACTTCCAAAAAGAAAAAGAAAAATGTTGAAAGAAAATGGTCAATCCTGAACAAATTGTATGTAATTGCCTTAATACCGAATTGAAATAGAGATGTGTGTAAATTGGACAGGTGCCTGTTATTGAGTTTAAGTTTTTTCTTTTGTGAATACTTTTCAAGATGGGTGGAACTCTGGTTCCCTGTTTGTCCATCACTACGAGTTATGTCGTGAAGATAGCCTGGGGTCTTGCTCAGAGCCCGGATTTGCTCTGATTAAGAGAAAATGCCAATGGAAATTGGCTAGTGGAATATGCATCCTGAGCCACTCCCCGTCATACGGGAGTAAATAGGCGACTGGTGCAACCACTCATTAGATTTTTGCTGTTGATCCGAGGCTGCATGGTTGGAAGAACGAAAGCAGAGACTGTTCGTGTGGCGAGACAATGTGATCAGTGGCGTCCCTGTTCATTCTGTGATTCCCCTGGGTGTTTCACATAAAAGAGCAGCGCCCCCTATTGCCAGCGGCCAAGAAATCACGGGAAGGGGATGCAATGCCTCCCCACGTGGTTATGGCCAGTTCCTCCGGAGACCAGGGCAGTGGTACTGTGATGAGTCAGGACGCAATGCCTTCTGTTCCATCCAGATGCACTGCCCACCGCTGCACACCTCCAGGCAGGTCGGTGAGACCCATGGCCCCTCTCGCGATGAGGCTGAATGCGTGGCTAAAGTGTATGTGGCTGCTATCACAGCACATCACTATGCAGTGAGTGGCCGGTCACTCGAGAAGCACGATCTCATCATGAGGTTTCTTAGGGGGGCTAGGAGGTTGTGTACCGGCCTGCCTTCTCTCATGTTGTCTTGAGACCCCGGCCTGGATATGTGACCAGGGTTCCAACCCCACCTTTCTGTGATCAGGTGGTAAACCTGCAAACACTGCCCTGGGAGGAGGCAGATCCAGCCTTGGCGTTGCTATGTTCCGTGAGAGCCCTGCGCTTATACATGGACTGCACACGGAGCTTCAGAAGCTCTGAGCAGCTCTTTATCTGTTACGGAGGTCAGAAAGGGAAGGCTGTCTCCAAACAGAGGTTGGCCCACTGGATAGCATAACACTCCACCAGGAGTGTTGCCTCCTCCCTTGTGTGACACGCGGCGCCTCTCTGGCACACGGGGATGCGAGCGGCTTTTCTCCCAGTCGATGTTCCCTGTCCACGAACCCTGGTCGAGCATCCTCCAGCACCCCTGGCAGTCAGACTTGGCGCACCAGGCCCAGTACCGTTGTTAGCTTTGCCCCGAGTCCAGTCAGCCACTGTAATAGGCTAGGTGTCCACATGGCTGATTCCCTGAGAGTAATCACATGTGTGTATTCTTTCACGGTAAGGTTTCCCTGCAGGTGAACTCGTGTCTTCCCTTGGCAGACTACTCTGTCTCTTGCAGTTGCTCCTCCCCCTTCCGTGGGTGGGACCCTTCTCCAGAAGGCCCACTTCCCCTTTGTTCTGCGAAACTGCAACAACAAATAGAAAGATCTGAAGCAATCTTCATCAGGTTAAAATCCCTTCATTAGAGGCTATCTCTATGTCAGGAACAACGGCTTGGCTTCTCCAGTAGCGATGTACTCACCGCTGGTCACTACGGGTGCCAAGGCAAGCAAATTTGCGCTGGGGTGTAGGAAAGGTTACGACGCTGCATGGCATTTGTTGACACGCAGTTGCTTGCCAAACATTTGCAGTGCTGTTGGTTATGACGGGGGTTCAGTACGTGGCGCTTTCCATTGGACCCCAGTTTGTCGTCACAACATAACTTGTAGTGACAGATATACAGGGAACATCTTGATTACATAGGTAACATTTGTTCCCTGATGGAGGGAATGTAGACGTTATGTCCCACTGCACAACCTCGAACCTTCGCTGGGGGCCAGGGACTAGTTCTCGGCTCCTCAGCAAAACCTGATGAGTGGTTGCACCTGTCACCTATTTATACCCGTATAATGGGGAGTGCCTCAGGATGCAAATTCCACTGGCTGATTTTCATTGGCGTTTTCTTTTAGTCAGAGCGAATCCGGGTTACGAGCAAGACCCCAGTCTGTCGTCACGACATAACGTCTCCATTCCCTCCATCAAGGAACGAGGGTTACCCTACGTGACCAAGACGTTTCCTGACAGGATAAAATTGGATTTTATATTGACAAATAATGAGAGAAATAACAATCAGAAACTGAATACTACTCAGATTTATTTGCTCTCAAATGCAAAATCTCTCAATCCAGTTTCCTTCAATGAAATTGTATATTATTTAACTGAAACAAAGGCAAAGTTGCATAAAATAAACAGATGAAAGCAGCTGTGAATGGTCCAGTGTACATTCATTTCTTACAAAAAAAGTGATACAATAACTACTCAACACATAGTTCAGAACACAAAGTGACACTTCATAATGTTAAACCACTCAAGGACAAAACGTGCTCCATTAAATATGGAGTGAAATGTACAGTCAAAGCACTTCAAATCAACAAACATGTCTGCTTAAAACAGACGACATACATTCTAGAACAATCCGAGACAGTTTAGTGCAAGCAATAACTTGATTTCTTCAATGCAATAGAAAACCGGCTGGTCACTCCTGATGGGACTAAACTAAAATGATCATCTGGGATAAAATGAGATGTGTGATGTTTTTTAGGGCATTTACGTAAACCTGTGCCAAAAGTGACAAAAAAAAAAAAAAATCACACACAAAAACATTTTCACAAACACATTATAGTGTTTTGCATCACATTGTGACAGTGAAGAAGATTTGGGAGATTTCTTTTCAGCATTTCTATCACTGAAAACAAAAATGCATCACTTATGATTAGCTCCATTAAACTGTGACCTTCTCATTCACACCAAACTAATGGCACAGCACGCTACTTGCATATGTAGTTTACAGTAACACTTTTTTATTAGATTAATAAATAATTTCAGTTCTTTTATAATTTAGGGTTAAACTAATCCAGTGAAAGTGAGTCCAAAAATATTTGTGATTTACGCACAACTTCACACATTTTAGGTATCGGTCTTAATTAAAAATACAGTCTATAATCTATAATAGAATTCATAAATCTGTAACCCTGTTTCTGGACATTAAAACTCCCCTGTCGTACAAAGCGAATAGATATACACACACATTTACGCAGGTTTGGTCCTAGGCAAAACAGCCACTCATATACGAGATAGGCAAATCCTCATCTTTACATCCCTTTAAACATGTGCACTTAATAAAGTAACAGATACTTTATTCTCGGGTAACAACACTATAGTGATATAGAGATATAGCCTTGAACATTTCACCCTTCGGTGTCCTAATGAACGTACAGTAATTCACACGCACAGTGAACGAATGGAGAAAAGAGAGACATTCCCGTATCTCAGACAGACACCTTCCAGTGTTTTGTATGATAGAGATTTCTGGATGCTTCCTTGGCTCAGGTTGAATTGTTTCAGGAGAGGTAGTGATCCATCTCTGAATACAAGCTCGGGATATGCACTTCTTTCCATTAAAGAATATTTGGGATGTGATACAGCTCCAGATCATCCTTCACTGAGACAGATAAAATATACCAGATGACGAAAAAAGTTAAGCCATATTTGTAAGTAAAGCAAAATGAATTACATTAATAATACATCAACAATTAAAAATTCGTACATTTTAAATATGCTTTTATGATTAGAATACTTTTTAATTCTTCAACTAAAATACCTTTTACATTTTTGGAAGAGCATCATCTGAATTTTTCGGGGGCAAAATGGCAAATAAATATATGATAATAAATATATGGATACAAATTTTAAAAAGGATTGAAAAATTGAAAAATCTCCCTAAAAAATTTAAATCTTCCTGAAGTGTCTTATGAATATGTTAAATTAGTAAGCCTTTAAAAAATAATTATAAACATCTAATATCTCAGGCTATATATATAATGTAATGTTCATTATTATTTATATACTAGTATGTATTTATTAATATTTAGGTTATCTGTTATGTGCCTTTGTCATTTTTATTCAATTGTTTCCATTTAGAATTTATTTATTTTCATTTCAGTTTTCCAACTTGAATTTTAAGCTTTTTTTATTTCAGTTCATTTTCAAGGGAATGTGTGATTTTAAGTTAGTAAAAGTAAGATAGTTTGTTTTCCATCTAATATTACTTTATCTCACATTTATTTTCAAAATAAAAAAACAATATAATAATTTTAGTTAACAACATCAGCACTGAACATATATCTACAGCAAATCTAAAATCAGCCATATCAGATCAGAGCACCAAGTACCTGACCACAAGTCACTTCACTATCACTTTTCACTTTAAATCAACACCAAAAATATATATTTTTTTAGTACCTTTCAATGATTAATCGGACCCGAAAAAACAAAAAAGTTTTTACTTGCATAATATGTGTGTGTGTGTGTGTGTATGTATATATATGTATATATATAAATATACAGTATATAAAATTACACACATACAGTATATATTTTCAATATATTTACATGCCTATATTTATATTCAGATACTTTTTTATTATAAATAGATTTAAAATTTAAACATAAAAATTCTCTGAATTCTCTGAAACTTATTTGTCAGTGATAAATATAAATAAACTCACCTCAGGCATTGAGGAACTCCTGATCACTGCGTCCAATAGCGTCTGGGTTGGACAGAGGATCCAAATCTGCAAAGAGGTTAAACCAGGCAGACATGTCCTTGGAGCTTCCTTTAGGTGCTAAAAAGACAGAGATGAATCACTACAGAAACATTACAAACAAAGACCATTTATGTTTGTCTGTATCCATCTGTTAATTTTTGACGTCACATAAAACTCTCACCACTGGCAGATGGGTGTAGACTATTCTGGGTAGGCTGTCCTCCACTGGAAGGTGGTTGGATGGGCGGGGCTTGAAACATAGGCGGTGTCGCCCATCCTGAACAACAGAGAACGAATGTAAACATCGCAGAGACTGCACTGAAAACTAGTCACACAACACTTGTGTTGTTCGTTCCTCCAGCCAGCAGAGGGCAAATCAAAAGATTGTGCAAACCTGTGGCGCTAAGGCTATGGTCCAGGAGCTGTGATGGCAGGAAGCCAGTGGGTGTGTTCGTCGTTTCTGTTGGCGGTGTAGGAGCAGCAACGGGAGCAGGAGGGGCCTCAAAACAGCCGAAAGCATCCTGCCAAGCCTTACTGAACTCACTAGTGCCACCCGCAGCACCGGGACTCAGCAGATCCTGCAGGAAGGCCAGGTCACCTCTCTCGCCCTCCTCTTCTTTCACCCCTGCAGAGTCTAGAGCCTCAGACAACAGATCCCTACCTACTGCAATAAAATTAAGAAGATAATCAGGCTTTTATACAGCAAAAGCAAATGGTTTCTTCAGTACTGTTGTCTTGTCTTCTAGTACAAATATCTAAGCATTCTTTAATCAAAAAAACATTTAATATAATCAAGAAAATATACTTTAGAAGGCAAATTATATTACATGCTATGACTTGTTTTATGAAAATAAATTACAATTAGGGAAGTTTAATATTAAAAAAAAATTAAATAAACTTTAGAAAATAAACTAATTTTGTATTTAGTTTTTTTTGCCACAATGGCAGGTATTTTTGTTCTATTTTAATCTAAAACCGACATCATTTTGGTCTAAATTTTGGTCTAAAAAAAATTGTTTTGTGTTTTAAAAATCCAAATTAAATTAGTCTAAGCTTTAAAAAAATAAAATATTTATAGGGAATGAAAAACACTATTATTTTTCCTACCCCAATTTCTTACCAGATTTTATTTTTGTTCATATTTAATGTTGCCAAAAAAAAAATCTCATGTAATTTTTGCTTCTTAATTACATGCATTTTGGTTTTTAGAATATTTCTGTACTGTAGAATATGTACTGGAAAACAAGAAAAAATAAAGAATGTAAAAACGTTTTACAGTATTGTAGCGTAGCAGAACTGTAGTAAAAGAATCACAGAAAAGCTTCAAGAAAAACATGGTTGCGTAGTCAAAACATAAGAAGTCAATTTAGGTTTAAAATGTGAAAAAGAAGTCCCCAAAATCTTCCAAGAGTGCATAAAAATAAAAAAGAGCATAAAAAGCTGTGAGGGAAAAAAGGAAGTAAAATCGTGGAAAGTATAGTTTTTAAAAAAGCTTGTGAAAAGTTTTACAGAAACAGAGTCAGAAACACCTGGAGAGTTTGAACTGTGGAGAGGAAAATCTAAAAGAGCCGTAAGCATAAAAACTTTTCTAAATAATTCCTATGAAACCCAAAAGACTGATAGAGGGTGTTAAAGCATTGATTTTAGAGAGTAAGAACAGGCGCTAAGGGAGCCCTGGGCATTGAAGAGATGCCCAGTCAAGCATTTATACCTATTTCAGGTGATAGACTGCTGGGTAAGGCATCTTGCTTTTCCTCATGTGATATGCCTACGCCCCACTGAACAGCAGAAGGCACTGAGGCCTGCAGTATCTGAGACTGCATAACAGACATGGATGGGTGTATGGTTGGGGTCAAGGTTGGAATGAGAGAAGGGGTCGGGCCAGGCTCAGGGGTCAATAATAGAAGGTCGTCATCTGTGCTATCTCCACCAGTAGGACCTAATTGTTCATTCAATGCTGCAGTGCAGGGGCAGACATTAAGATGAGAAATACAAACATGCATACTATAAATAAAAGCTGCTTAAACACACTAGGAGTTGCACCAACTACACAAAAAGTTGATTACATTATTGTGTGCTCATGTAAGGATCTGACTAACAATTAATCTGATTTAAATTACTGGTAGGAATTTGCAGGATATATTGGAGTCACGTCTGTAAACATTAAGTTGTCCAGGCTAATAGGCGAATGCATGTGAGGATTGTTTATTGCCTTTTCTCATAGCAGCTGGAATAATAACTTATAATTTTGTTGGCAGAACCTTTAATGGTCAACTATGTTTCTGCTTGACTAGTCAATTAGTAGCAATGAGTACTGCTTCAAGGCCTAATATGCAAACAAACACACAACTTACCAGAGTCCAGACTGGCACACAAAGAACTGTGAGATCCTCTACTCTGCCCATCTACCGCACGAGTAGAAACTGTTACAAATACAAAGAAACAACATCATTTTTTTCATTTTTAAGAAACTTGAGTAAAACCATTAGGCAATTCCCTGTGTTCCCAAAATGTGCTTCAAAAACTAAACAAACCAGTATCTGATGATTCACCCAGCTGTTCATCTTCAAGTGAAACCAGACTGAAACATAAACATACAAACAAATTAAATGAATAGACAATCTGATGCATGACTAAATGGAGGCAGAGAAGATATTATTCACATTACTATGACACAGAGTATCAGATTAGAATTACAAAACACCTTACATTAAATCTAAATTGACAAATTGCAGTGAGTCACAGCGATATTTCTAGGAAGCGGTGAGGGTCATCACAGTTTTGTACGACAGCATGTCTAACACAGATGGCACAGGAATAAATACACTGCCTCATTTTCCTCTGCCAAGACAGAAAAACGACAGCGGAATGTTAGGCAGTGTTTCCTGTTCATGAAGGTAGCAGGAGTTTCTAAAAGAACTACAATGTTCCACTCACAGATCAGTAACCAGAGCCTTCAAAGAGGGCCCTCGCCTGAAGAGACCTAATCTGAGGGACACGGAGGGTTGCAGAGAATGAAGAAAGAAAGTGAATGAAAGATCTGACAATGAGAGGCAAGCAGGGCGCCTTTAAAGAAAAAGACATGCTTTGTTGATGAAAAAGAATGAAAAAAACAGAGCGCTAGATTTGTCTGTGTGAGATTCATTGGCCATGTGATGTATATGACACATAAAAAACCTAAAGAGGAAGCTTAAAATAGCTGGCTCAGGACCAAACTATGTATAACTGTGTTCTCACTTGTCTGGATGCATCTTCTTTTCTTCATCTTTGCTTTCTTCTGTTGTCTGTGCAGAGACAATCTGGTCCAATGGGTCCCTTAATTCCTGTAATGAGCCAAACGTAGTCCAATGAAATCTGATGAAATTTCATGAACAGTTTAATTTCTGGAATTTGTGCATGGATACCTACTTTAAGGGTAGTGAACTGGTAGGGTACATATCCTTTAAAGGCCTCATGGATGCCAGACATCACATCTGCAGTCTTCTCCCAGTACTGTAAGAGCGTTGTCTACAGAAAAAAAAAAAAAAAAAAAGAGTTCAGGATGAGAAAAGGTTTAAGTAAAACAGGTTTTAAGGAATAACAGGTGAAAGGAAAACAGAATTACACATTTTACCTGGTAAGTACATAAGGAATGTGAAAGCATGTTGCAGCGACTGGCGCCCAGCATGTCCACTTTCTGGCACACATCATTCTTCAGCTTATCGAAATCCACTTTTGTTCCTCTAACCTGGGCCTGAACCTGTTCACAGATATACACAGATAACAGACACTTCAAATTCCATGTTGTATACAGATCCAAGAACCCTCTGTAATTGCTCGCTCAGACCTTGCGAAATTTTTCCAGTTGTTTGTAAGTATCTGGGTCCAGTTCCTGTGAGACGTCCTTCATCCAGAGCAGAGCTCCACGGTACTCAGTACGGGCTTTCTCCATCCGGCTCATGGTCAGCAGAGTGTCTGCGATGGCTCTCCTTCGGAACGTCTCTACTTCCTGTTCCAAACGATGGAGAGGGGGACACAGTGCCAACCTGCAAATGAAAGAGGACAAGATGACAGGTGACTTAATCACATGATTGTTGAGTGAATGCATAGCACAGAAGGACAGAGATGCAAGTGAGATGCAAGAAATATTCTTTCTAGGGCTGCCAAAGTAAATTATAATGATTTTTAATAAATGTAAATAAGGGAAAGGTTTCTATGTTGCCATTATTTTTATGTATATATATATATACATACACACACACACATATACATATATATATATATATATATATATATAAACACACACACATTAATATGTTGATTTTGAAAAAAAACATCATGACACATTCCCTATTAAATCCTTATTAATCAGTATTAAATGATGACATCTGCACATATTGACTATCAAAACATCATGAAATAAACTGCATTAATGATCTGAAGCACTGATATGTTCATATTTGCAGAAGAGTGCCTACCTTTGCTTTGCAGAACAGCAGAGGGCTTTACTGGTGGCGTCCATCATACTGCCTGCTTTTGTTTTATCATGCTCTGCCTGGAAGCGCAAGAACAATCCGAGCTCATTCTCCTCTTGAGAGAGGTCTGAAGAGGGGACGAAAGAGGAGGCAAAAACAGGGTTATTACCACAATAATAACTCATAGTATTAGAAAAATATGCAGCTTGATTATATGTACTGAGTGTTATCAATAATGAAAACCACAAAAACACATTTGTAGAACAGTAACAGCATTCAATGTACCGTATTGCACTGGATGCAAAGGCTTTCAAAACAAGCTGAACAAGGCTCTTTGTGTTTGCACAAACAATGAGGGTGGAAGATCATGTTCCTGACTCACATGTGATTCTTTGCTGGTATTTCTCTATCACTTTCAGGAGTTCTGTGCAAGTGCTCTGGACTGAACGGAAAAACTGGAGGAAACAGATAACACATTATTAATAACAAATGCAATTAATAGTTCATTATATTTTTTGAATTACAAATGTTAAAAAGGAAGCAACACTTCTGTGTTTGTTGCAACGCACCCACATCTCTCTCAAAATATCTCTTCAGTATTTATATACTCACAGAACATTTGGTCACCCACACTAAAAATGCATTAGAACACAAAAATTGCCTTTCCAGTGTTGCTGTCATAGCAACAAAGGATGTTAAGTTCCTGACTGTCTGAGAGAAAATTAGAATGTGCTCTACCTGAAACAAGAAACTCACAGAAATGACACAAATAATATAAATGACTCATTCTGATGAGCTGCATTTGTTTTAGAGAGACATCCAAAAGCTTTGAGCAGCCAAATAAAGGTACAGGACCAATTCCAGAATTCAACAGTAGGATGAAAACACTGGGCTACAGAAAATACCAGTGAAACACCAAATCACATGCGGGAACCTTGAGAATAGCAGGAGCCCCACAATACACTGCAAAAAATGCTTTCCAAGACAAGATTTTTTGTCTGTTTTTCAGTCAAAATATCTAAAAATTCTGAAATCAAGAAGAATTTTTTATACAAGAAAAAATGACAACAAGCTAAAATTAAGTAACTTTTTGCTTTGAACAAGCAAAATAATCTGCCAATGGGGTAAGCAAAATATTCTTATTTCAAACAAAAAACATTATTTATTTTGCTGGTTTCAAGTAAAAACTCACTTAATTTTAGCTAGTTTTTTCTGAAAACAAGAAAATAATCGTTTTTTTGTCTTAGAAAGAAGTGTAATTAATGCTTTTAATCAGCAAAGATGCATTAAACTGATCAAAACTCACGGCAAATACATGTATAATGTTACATTTCTATATAATGTTAATTTCTATTTCAAATCGAATCCCAAAAAGTGTTCAGCGGCACAACTGTTTTGAACATTGATAATGATAAAAGCTTTTTAAACAACAAATCTGCATATTAGACCATTTTCTGAAGGATCATCTGACACTGATGTCTGTAATGGCCGCTAAAAATTAAGCTTACATCACAGAAATAAATCCCAGTTTAAAATATACTCAGAAAGAAAAGGCTTTTTTAATTGCAATGCTATTTGACAATTTTAGTGGTTTTATTGTTTTTGTTTTTTAGCAAATTAATACAAGCCTTGGTGAGCATTGCTGAAAATCTCACTGACCCCAGACTATTAAACGGTAGAGTAGGTGGTAATTTAGAAAATGCTTTTATCAAAAGTGACTTGCATTATACATATTACAGGACAAAATAGTGATACAGTGTCCTCCGCTAATATTTGGCACCCTTGGTAAATCTGAGGAAAGGTGGCTGTAAGTATAAATCTGCAAATCTGTTTATCCTTTTGATCTTTCACTCAAAAAATTCACACAGCTGTAACCTATCATTGAAGTAAAACAATTAAAAATAGGGAGAAATTCTTGTAATGAAATAAATGTTTTTCTCCAATACTTGTTGTCCACAATTATTGGCACCCCTAAATTTTCTTATGAGTAAAATATCTCTAAAAGTATATTCCCATTCATATTTACAATTTTGAGCACTCCAGGGTGATTATGGACTATCAAGCCATGGTTTCTAGTTTCACAGAAATATATATAAGAGGGAAAACAAAGCCAAAATTCCTTTAATTGTCAGCACAATGAGAAAAAAAATATATATATATTTTTATGATGTGCAGCAAAAGATAATTAAGCTTCACCAATTAGTGAAGTGGCTTTAAGAAAAGAGCTAGAGCAGTGAAAATGAACATTTTCACCATCAGGGAAATAATTAAGAATTTCCAATCAACATAAAATGTTAAGAAGCTGCCTGGAAGAGGACATGTGTCTCTATCATCCTACATGGCAAGGAGTAGAGTTTGAGTGGCTAAAGACTCTTCAAGGACCACAGCTGGAGAACTGCAGAAAATAGTTAGTAATCTCAGGGTCAGAAAACCTTTAAAAACAATTATCAAACAGCCCCCACCTCATCATGTTGTTTAGGAGGGTTTAAGAAAAATTATCCTCGCTCATCCAGAAACAATCTCCAGCATGTTCAGTTGTCAGACAGGACTGGAACTACAAATGGGACTGAATTCTATGATCAGATTAAACTCCAAAATGAGCTTTTTAGCAGCAAACACTCAAGATGGGTAAGGTGAGCACGGTGATAAAAAGTACTCCATGTGTACAATGAAATATACCGCTGTATTTTTGATGCTGTGGGCCTATATTTCTGCTGACATCTTGTTTAGACACATGGCATCATGGATTCTATCAAATACCAACAGATAACAAATCTAAAACTGACTGACTTAGAAATCTTTTAATGGGTCAAGTATGGGTCTTCCACTGGGACAATAATCCACTGTAATAAATGGTTCACTTCAGCAACCTTCTGTTTACCAGCCTTAAGCCTATTGCAACTACTGTGTTCAAGCATGTTTGTAAGTAAAGAATGTGTAAAGAAAAAATCATAGTCACAAGGAGGAAGAAATCCATATCTACTTCAGAAATAAAATTGACTACTTCTATGATTTCTTGTATTTGTACAGTATACTTATGTTGATTAAATTAAACATGGCATCCACCCAGAGTAAGGTCCATGTATGCTGATGAAGGTGTGAGACCTGCAGGTGGGGTCTGCGTTCAGGTTACTGTTTAACTCTAGCACAGCCCTGACAAACATGCAAGAACAACACCCTCAGGAACCATGTTTGTACAACAGCCTCTCCTAAATAAACACTGTTATTGAATTTGCTAACGTAAAATACCACCATTTCGTACCACAAGGATGATGCATTATTGTTTTAAAGTTAAAAGGAAACAGTCCTTTGTTACCAAACAGGGTAAAATCCAGTTCATATGATTATAGCGGCAGCTGTGACTAAATGGAGAAAGAACATAGATACACCTGTTCGTTAAGCAAGCAGCCGGGGGGCTAGTTGCCTGTCTTCTGCTCTCTACACTGGAAACCATCTAATGACCAGTAAACCAGGATATGTAACTGTGTATAGTGTAACAGCCCAAGGCATGGCAAGATTAGACAAGCTCACGTAAACAAACACACACACACAGTTCTTGATACTGTGAGTGGTCTAGATTTTTACTAGGTCTTGATTCCAAGTAATCAGCTACTTTCTTTTATAAAAGCTAACTATTAACCAAATGTCAACTAATGTAAAGTAGATCATCTCTCACACATGTGTCACAGACTTACATATATGTAAGTGTGCGTGTGTGTGTCTAAAAGAAAGTCAGTCAAGACAGAAACTGTGCCAGGGCCATTTAGACTGAATGTCTGGTAAAATCAATCACAGTTGATCCAAGTACAGCATCATCCAGAGATCAGTTCATCTCCTCTATTCCATGTGATCATGTGACTGTACACCATTAACCTCTCTATCTCATTCAGTTACTTCTCTGTCGTTGTCAGACACACACACACACACGCATTACACAAAAAAGAATATTTTAGTCATACACAGACACTGACAGAAAAGCCCATACCAGTGATGTTACAGTTTGACCTCTAGCTAACTTCATAGAGGTCATTTTACTGAATTAAGTGCGCATACCTCCAATTTGGCATCAAGATCTGCATCAGATGCCACCACATGCTCATCTTCTTTCTTTCCTGTTGCCTTGATCAGAACCTGCTTGGTCTTCCAGAACTTCTTCTGCATTCGGGCCATGACCGAGCTGTCCTCCCCCAGAACTGCTCTGCCACTGAACATGTCACTGGAGAACCTGAAAGAACATACCATGTTCTTCAGATATACTTGTTATTAAAAACAGAATCTAATTGGACAAAGTGAAGATACCAACCCATAGCTGTCCATCTTCTTGATGAGTGTGGCTTAAATCTGCAAATGGGACAGAAATACCAAGTTAGGGGTCAGTCATTCTTTTAATAAATTAATATATGCATTCAATTGCTAGTTTATAATGCTATGTTATTTCAAATATTTTAAAATATAATTTTATTTTATTCCAAAAAATCATATATATAT
>JAUCNO010001758.1:5869555-5884205 GCA_032353835.1 Enteromius viviparus
CTGCATAACTGTTTGCAACATTGATAATAATAAGAAATCCTTATTGAGCACCAAATCAGCCTATTAGAAAGATGGACCATACATTGAAAACTTAATGTACACAAAAATGCATTAACTTATTTAAACTATATCTAAAAAGTAGGCCTAATTACATTTTACAACAACACATATTTACTGTATTTATCAAATATCTGCAGTTTTGGTGAGCTTAAGAGAAATTTTACAGACTTTTAGAGACAAATATATTCTTATAATTTAATTCAAACATTTTGTTACTCACTTTTCCGTGAATCAGCGGTTGTATTCAGCAGACACTGAAATAACTGGATAAAATACCAAAATAAATGTGTGTTTTTTTGGTAAAATCTTTGATCAAAGTATTTCAATATTATAAATAACTGCACATTATAAGTTAATATTAAATAAATCTGAGCTTTAAGTAAAGTCAGATGATACATAAGAATACTTATGGCATATATATGGCAAAATAAAAGCAATGCCCTTTGTAAACTGTTGTCTTTTGAGGTAACAGCTGTTAGCTCTCACAATGACTGCCATGTCTCTCACGATCACAAATTCCCAAAATCAATGACACATACCTCATCCAAATATAAAAATAAACATAAACACAAATGAAAACGTTTAAGACAAATCTAAAGAAACTATAATAAGAACCCAAACAGCTGTTCTGACATTCACTCAACACCACTAATGTTTTAATGATTAGTGTTTAAGCTATCTCAAAGGTTGCTTTACAATTTTGTCACTAAATGTATAATAAACGTATTTTTTTTCCGCAAAACGCACTGTTTATAAGCTGACGCGGTTGTGATCTTACCTTGTCTCATTACAATGTTGCAAGCAGCAGCCTGCTCGCTTTTATCACATTTGCTTGTGTTTTTCTAAGCATTTTAGTGTACGTACCTAACTGCTACTTTGTTTAGAATAAATAGACTGAACCTTGTAGTCTTAGTGTATACAGGACTCTCTTCAAAGATAAACGAATAAATATTGTAAAAAGACAGTTACCGGATCCCAAACAAGATAAGGAGTCATCGAGCTCTCGCTGCGTTTCCCTATAATAACCCTTTTAACTTAACAACACATATTTAACATGGCGACTTCAGTCTGCAGTTCGAAACCGACACTATACGGGTCCTGATGAATTACAGTTTGCATTCACTAAACATGAGAGTATATTTTTTAGGAATTGTTATTAGGGCATCGCATTTCCTTACCCGCTGACGTTGCCTTGAGCACCGATGGGAACGTTCACGCACGTCATTCCCGTGAGAGGCAGCGAGAGCGCATGCGCAAAACAGTCAGCCCTAGACAAATTCATAGCTCTCAATGGATTGAGGAAAATATTCGTATGAACATTTACCCATCTTTAAGTTGTTTATTTTGCTTATTTTCCAACAGAAGCAGTACTACGCAATGCATAATTTAGAATAATTAATATAATAGAGTTCACTGGGAATTTTTTTTTCACTTTTAATATAAAATTCAGTTAATTTACAAATTGATTTTTTTTTTAATCTGTTTATATTTTGGAGATATATATAATTATTTATTTTATCATTACCCATTTATCCCCAAAAGATGGCGCCACTGACACAGAGAAACCCGTGTTGGCGTTCATCTCAGATGTTTGTTCCTTCGTAACTGTAACTAGTGGGTACATACTACATCTTGGTTATACAACAGGAACATGGAGAAAAATGAATAAAAAAAGAACACTTTAATATAGTTCATCTGAAAGTTTATAAAAAGTGTTAAGATTCAGATTTGAGATGATTGATGCATCCTCATAGTGTGTGACTTGTTACATAACTTTTGATATACTTATAACTCAAGGTGTACAACTGAGATAGATACAAATAGCTGTCAAAAAGATCAGGAAGCTGTGGTTTTGCTTGGTACACTCAGTTGCACGCTATCAGAGTGAAAAAAAAGCTGATCCAATGTCGCTTAGATGCCTACACAACCTTCTCACACATATGCAGTCACATCCACACCCAGATACATGTTTGATGTACACAGACATACACTCATACACAGACTGGCATGCCACCAACACCACACCCCTCAACAACCACAAATCTTTTTACCCCAAGACCCTCGTCTTCAACAATGTGGCCTAACCTTGGTTGAAAACAGCCAAGGTAGACAAAGACTTCTGAAGAGCCAAATCAAACTAGCAGTAAGCTTTCAGAAGTGAATAACAAGCTCAAGCATACCTGGACAGCAGACAAACATCTGCGCACTGAAGTCTGTCGGACTTCTGAGACACTCGGAAACCTATATCTAAACTCTATTTTTATCAATCAAGATTTTTTTAGCCTCCAGCTGGAGAGGACAATGGATGACTTGGTCCTTCCTCAGTCACAACACTGAACTGCAGCTTATGGTAATACCATGATAATGTAATCACACTCATTACTGACAACGGTTCAAGATCATTGTATATTGCTTTGTAATCCTTTTTTATTAGCCTGGTGAGACCGAATGAACATACAATGAATTCACTGAATCTTATCAGTCAACTAGAGCCAAATGGAGATTCAATTCCAAAGTTACTCCACCGTATTTGGGAATTGTAATAAACCATACATTTCATTAAGCACATTTGTGGTTTTTGTTGCATTGGGTTCAATAAAAGAACGCGTGAGAAATACAACTCAAGTACACGCTGCAAGTTGGGTTTTCAGTCACAACGTTGAAACTACTGCCAATTACAAGGGAGCCGCCCTTTCAATTTCACTCACATAGGAGTGGTTCATGATCAATAAGCTTAGCACTTGTCTGGAAAGATAGGAGGAGACTAATACATGCTTAACCAAAAGTAGGGCAAAAACGAGTTAAAAGTCTGGTGAGGAAATACTCCACCCCAACATGCAAAATGTGCAAGTGTTGTTCGTGTGTGGCCTTTAGAGTGTGTACTTACATTTGTTAGTATGTGTGTTGGTCATTTAGCATGCAGCCCCCCAACCTCCAACAACACATATACACACAGAGCAGTGGATGTTCTTCTACAAAGGATGCAAATGACAGACAGGAGGGTTCCATATCAGTCCTCAGATCAGCCCGTCTAATCCTCTCAAAGCCCTGCAACACAATTCAGCCCCATTCAGTGAGCCAGAGTCAGATTTCTAACCAGACGGAGAAGACTAGATGGAATATCATTCAAGAATTTTAGAAGAAACAGTTGTCGTCATCATTTACCCTTCCTTATGTTATACAATTTGTATGGTTTTCTTTCCTCTGCAGAACACAAATGTAGATTTATTGAATAGCATTTTAGTGTATTTGTCGATATTATGTAGGCCTAAGTCACTGGTACCAATGTTTTGAAGATAAAAGAAGGATATAAAGGTAGTGTGAAATTAATTCATGTGGCCTTGGTGGCCTTCTAAAGCAACATTTTTACTTGATCAGCCTTTATTAATCAAATCATTAGACTGATCAATGAAAACATACAAAACCTGCATCTAAAATCTCATGACATTTAATCATGTGCCATACAGGATCATCTGTGGTTTGATATTAAAGGGAAAGTTTGCCTATAATTAAAGATATTTTGAAAAATGTATGTAATCATTGTGTGTCTGGCAAGTCAATGGGGACCAGTAGCTATTTGGTTTCCCACGTCATATAAGGTTTGTGTTTTTATGTTAAGCAGGGGCGTCTCTAGGTTTTAAGGACAGGGGGGCTTAGCCCCCAAGAGATGCACACGATATGAACGAACGTAGTGAATGAGCACAAAATTTCACAAACAGAAAACAAAGACTGAGAAATTGTTTTCCTACTTTTTTGGACAGATTAAAGTTGGATGGAGGAGTAATTATTATTATTTCCACTGATTATAGTTAAAAAAGTTAAAAAAAACACCAAATTATTTAGGGGGGCTTAAGAATAGTTTAGGGAGGCTTCAGCACCCCTAAAATAGGCCTAACAACGCCACTGATGTTCAGCCTAAAAAAGAAACTCATACAGGTTTGGAACTATATAATAGGGTGAGTAAATGATGACAGAATTTTCATTTGTGGGTGAATTATCCCTTTAATGTTGGTTTGAGGTCTTTTTTGGAGTTTGAAAATGATGAATCACGTTGACTTTTTTGGACGAAACCAGCTAAAATATTCTTCAAACATATTCCTTTCTGTTCTACAGAATGACAGGAATTAAACTGAATTTGAATGCATTAAAATAATAACTTTTTTTCAATAGTACAGCTGGATGACAGAAATGGCTTACCACCCTTCGCGGCAAAAGAGTAAAACTTTTTTTAAATAGGCTTACAGGTTTTATAGTATATGCCAAAAGCTGTTGAATAACCAGAACTTTGTACTCAATTAAAGATCTGAGTGAACCCAGAATGTCACATCCATATGTTCTTAAAGATAAATAAAAATTTAAAAAAACAACTCATTTTCAATCTAAACAAAACATAATTCGATTTCAGTGGTCTCTCATTGACTGTAGCGCTTATACTCTTTCTTCTCACCTGTACAATTCAATGCAGCAGTGAATGGGCCTGTCTTTGCTTACTCTCCAATGGCTTTTATTTAATAAGGGTCCGTCACCGACTCTGTTCCCCCATAATAGTCTTTTCAGCTGTCTCCACAACCAAACAAGCAGGGATGAAAGAGAGAAAAAAAAGATCATGGGCAGTGGGCCATTCAAACAGGTGTCTCCTCTTTCCTTAATACCACCTCTTCTTTCTTCCCCCTGCCTCTGCTCACCTCTGTGAATGGGCTGGCCAAGCAGTGATTTGTTTTCTGTCGCCTTGAGGCTGGAACTTTAGTGGCCGACGTATAGACTTCAAGGCACCAACATGCTGCCTGGTAGATCTGCAAACAGACCTCAAGTTTCTTTTCAGCTTGTTCTTTTCTCTAGTTCACACAGCAGTCTGACTTAGAGGCAGCATGCTCTCATCTGAATCTTGTCCTATAATTCATCTGTTTAAATCATTATTAGTAGATAGGAAGAAAGACACATACAGAAACACATACAGATGGCCTAATGATGCTCAGAAAGGCCAGAATCTTATCTGGAATCATCAGACCTATTGTATCCTTATCAGAGCTTCTCTGCCCTGTCCCGAGGGCTATTGTCATGGCCTGTGGAGAAGGGAGGAAACCCTGTGCACTAGGGACATTTTTTATGTGTCTGTGTGTGTGATATCTTTTTAAAGAAGCAAACTGGCACATTGTATGTCATGAAAATATAACTCGTGCTGTTCACTTTTATGCCAACTGAATTTATCATTTATATTCAGCTCTCAGAAGATTTTGGCATGGTATAGGATAATGTTAACGTATTTGATCTTGGTGGAAAAGATGTAGCTGCTGTTGTTGATCTAGGTTATTGTAGCTGCAAAATAATTACAGGAACTTGGAGTGTTTAAGACATACTTATGCAGCACCAATAAATGCACGAAAGCATTTAAAATAACCTGTAGCAGATCTTTACAGATGGAGCTAGGGAAGGTGGAGGGTTTTAGTGGTACTCTGAAAGCACGCTACAGACTCTAATGCATGCTAATTATCTATATGATTGCAAAGCAGCAATCTCATTGGCTGCGTATGCAACATGAACCAATCGGCTTGCGCCAAGAAGTTTACCACTTTGAATCACTAGCCTGTTCCATCTAGAGTTTTATGATAAAACTAGACATTTATCTAATGAGCATGTCTTTTTGAAGAAAAGTAGAAAGACTTTTCTTGTAAAACATGCTCCAATAATCTTTGTATAATTCGTTTAAAGGTTTATTAACCATAATTAGGCCACTTATGAAAAAGAAGTTTATTCAAGTGTTCTATTAGCCCCAAGGAGTGCTGATATAGTAGTACACTGATATTTGTATACTTAGTACATAAAGTTTACTATATACTAGGACTTTAGTTAAGTATACTACTTTTTTGGTGAGGGTATAACACATATCTCAGTACAGACATATCAAGACACACAAAGTACCCAAAATGGAACAGTAATAATAGTACTCGTGCACCATGCACAAACAGACACTTTATTAATTCAGTTCTACACTTCTTATGCTATTGTTCTTCTTTTTCGCCACATGCATGTGAACCTCTGAGGACAGCTGTCTTCAAACCTCTGTCATCAACCCAACGGTCAACTTCTTTTTGATTGCAAGAATCAGTGTGGCACACACAGGATGAGGAATTTATACATTCATGGATGACAAGTTCTTTGCCACACTGACACAAGAGAAAACTACAACGAGCGCATATAGATTCCGCACACTTTCATTCTCCTACTCAGTCTTTCTTTATGCCTCTGTGCCTTTGACACCTCTGTGGTCTCTGCAGACATAAAAGGCACCCGGTTTATGTCTTACTGCAGCTTTCTTTCATCGTCCCACACGCACACATACAACCACACATAAATACACACAAAAAACAAAATCTGATTTCTTAATGTTCCTGTGGAAAATCTGTGAGACACAAATTCAGATTTCAAAAGAAAGAGTAAGTTCCATTAAGCAATGGCCTAATTCGTATTAAAAATGTTATTCAATGACTTTGAGGTTATTTTACAACACACACACACACACATTTCACAAAAAGCAAAGCAGCTTTTTTTATAATTATAAGAAATATTATATTAGAAATATTTCTGAAGACTGGATACTGAAAATTCAGCTTTGCCATGACAAGAATAAATGAAATAACATGTTAAAATAAAAAAAGTAGAATACTTTAAAAAAAAAATTATACTTTTTCTTACAATATCACTATTTTTTCATCAAGTAAATACAGCCTTAATAAGCAAAAAATCTCTCCAAGTTATTAATTTGTTAATGAAATATACACCAATTATATGCATTTAATACATTTTGACTACACACACAAGCATTCAGATCACCTTACGGCTCTTCCAGTTTGAGAAGCCGTTCTCTGGAAGCCATCTCTGTTGACTGGGGGCAGGTGAAAACACATGTTCTCCCAGAGGAAAGTGCACACACATTGCCAAAGGGGTTTTGTGTCCAAGAAATGCCCTTCCTTGCACCCTACAACCAGCGATAGGTATGACCTCTCATTTTAGCCAGGTGTCCCAACCATGCTATACGCCTCCGTTCACTAAGCAGCATCTGTGCCTGTTACAAGCCAGTATTGAATGACTGATATACTATAGAACACAGAGTATGGGATGTTCTCTGCTTAAAAGTAAAGGAGGACTCTTTGTGATAATTTGCCATTGTGTTATGATGCCACATGGCTTAGCCTCACACAATGATCTTGAAACAGAACATATTAAATACAAATCTTGAGTGTCACTTTTTCCCAGTTGTCCCTCTATACCTGTAAGCATATGCATATAAATGAGTTAAGTTAACTTCGCTATGGGGTTTGGGTGTTTTCAACAAAGGAAGAACTGTATGATCTGTGATCACTCAGACTGCCTCTGTGATTTTATCTGATCATTCACACATTAGCACCTCCTAAATGTGATAAAACAGCCATTCAAGGTATGCAAAACATAAACAGCTCAGAGCACTTAAGGGATTAACATACAGTATGTGTCTATATGCTCAAAACTCTCATTTTTTAAATTAATTTCATTTATTATTCACATGGAAAGTGTTTGTGTATACTTTTCACAGATCAAGACCAAAGTATGGCAACACTTTCACAAGTATGTGAGTGTGTGTCTGCAATCTTCGCATCTGAAATGTAACTTCTGCCGGTATGACATTTAAAGGTGTTTTGAAAGTTTGTGAGTGAGCCACTTTTGGGAATTCAACATCTCTATAACAATTCAACTGACTGCCATTTATGATGCACACCAAACAATATATGTGATCTTAGACCACAAAAACGGTCATAAGTAGCATAGGTATATACCACAAGCTAACAATACATACATGTCAAAATGACCAGCTTTTCTTTTAAGCTAAAAATCAGGATATTAAGTAAAAAGCATATATATATATATTTTTATTATTATTATTATTAATTTATTAGTAATATGCATTTCTCTACATTTGCACAATTTTAAAGGCGATTTTCTGATTTTTAAATATATTGTTTTTCAGCCCAGCAATACACTCATATCCTAACAAACCACACATTAATGGCAAGCTTATTTATTCACCTTTCAAATGATGAAAAGCTTTTAAAAAAATTATGACTGGTTTTGTGGTCACATATAGCCTATAATATAAACAAAGGCAAACTCTTACAATTATAAAGTACTTTATTTATCCCTATTTGTGATTTAAAAAAAACATATGTACATTTAACAGACGCTTATCAAAACAAATAATGAGAAGAACAAAAGCAATCAAACCAACAACAGAGCAACAGCTTTACAAGCGCAGTTACAAGCCTCAGTTTTAACGTATTTTTGAGACAGGCAAAGTAAACCGGTTTTGTGCGAAGTTTCTGCAGATATAAAGCTGATATACAGATTGTCGTTTTCTTCAATCACACATACCAAACTCGAAACACGAAAACAGGAAGAGAGTGTTTGCGAAAGACTGCGATGGGAGTCCTCTGTGAGCACGAGCGAGACTCCAGAGCGCGTGCTGTGAGGGGCGGAGCTTCTGCGAGAGAGTGGGGTATTTAAAATCGTCTGCGCTCCACAGAGCACTGTAGAAACTCACTGTACGCTTACCGGAGACCGAGAGCAGTGGAGGATTGTGCGTAAAGATGGCGTATTACGAAGTAAGACAACAGTCATGCATTTACTTAAAAAAGGGTTCTTACTGTATTGTAGTTTAATTGAGTAAAATGTCTCTAACATTGCCTCTTTTTCTTTTTTTTTTTGCAGCACATCGTCTTTGAAGATGATTCATCAGCTGATAACAGCTCCGAGTTCGGATCGGGAGACATTGGAGCCAACTTTGAGGTTCCGTGCGATTTGGAGGTCAGTCACGACTTCCAGAGGATCTTCCTTCCAACCGTATACGGAATCATATTTGTTTTGGGTCTTATCGGGAACGGACTGGTTGTTCTGGTAATGGGCTGCCAGAAGAAATCCAGAACCATGACGGACAAGTACCGCCTGCACCTTTCAGTGGCGGACCTTCTGTTTGTGCTCACGCTGCCGTTCTGGGCTGTGGACGCAGCCAAAGACTGGTACTTCGGAGGGTTCATGTGCGTGGCCGTGCATATGATTTACACGGTGAATTTATACAGCAGCGTCCTCATCCTCGCCTTCATCAGCCTGGACCGCTACCTCGCCGTGGTGCGCGCCACGAGCAGCCAAGCTGCGAGAAAACTTCTGGCCAATCGCATCATTTACGTGGGCGTGTGGCTCCCCGCCGCGCTCCTCACCGTTCCCGACCTGGTGTTCGCCAAAGCGGAGACCAGCTCTATCCGCACCTTCTGCGAGCGCCTCTACCCAGAGGACTTTATGACAACCTGGGTGGTTATTTTCCGCTTCCAGCACATCCTAGTGGGCTTCGTGCTGCCGGGGCTCGTGATTCTCATCTGCTACTGCATCATCATCTCCAAGCTGTCGCGCGGCTCCAAGGGCACGCAGAAACGCAAGGCGCTCAAGACCACCGTGGTTCTGATCGTGTGCTTCTTCGTCTGCTGGTTGCCGTATTGCGGAGGGATCCTGCTGGACACGCTGATGATGCTGGAGGTGATTCCTCACACCTGCGAGTTCGAGCAGGGCTTGCAGAAGTGGATCTTCGTGACGGAGGCTCTCGCGTACTTCCACTGCTGCCTCAACCCCATCCTTTACGCGTTTCTGGGGGTGAAGTTCAAGAAGTCTGCCCGCAGCGCTCTATCCCCCAGCCGGGGGTCCAGTCTGAAAATTCTGCCAAAGAAGAGAGGAGGGATGTCATCCGTATCCACAGAATCCGAGTCTTCTAGCTTTCAATCTAGTTAACCCAAGCGCGCTCATTTTGAACTGTGACTATGCTCCCAAATATTATATTAATGACATGAAATTACCAGTTGTATGTGCTTTGTATCGGAAGAATACAGGCTGAGCCTGATTGAAAAGTTGCTAGAATGTAAATATGTCTGTCAGTGTGGCATCACATACTGAATGGCTTCCAGTATTACTGTAAAATCTCTTTGTAGTGAGAAGAGGTAATGTGAACATACAAATGTGTTGATAAGATGTTTACTGTACATATCATGTATATAGATTTTTTATCTGGTTCCTTTCTGCACTTATGTAGACCATTGCATTTATTTATTACACGATAAAGGGACTGAAATAGGGTCCATTCAAGTTTTAAAAAGCTGCTTTGGCAATTTGAAGTCCTCGCAATAAATTTTTTTGAGTGCTCAAAACTATTGTGTGTGACTGTGTTTTGACCGCTTCCTTCAAGCATTATTATTTTATAGAACACGATGATGGAGTTTCCCTACAATGCCCACCGTTTATACTTTTACTATGCAGAGACATGTGACATTGTTGAGAGTGCTGTTACTGTTAATCAGCCCAAACTTCTTCAGAATGGTCTTGTGAACTCATGTGGAGTGAGAAAGTACAACAGATTCTCAGTCTGTAATCTCCCCCCTTTGATGCAAACAGGCAACGAATGGGATTCCCCGAGATGTAAACTCTCTCATGTCTGACCGAACACACCGAACATCCCTTTATGGGATCCTCAAAACGCTGTAGAACACATTCAACCATGAACAAACACAAACATGAACTGTTTTTATATGCAAAATAGTGCAGTCTTGCATTGACATCTTGTTTTGGTTGGCGTTTTAAATTTTGCTCAAATCTTCTTCATTTTGTGTTGTCCGTTATTCCGTTATTTGCTCCTCTACTTAACACTTAAGTAGTAACTCATGGTAACATAACAAAACAGTGTTGCCGTGTGCTTGACAATAACTGGCACTCATACACACAGCCTATATGAGTCACAAAACCTCATGTTCAAAGAGTTACAAAACCTCCATTTGCGTGCTGTAAAATAATATGCAACACGAGGAAGTTTAGGTAAAAACCCACTATTCGGGTTAACGAGACCATGCCCGTAAACACATTTGCTAGACAAGCACAGTTCAGTAGATGTAAACACGTGTTAGTAGTACACGATTTCCCTTTCTGTGGAACTTAATATGAGGTAAATAGCCTTCACTTAGTCGAAACCGTGTGATAACCCTACAATAATGCAGAAATCCATCTAGAAACTGCAAGCAAATTGCTTTTCTTAGAAGCAACTTCATTTTTGTAATAGCTGAGAAGATGAGTGTTAGTAGATGTTTGAAGTAAGTTCTGAAGTTCACACAGACCATAAAAAACTATGCAAATTAAATGATTATGGGGCATTTAATGTATATATATATATTGTTTTGATAAACTGTTTTGATCAAATAAATGCAGTACTGGTAAGCATAATAGATCTCTTTCATAAAGAAATATAAATTAATTATTACAAACGTTTGATTTGAAAAAATGGTTACCGGATTGTTCATTCTGTTCATTCAAGAAGATATCTTTTGTAAATCCTTTTGTATGGAGTTTACGTAAGCAGCCCACATTTATTACTCGCGGTCCATGCATGACGGTAGCATTCAGTTCAAATGGGGTGAGGATGAACCACAATAAAACCATGGGAGGTCTTTACAGAAGGAGAAAGTATTACAGCAGCACACAGCAGTGTAGAGCCATAGGAAGCAAGAGCCTGTGACCTCTGCATTGCAAAAGCTGCTAACCAGGCCACCGTGTTAAGACGTGGAAATGTGTGAGAGTTGACCCATTGAGAGGCAAAAACCACGCGTAAGGACAATACAAACTAACACCGGTGACTGGACGGCCCGTTGAGTCAGAGTAATGGGTTCTAATGTAGAGTGTGAAAGATTTGCATGTCTGAGAGTGTTAAGTGCCCATCAGGCCTCTGTTCCCCCGGGGGCTGTAAGAAAAGAGAGTGGTCAGTGAACATTCCTAAAGAGCTGATCATTTATTTGGCTGTTAAACCCTCTAGTTCACCCTGTCAGTCTGAATATATCTCACTCTGTACTCATAGACAGACACAGAAAGGCAGCAACTTGCCTTGTCATCCAGTAATAATATCTCTATGTATAAAATTCCAAATCTTGACACCGGAGAATAAAAAAAGATCTGTTTACTCACAAATGGAAACTCTGACATCATTTACTCTCCCAAACTTGTTTGACTTGATTTTCATTGGAAGACAAACGAGAGATTCTGAACAACTGTACTGGCTGCTCTTGTCTGCATTGCTGCAAAAACTAAAGGAAGTGTTAAAGGCATAGTTTGGCTTTTTTTCTTCTGTTGAACATAAAACATCTGAAACATGCATGCAATGAAAGTCAACGCTCACCAGAAAATGATGGCCAAAACGTCTGGTATCACTTAGACTAAGGAACACAATTCACTAAGAACTAGTTGCTTTTTTAACATGCACATTACTAGCACATTAGCTGTTTGGTAGTACTTAAAAAGCACATATTAAATGTCTTCTTTTGCATCTAAGAATGAAAGTCATACAGGTTTGAAACAACATGAAGGTGAATAAATGACCTTTTTTGGTAAACTATCTTAAGGCTTCAAAAAGACAGACAAATGACTTTTATAAGTAACTTATACGAGCCATGTCCTGTATTCAAAATCTTTTAGACCAGGCCAAAATATAAGATGATAGTTGCTGACATGAAAACAGAGCTCTCACTGGAAAATCCATTAGAAGAGTAGCCATCTCTGATTCACGAACGAAAACAAATCTTTTTATGAATCTGTAGATAGTAGTCTGTGTCTCAAAACCAGTTTAACTGATTCTTTCACAAAACTGGCTAATTTGGTTTTCAAATTCAATTTGAGTGACATCAGTTCTTGAGAACAGCTCGTGAATATTTTCAACAGCAACTTTGGTTTCTTATCCAAAGCTATTGTGTGAATTCAGAAAACATAAAAATATCATAATGCATGAGTGATAGAGATCACTTCGACTGAATTAGCAAGAGAAAGACTTCTTCTAAATGTTGTATGTTCTACAAAGAAACAAACTGGAACATAAAGGTAGGTTTATTGGTGAATTATGAGCACTTACAAGAAGTATCATAAATAGCCCAAATGTGCCATGTCCTATATGCCAAATCAAGTGAAGCCATATAATAACTGCATGATCTATTCAACATCTGAAAGATGAATAAATAAGCTCTCCATTGATGTGTGGTTTATTAAGACAGAACAATATTTGTCTGACTATTTGAAAATCTGAGTGTGCCAAAAATCTAAATATGGATCAAATCGCCCTTAAGGTTGTCCAAATTAAGTTCTAAGCAATGCATATTACAAATCAAAAATGATGTATTGATATATTCAAAGCAGGAAATTCAGGAAATAATTCGTGGAAGATGATCTTTACTTAATATCCTAATGATTAATGATTTTTGTGGCATAAAAGAAAAATCTATAATTTTGATCCATACAATATATTGTTGGCTATTGCTACAAATACACCCGGGCTGCTTATGATTGGTTTTGAGGTCCAGGATCACATTTTTCTGTTTCATTCTTACAATTGATCTATTCACGGAACTCAATCTGACCTGATATGTTTCTGACCAGCTAGTACATTCGTCAAATTATTCTGCTGAAGAAAGAAACTCAAACCGTTTGGAATGACATGAGTGTGCGTAAATGATGTAAAAATGTAAATATTGAGGCAAAACAATTCCTGTAACGCTGGTTAAAAGCGTCCACAAACCCCACCGTGGGCTTCGTTTCACAGCTCTGCATGTGTTTTTCCACTTACGAGCAGGGTGAGGGTTAGAGGGTAAAGCTATTGACATCCATAGCGCAGGAAGGAGATCATGTCTGGGACCATTAGCGGCCACTCACAGTTCCTGCTAGATTGACCCTAGTGGGGCAAAGAGACACTTTACGACCCCAGTGACCCCCAAAACCTCAGCATGTTTACCCAAAAGGACCGGAGCCACAGAGGTCAGTAAAACCAAGATCATTTACAAATGAATCGCAGTTCCAGGGGGCTTGAACAATGACCAAACAAATGCTACTGTATCAGTAAGCAGTTTAACACATGTCGGACAGTTCTTACAGGCCGACGATCCAAAATACACACACTGTCATCATCATGTACAGCCCTGATACTATACACATAATCACAACACTCTACGTGTATCACAACACTATCTCACCACCCAAGAGCCCGTTGTGTGATAAACGGATAAAAGTGTGTGTTATTGTAGGGGAAGTGGCTGTTTGGAAGGCAGTTTCCTGCTGAAAACCCACAGGGACACCAGCTCCCGCTGTGAAAATACTTATGGGGTCTGACTACAAACCATTTCACATTTTTCCCTCTAGAACAACAATGCTACATTTCAGCAGGTTATACAGATAACAGCAGATATATGACAGAGTCAATAGAAATGCCTCTTTAACCTGCATATATTATGTTGATGTAATAATGAAATACTTAGTGATAACTGGTTTGTTTATTTGAGTTATGTTATAGTAACACATTTTCATTCATCAAAAAATTAAACATTAAATAAAAAAATAATGCTGTCAAACGATTAATCGCGATTAATGGCACACAAAAGAAAAGTTTTTGTTTACATAATATCTAAATGTATACTGTGCATATTTATCATTTATATATAACAGATGCATATATATATATATATATATATATATATATATATATATATATATATATATA
>JAUCNO010001758.1:5893305-5912277 GCA_032353835.1 Enteromius viviparus
ACCTATGAAGAGAGAGACCCCAGAACACATGGAGACACTACAGGAGTGTGTGTGTGTGTGTGTGTGTGTGTGTGTGTGTGATTGAGTGTCAGTCTCGGAGTGTGTCTGGAAGGATAAAGGCTCTTGGTCTGTTGTTCTGGTGTAGATAAGGCTCTTCTCAGCTGTTCTCAGTTCTGCTGCTCGTTTTAAACCTGTATTATTTACACTAACTAGCAGTGGCTATTTAAATTAGTTTGATGTTAGCATGAAATGAAATGATATGTTATGATTTTTTTTGTGTAAATTATTCATCAATAAACTGGACATAACTAGAAAAAAAGTAGCTTAGTTTCTCGGAAGGAACGGTGGGAGGAACGTGTGTTAGATCAGTGGGTGGAAGCGGTGTTGTTGAAGACGTCTCTCAGACGTGAGAGTGTGTGTGTTTTCTGTGATTTCTGAACGCCTGAGTGCTGCAAAGGAAGTGAAGTGAAGCGGTTTCCTCTGATAGTTTCCTGCTCGTGTGTCGATGACAGTCTCTTCATTCGTGAGCTGATCTGGAGATAGAACCGGTCTGATGTGGTTCGGTCTGGTCTGATTCTCCAGCGGTGAGTTACTCTGCTTACTTTCCTCAGGGATGTCCGGTCCTGAGTCGGTCACCACGGCAACCGGCGTGTTTGTAGATGAGACGGATACAGCGAGCCTGTCATCACCGTCACCTGCGCAGTGACCTTTGACCCTATCAGGCAGACAACACGTGTGTGTGTGTGTGAGAGATGAGCGAGGAGGACAGTGTGTGCTTCTCCTCAGGAAATAACACAGAACGAGGCGTATTTTGGTTGAATGAGTGAAGAGTAGCGCTGTACGCTGAATCATGTGCTGATGTGATGAGTGTTTGTGAAGTTTTTCTTTTTTAATTTATTCATTTAATTATCAGTGTTTGTGATGATGCTTGTGTATTAAATCAATTGTGTGTGTGTGTGTGTGTGTGTGTCAGACCGGCGTGATGGCGGAGGAGCGCTGTCCTCAGCTGGTGGATTATTTCGTGGTGGCGGGTCTGGCAGGCGTCGGGTCTCCGCTGGACGAGGAGGGTCAGCAGCGGGGCGTGAGAGCTCTGCAGCCGGTCACTGATCTGGCCGTGATCGCCCGGGGCCTCGGGGAGGACGTTCCTGAGGGATTCACCTGCATCGAGAAAACACAAGGAGGCCACCCGGCCGAGCTGAGCGCAGGCCTGCTCAACAACACACACATGTTCCTGTGCTACCGCAGAGGACACGACAAACCACCCGTCGTCGAGCTCGGGTCAGGAACCTTTCCCAATCAGACTTTTATCTTTCATGGGCATTTTTCTAAATGTGTGCATCATCCTCTCAGTCATATTCTTACGTTTAATCAGACTTTCAGGTTGTTGATGAGATCAGTATTAGTAATAGGGCTGAACGATATATCGTTATCGTATCTATATCTCGATATGAACTTTCAAGATATTACTATCGAAAAAGCCAACGATATAGACGATAAAGATTTCCCCTCTCCGCGCTCGCCCCGCCCTGCATACATCCCTTGCAGTCACACAACAAACATCAGATTCAAAGGGAGTCGCACACCGGACGAGAAAATGTAAGTACCCAAGTACCCATCTTGTAGCTCAGAACTTGATTCGAAATTGAACTCGCGCGTATAGAATGTGTGCGTCTGGTGTGCGATACTTCGAGCTGTCCTAGACGCGGCGCTGCGCTTCTAGTCCGGTGTGCGACCCCCTTTACGCCGTACGAGTCGACGTCCACCAGACACAAAGAAATTACAGACGCTATAATGGTAATTTATGTTCTTAAGTTCTTAAAAATAAAACTGCACCTTCTAAATTTTTTTGTATTATGATGTTTTTATTTTTCTGAGAAATGCTTGGTTTTTACCGAACCCGTAGTCATATCATATCGTATCGATATTGAGATATCTGGCATGAAAATCGAGATATGAAATTTTGTCCATATCGTTCAGCCCTAGTATGTAGTAGGGTGTTACGAAAAAGATATCATTATGTTTGCCTCCTGACAGCATTTTATGGTAATAAATAACAATGTGTTTGTGTTGTACTTCTTTTCTCAGCTATTCAAATATCTTTGTCACATCACCCAGCCCAGACAATCTGCACACGCTGTTTGAGTTCGTATTTAAAGGTTTTGACGCTCTCCAGTATCAGGTAATCATCACTGGACATAGGGGTAGATATGATGTTACCACAGCTAAACCTTATTGTCTCAAAAGTGTTACTTGAACACAATGAGTTAAACTCAGTGTTATTTTTGCGTCAATATTTTACTATTGCATTTTTTATTATTATTTGGAATACCGACTTACAGATGAGGACAATGGAAGCAGTCACAATCAACAAGAAACCAATGATAGTAAATGTAAATAATGCAAGTCTAAAAGGGGCAGTTTAAAAAAAAATAGAATTACAATAGAGATTGCTAGAGGGTCAAATAAAAAATGGAGGAGATTAAAAAGAGATTATTGTTATTGCTAAAAGATTAAGTTTTATTACTTTTTCATACTTACCGAAATAACATAATTTAAGTTTTAATCTGGTGTTTTAATTAACTTTTTTTATATTATATTTTTTATAATAGTTATATTATACTTTTTATTTTTATTTAATAAAAATGTTTTGTATTTAATAGTTTTATTTGTATTTGTCTGGTTGAAATTTGAGTTAAGTGAAATCCTAATCGTTCTTTATTATTTAATAAATTATGTTATAAATACAAAAAAAGTACCATAGACAAAATGCTTTGAAAACATATTTTTATGTAATTTCTAGGAACATCTGGACTATGAAATAATCCAGTCGTTGAACCCAGAGTTTAACAAAGCAGTGATTCGCGTTAACATCTTCAAGGAACATCGCCAGACCATTCAGGTATACTGACCTCCATCTCTGCATTTCTTTTCCATAATTTTCTTTTTTTTCAAATTGGTAAAAATCGTGGCCTTTCTTTGCTTAGAGTTGGTTTATTCAACTTTGGTATGTATAAAATATGTAGAAGCATAATTATTAGAAACAATATATACATGTAGGGCATTCTGCATCATTCATAACTCTGTAGTAATCATTTTTCTCATGTCTTGGTGATCTGTTTTGATCTGCAGTACATTCACCCTGCTGATGCGGTGAAGTTAGGCCAGGCAGAGCTGCTAGTTATCGACGAGGCTGCTGCCATCCCACTGCCTTTAGTGAAGAAACTACTGGGGCCTTACCTTGTGTTTATGGCATCTACAATCAACGGGTCTGTATCTGAAGAGCTTTTAGGTCTTTTTTCAGTGGTATAATAACAATGCAGTAATCCTCATGTCAACATGCAGGTATGAGGGCACCGGTCGCTCTCTGTCTCTTAAGCTGATCCAGCAGTTAAGGCAGCAGAGTGCAGACAGCCAGCTGAATCTCTCGGCTGAGAACAGAAATACCAGCACAGCCAGGTTGGCAGCAGGTGAATATCTCTCGACTTGCCGATAGAGATTTAGAAATCTGAAAAAAGAAGAACCTTTTTTCAGACTGCTGATATGTGTATAATTTGTACTTTTATTTTGTTTAACTTGTTCATTTGTTGTGCAGCACGAAGCCTTCATGAGGTGACCCTCCATGAGTCTATTCGATATGGCCAGGGGGACCATGTGGAGAAATGGCTGAATGATCTGCTGTGTTTGGACTGCCTGAATGTACCGCGCATCATTTCCGGCTGCCCTTTACCCCAGACATGTGACCTGTATCCTCTAAAAGTCCAAATTTTATATGTTCGTTCTAACATAATGCTGATTCAAGAGAATGGAAGGCTATTTCTGCCACACAGTAAAGAAAAAAATCAAACTCCGTTGAACCATAATTATTTGACAAAAAGTTGTAATTATGAGATTAAGTCAAAATTGTGACAGTCATAATATAAAAAGTCAAAACTATGATATTCCAAGTCATTATACATTTTAAAAATTGGAATTATAAGATTAAAAAGTAGAATTTTCTAATGACTCATAATTATAACTGGCAGAATGAAGTTTTTCTTTTTCATAATTGTCTTTTTACATAATAATTATGACTTGCCTCAGTTTAAAAAATTTTGGCCAAATTTCAATGGTTTATGTCAAAGTGATGACTTATATTTTAACTTACAGAATCATAACTTTTCATAAACATTTACCAAGGCATATGGCAGAAATGGGATTTCATATTTTAGCTTGTTTTGCCTATGATTTTATCTACTATCATCCTCACACCCATGCATATGAACACATACCTAATATCTCAAAATAACACACAACACTGGCTCTCATCTACTTTCTAGACAGAAGATTTCTTTAATCCCTTACTCCAGCTATTATGTAAATCGAGACACATTGTTTTGTTATCATAAAGCTTCTGAGGCTTTCCTTCAGCGTCTTATGGCACTTTACGTTGCATCTCATTATAAGGTAAATAAATATCTTATATTAGCATTAGAGCAGTGGTTCTCAACAGTTTTGACAACAGGATATTCAAAACCAACCCATGTAAATTCTATTTCCTGTTTTTTTTTTGTTTTTTTACACAAACTTGTGATTTCAGATGTTTCAATTACTTAAAGGAACAAGACACTTTAAAAAAATAAAAAATTAATTTTAAAGTAAATTTTAAAAAGTTTTACCGTTTTTTAGATCCATTCAGCTGATCTCCGAGTCTGGCAACATTGTGTACTAAGACAGAAGAAAAATAAAATGTGATTTTCTAGGCTTTCTAATCTTGATGCTAACAGTCTAATCAGATTCAATGATCGATGCTAAGCTACAGCTAAAAGTGCTTCCGCCAGACCGGAGATCAGCTTTTAATGGATTAAGAAACAGTAAAACTTGGGAGTTGGAAAAAAAGTGGCATGTTCCTTTCATTCGGTATTTAATGCGAACACTTTTTACTTTTTGTTTTTAGTTTTTGTGAACCAACACAGAGGTCTTCTAGAGGGACCTGGACACTGTTGGGAACCACTGTATTAGAGCATTATATAATGTCACAAATTCTATCATCAGATTGATATTGACTCAATCTCCTCTCCCTCCTCAGAATTCACCCAATGACCTTCAGTTGCTCTCGGATGCTCCTGCCCACCATCTCTTTTGCCTGCTGCCCCCTGTTCCACCCACACAGAATTCACTCCCAGAGGTCTTAGCGGTTGTCCAGGTGTGTCCAAAGTTATTTAATTCTAATATTGCTGAATCTAAAAGCTGCTGAAGTTATTATAATGAAAGAACTGTTCAGTGAAGTCTGTGTTTTCTGTTACAGGTTTGTCTGGAAGGAGAGATCTCCCGCCAATCCGTCCTCAACAGCTTGTCCAGAGGGAAGAAAGCTTCAGGTGACCTCATTCCATGGACCGTTTCCGAACAGGTAACAAATCCTAATTTAAAATGAAACTGCACTACAGGTTAAACTACAGGTTGAGTATTTATTTAAGGAACTAATGCTTTTCTTTTAAATATTTTTTTCAAATGATAATTTTCTTTACTGTCAGATTTTATGATATTGCTAAAATTTTCTATTCATCATAGAATCCTAAAAAATAGTATGATGGTTACCACACAAATATTAAGCAATGCAACTGCTCAAAAGTCACTTTTGAACAGTAGTGTATGTCGATTATTTTTTGCCATACTTTCAAATAATTGTAACAGAGTGAATCTGAAATGATTCTGATGCTCTTGTTTTTTGCATTTAGTTTCAAGACCCTGAGTTTGGAAGCCTCTCTGGGGGCCGGATCGTCCGTATTGCAGTGAATCCTGATTATCAGGGGGTAAATGACTTCTCCTCCTCCTCCTTAGTTTGTATACAACCAGTGAAAAGCTTACATATACAAGTTGCTCCATTATTGCCTTATTTGAGCAGTTATGTCATTGCCCATCTGTGATTTATTGTGGCACTCTTTAGATGGGTTACGGCAGCCGTGCATTGCAACTGCTACAGCAATATTATGAAGGTCAGTTTCCTCTTCTGGATGAGCAAGAGGAGACCACAACAAGCACAATCAAATCTGTGAGCAGCGAGGTAATGTTCTATGTGGCATTTTTCATATATTAAAATGTGTTAGTATTATTTTAGGTAGCATGTATACTGATATAATTTATTTTATGTAGAACTGATTACATTTTACCTTTTTGAAAAAAAAAAAAAAAAGTACAAAATTAGATAATACATATTGCTCTATATTGGTTACATGCTACCTAATGAAGTCACATAATATACTCGACCATAAGTAATAATAAATAACAATCATTGATTTAAGTATGTGTTATGAACAGTATATTTTTTTGTACAGGCTGTCAGTCTCCTGGAGGAGGTGGTGTCTCCCAGGAAAGACCTGCCACCGCTGCTGTTGAAGCTGCATGAGAGGAGAGCTGAGAAGCTGGACTACCTTGGGGTGTCTTACGGTCTCACTCCTCAACTACTGAAGTGAGTAGGTTTTACAGTGATACTCATGCTGTAGCGCTGTCACAAAACATGTTGGGATCTCCTCTTGCTCTTTTCCTTACAGATTCTGGAAAAAGGCTGGTTTTGTGCCTGTTTATTTAAGACAGACTCCGGTAAGCATGCAACATTTATTTAGCATTGTCAAGTTTTGTAACTTTGTAACAAGTGTGTATTTTTACATTGTGACCTGTAGAATGACCTGACTGGAGAGCACTCATGCATTATGCTGAAGGAGCTCAATGCTGAGGATTCAACAGAGCAGGACCAGTGGCTCCCGGCTTTTTGGAAGGGTGAGTATTTCCAGTCTCTCATAATATAGTATGAATAAAGAATTTGACCTATCAGAATCGAGTATTCCAGAAAGACACCATATGTTTTTAAAAGACTAATGTTTCTTGTGTTGGACAGATTTCCGGCGGAGATTCCTCTCTCTACTATCCTTCCAGTTCAGCAAATTTAGTCCGACCTTAGCCCTCAATATACTGCAGAACAAGAATGCTAAGGATGACCACCCAGCTGGTACAAGTCCACATTTGCAACTCAATAAAGTAATTGTTATATGTGTATTGGTTTTAAGGTGACTTTTCATGTGTCTTTTGTATCTTCAGCACTCACCAGTGCAGAGTTAGCAGCCACATTCACTCCATACGACCTGAAACGTTTAGAAATGTATTCAAGAAACATGGTGGACTACCACCTCGTCATGGACATGATCCCTGTCATTGGACGCATGTATTTCCTCATGCAACTGGGAGACATCACACTTTCTGTTGCCCAGTGTGTAAGTAAAGTAAACTACTTAGTATGCTTTTAAGAGGTATTTAGTTTAAGCTGACTTCTATCTCTGGTGTGTGTTCAGGCATGCGTATAAAACAAAACCAATCTTTTTTTTTAGGCTCTACTGTTGGGAATTGGGCTTCAACACAAGAGTGTAGATGAGCTGGAAAAGGAGATTGAGCTGCCTGGTTCTCAGCTTATGGGCCTGTTCAACCGTGTCATCCGTAAAGTGGTGCAGGTAAGTCCAAGCACAGTTTTTGTCTCGTATACACACATTGATTAAAGCAACACACAAAGAACCTTCTTATTAAACCACTTCCACTTGACGGAGTGAGAAATGTACTGTTTAGAGCTACTCCTCTATCTCTTTTAGCCTGTATTGTTATTTCAGTGTGTAGCTACTGTTCATTTTTATCTCTCCTGCAGTTCTTCAACATTCTTCAGGAGAATGCGGTTGAAGCAGAGATGGTGGCCACCAAAGATATAAGCATGGAACCAACTGTGCAGACACTAAATGAAGATCTGGTATGAAATTAGATTATGAATTTTATTATTTAATTTAATTAAATTTTTTTTTATGTCACATTGGACCACAAAACCAGTCACAAGCAAAACAGGTATATTTGTAGCAATAGCCAAAAATACATTTAACCGATCAAAATAATTCAATTAAAAAGAATTCGATTCTTTTATACCAAAAATCATTAGCATATTAAGTTGGGTTTTGTAAATGTCCTACCAGGGATGTCAACGATTCATTGTTGATCGATTAATTGTCGATAAGAGATGCAATCGATTAAAGCTGTCGTGGTCGGTTAGCGCAGCTCATGTACAAAACACACGCAAATGGCTTTGAGTGACCGTGAAGGGGTTGAATCTTTCAGGAGAATAATTTACTAATGTACAAACTACGCTTTTAATATGATCGAAACTACAAACCTACATTAAAACAGATGCAACACAAACTTCCTTTTTATTGAAATGTAGTAATAGGTCACGTTTTATTATCATGTTTGTTGCTAATCTTCACTTCACTTTGCGAGCTGACAGATGTATTAATTACTAAAACTTCATTCGTTCCTACGACATTAATTCATGGCTACTGACCATGTTTTATGAACTTTTCCCTAGAAAACCCATGATTTAACTTAAATGGGGAACAATTAAAGTGATAGTAACGAATTATAAATCTTTCATTCCTCCGTGTTTACCACATTTACCACAAACAATGATTAAGAATGAACAACAATCAAATAAACCTGTGAATCTAGAGAGTGAGATGGGGAGGATTTGGAGAGAAAAAAATCTAATATTATTAAATTCTTAACCATCCAAAAGCGTATGAAGACACGTATGGCTTGATTTGCCATGCTTTCATTTGAAATCCTTTTATTTTAAATCCAGATAATGTAAATTGCAAACATTGCTATGGTGTTTTAAAAACAATGAGTGCCATGAAACCCTTGAAGCAGGATTTGAAATGGTGCAAAGTATAATGATCCCACGCATAACTACTGCGCGCTCTTTGAGTTTTATCAATGCTCATAATCACATCTATTTATTTTACTACTACTAGCGTTTTATTTAGACTAGCTGGCATTTGGAGAGCTATTTGCACATGCCATTGACTATATGCCCCTGCAATAATGCATTTTGCAGTATTAAGGTTTATGATTAATCGATTAATTGATCATTAATTTAAACGACGATTGATTGTGGAAATGATCGAAATTTGACATCCCTATTTCCTACCGTAAATAAGTTAAAAATTACTTTTGATTAGTAATATGTGTTACCAAGGAATTCATTTGGGCAGCTTTAAAGACAATTTTTCGAACCTTTAGATTCCAGATATTAAACTAGTTGTCCTGTTTTAACAAACCATACATCAATGGAAAGCTTATTTATTCAGATGATGTGTAAATCTAAATTTCAGAAATGTAACTCTTATGACTGGTCTTGTGGTCCAGGGTTGCATATAGATATAGATCTCTAATGCTTACAAAGGGGGAATTTATTTGATGAAAAAGACATTAAATGGTGGTACTGCAAAATATTTGTACAACTTCAACAAATTTACTATTTTTTATTATTTTTTTTATTTTAAAGTCAAAATGTACTATATTTATTTTGATTGCACACATTGGTATTTTTTGGTGAACAATTCATCCGTGCAAGTAAATCAAAGGAAAAAAAAAATTCACAGTTTGGCCATTATGATGTCACAGTTTGGGCATGAGTGTAACATCCTTAAAGAAACTGTATGTTTTAAAAAAGCAAATATGCTTTTATATAAATATGCTGATTTTGAGCTTAAGAAACATCTCTTTCTTTTTTCTTGTGGAAAAAAAGGTTTTCACAAAAGAGCAGCATTATCAACATTGCAATGTTGAAAATGCTGCTCTATTGTGAAAACCTTTTCCAGGATTCTTCAAAGTAATAGAAAGTTCATTAGAACAGCATTCATTTGAAGAGACACTTTTTTTAACAAGGTATATTAAAATTGTCATATTGTATTTTGTTCCTTAGAATGATGCAGCCAAAGAGTTCCAAGAGAAACAAAAACAGGATATGGAGAAGATTAAAGACATGAATCTTTCAGAGTGAGTATTCCCAGAGTAATACTCCGAACAGTGATTATGTAACAGGTTTTTTTTCTCGCTCCTGAGATGTTTACTTTTTTCATTACCGTTTTTACCCTTCCACTGAGCTTTAGAATTAATGAACACATCAAGTAGATGTAAAATGTTGTGTTGTTCACCCCCTCTTTCTAATATGATTTTATTTTATAAAGGTACATGATTCGAGGAGATGATGAGGAATGGGACCAAGTGTTGAAGAAAGCAGGACAGACAGCTATTGTTAGCATAAAGAGGTAAGGAGAGTCAAGTTATCTTTGGGTAAGGGAGGGTTTTGCCTGGAATCATGAACTGCTATGAACTATTATCTTTTTTTCCTTCTTAGTGACAAGAAAAGAAAAGTGGAAGGCATAAATCAGAAAGAACAATGGCAAAATAAGAAGATGAAGAAAAATAAGGACAAAAAGGGCAAATTTGGAAAGAAACCATAGAAGAAATGGACTTGAAAATTACATTTTTGAAATGTATTTTTGTCTCTGGACAGTAGATGTTTTCAAGACATGACTCCAAATGGAAAATATCATTTTCAGTAAGAATCTTGGAGACAAATTGTTTTAACATTTGTTTTCTGGCTCTGCAGGTAATTTTTGGTGAACAAACAAAATAAAGTTGTACATTGTTGTTTTTTCCACTTTTCAATATAAATACTCTCATGATGTAGACCTCATGTTTTTCTGTGAAAGCTAATTTCAAAAGCCATTTCTAAAATAAAGGTTTATCTTATGGTGCACTATTTGCCTACAAAATGTATTCATTAACATTTGAATGCTTGCTAAATTTAATAAAAATACAGAATTTGTCAGAGCGATGTGCACAATGTATGTAATATTTTATTTAACACAGTTCGAAAACAAATGTACTCAAGATTGCAATGCATATGCAAAAAAGTTTCCAAAACGCAAATTTTTGTATTGCTTTCAGAAAGCATACATGATGTAACTTCCAGTACTACAAAGTAATACATTAGGATAGGGACTTTTAAACTCTATTAACTGTATAAACAATATAAATACTATTGAATAGGCCAAAATCCAGTGACTTTCGTACTCCAATGGCTTGGTTATTCATTGATGGATCTTTAACTCCGCATTCAACTACTCAAGGTACTGTGCCTTGATAAGAGAAGCAAAGACCCTGCAAGGATTGCTGAAAGAATTTGTTTTTAGTTGTCTCGAGGAAAAGTAACTCGCTATGGAGATACCTGTCGTAGATTTCAGTGCGTACGAGCTGGAAAAGACCAATATTTCAGTTGATAATATGGAGAAGTTAAGTAACGAACTAAGAAAGGCCTTTACCGAGGTGGGATTTGTTTATCTGAAAAACACGGGCATAAATCAGGTCGAGGTTTGTCATTTTTACTCATTTGTTAGAAGTTTACTAGTAGTTTGTAGGTGCTTGGCCATATTAGTATTATTATTGTTGTATTAGTATGTATTGTTGTGTCCGTTGTTTCAGGTGGACAAAGCCATGGGTGTTTCAAAGAGGTTCTTTTGTTTGCCAGAAAGCATGAAGAAACCTTTCAGCAGAGGCAGTTTCTCATGTAATGGAAACCACGGCTGGATTTCGGTAGAAACGGAAAGGCATGTCGGACTGATTTCTAGCTTCAGAAGCATTACTTCAAAAATTCGCGAATGATGTAGAAACATTTAATGTTTTTGTATCATGTCATATTACAGTTTGAATCCTCAACGTCCCGGTGATCTGAAGGAGGCGTTTAATACTGCATCTTTGAGCTCGGATATCGTAAATATCTATTTCTTGTCTTCTCCCCTTTACTGTCTCCCATATGTGTAAACCCAGCATAACGTTAGCAGTTATAATTATACATTTTTGAGTGAAAAGAAAAACGAGTCATCTCAGGAAGTGATTCGTTCAGTCGTGCATACGCATAGCGCAAAGTTCTTACTTCCTTCCCTACTATATAGTACGCGAAAAACAGCATGCGAGGCGAGTAGTATGTCCGAATTCATCGCATTCGAAATTCAGTAGGCGAGAAGTACCCGGATGACCTACTACTTCCGGCCGATTTCTGTAGTAAGCAGCATACCATGGACACTTTCCTATCCCATAAGGCTCCGGGAGAGGAGGCGTCATATTTAAAAAATGACGGAAAGTGGAGACGCGGCTCATTTTAAGTGTAAGCACCTCAGGAAAAAACGTTGTTTGTTGTGATTAAATTACACTTGTTTAACACACTCTAAATAAACGGATGACTTATTGAAAGTTTCAATTTTCACGCTGTTGTGACGACGTGTGACACGTGACAACATCAATATGGCGAATGTAGTACGTTCGAATTCCATTCATACTACTCACAATCATACTATATAAAACGTACTGTTTTAACGGCCGAGTAGTATGTTCAATTTTAAATGTAGTACCTACTTAAGCAGTATGCGATTTCGGACGCACCGTAGTTCAGTCCGTGTGGCACGCTGCTGTTAATCATCTATTTGTGGGTGTGGCCTCTGTCTGTGTGACGTCACACCGACATGCACACTCCCAACACACATTTCAGTCCAAACAGCTTGAAAAAGTGCGTTTAAATCAAATCGTCCGATCATCAGAGAGGTTTGGAAAAATAAATAATTAAACAAACTGTTTGGGAGTCATTTTAGGTAAAAATAAATGCACCTTATAAGAAATGAAAGTTATTTTGACCTTGCATGCATGTCAACCTGTTGTTTGGGACTCCCAAAACCAAAATATGAACTTTTATAACCCAATGGGGGCACTTTAAATAAAGTAAATAAAATCTTTGATTTATTTCAAAAAGGAAATGTTCCTTACTTCAAAATGAAAGGCTGGCAACTGAGACGTGTTGTATTTGCCATGTGACAGGAATAAGAATAAAGTTCTATTCAAAACTACCATCATCTCAAAAGCTTACAAGCAAATTAAACTATTAACATAACCTCACACAAACATGCAAGCCTACACGTATCAGCCACGGCAGCCTCTGTTTATAGAATATTTACTGTATTTCTGTCTGCAACACAACAGGAACAAGCTTTTTCCGCTTTATTTCAGGAAAGATAAAAAGTCAGACAGGCAACACATATGTTGTTGTGATACAGTGACAGAGATCACGCTTCAAAACACACTGACGCACACAAACAACCTCACATCCAAGCTCAGACATCTGTGCGAAACAGGTTGCATTTGAAACCCAAACACACAATAACTCACGCACAGGCTACTAAAAATACAACAATGGGTCAGTGACCATATGATTATGCTGTATAATAGCTTCCTTCCAGGTCAGGTCCTCTCATCTGTCTCTCTACAAAGTTGTATTCGGCCTCTGATCAACCAAAGGGTCCGTTCACTCATTCATTTACTCTTTTTCTCACGATCTCAGCGGTGTGGAGGATGTCCTCAAAAGTCCAACAACATCCTGATAGACACCTGAGAGCTGTGAGTGTGAGCTCGTCTATATGTGCGTGTGTGGTTTTAACACATCTGGAGAGGTGCGTGTGTTTATGACGTTTATGAGTGCGTGGAAGGTGTGAGCTTTTGTTTTGAATGACTGACAGTGTTTCGGTGAAGCACCATAAGAAGGGAACGTCTTTTGTTTAAAAAAAACTCCTTTTTCAGTGCAAAATCTTAATCGTTTTTATGATAACAAAACTCTTCACACTGTTCTCCTTACCACCTTACAGCTTGGCGCAGCAGTAAATTTCACATCCAAAAACACACTGAAACTATCATGCATGTGTTAAATCAACCCATTCTTCCATAACAATAACAACTCAACAAATACACTGTCTCATAAAAACAATGAAAACCTAAAAAAAACAGATGGCATATAATGTTCTTTGATAAAAAATTAAAAAAAAAGATTGACAGCCCTTTACTAGAAATCATTACAGTATGTTACATGGTCCTTGTTTACAGTACAAATGATTCTTACTGTAATTTGTGTCCTGAGACTGAATAGAATTGAAAAACGAATGGCTTTGTAGGTGTTCAGCTACATCTGAGTTTGCAAACTGATATTCATTCACAGAGTGTGTTTTGCTTCAAAAGCAAACTCAGGAAATTGAATTGGGCAAAAAACGCAGTCCTGAGACTTGAGTTGAGTTTTGACATTTTAAAAAGACTAAATGTTCAAACTGGTCTGTAGTTACTAGGGTACTAGGTAAAGTATTGTGTATTGACTATAGTCAGGCAACATTATTGTTATTATTCTTTGGCATGCATTATTATCTCATTGATATTAGCGCTAATTTGTCCCATCATATTTCTTTCAGATGTTTTTAGAGTATTGGGACGATAGAACAACTTTACTATGGAGGATATCGCCCAACTACAGCAGGTACATATAGTTTTGGCTGAGCTATAAAGTAATGCAAGTCATTTTAAGAAACATAGTTATTCAATGCAATTTGTTTAAAACCAATAGAAAATGGCCTGCTGTGTGAAGTTTAGAAAACTGGGTTTGTGAACAGGTGTAGACTCAGGTGTGTTTTATTATTTATGACTAATCTACAGTTATGTAGGGTCTGTTATCATAATTCAGATTCATGGTCAAGCTCAATGGTAAGTGAGCAACAGTTTGCGCTTCCTAACAGTGGCCGGCTTTCCTGTGAGTCTAGGATAACAATGGTGGGAAAAAAAGGCCTTCATTGACGGGACCTATTTTCACACGTCCACGTGAAACCGACGACAGCATGCACTCTACGCCCTTGACAAAGACCACCAACTTCAACAAAGACACTTCTGACAAAAAGACTATCATGGCAACAAACACAAACCATTAAAGGTATACCTGAGGTTGCCAGGCAGTCCGTGGGAAAATAGGGAAGGATGAGGGGTTTACCGGATTTTCCTAATTGAAAGGTGAAGTGTGTATTTTTTTAATGTCAAAACACTTATACAACTATAAGGAAGCCATTAATAAGTTGATTTTCCTAAAAGTGAGGCTCTGTGGTGCTATCAAAACATTGATGTGTTTGTTTGAGCATCCGGACTAACCTAATACACCGACACAGACTCAACCAATCACATGCTGAAGTGATGTCTGCCTGAACAATGGAAGACTGTTGATCATTTCTTAACAATGTTGGCATATAAATTACACACTGTGCAAATGTAAAAACATTTTATGCATCTGAGATCAAAATTGAAATTACATGCATTTGATTAATGTTTTATTCCATTAGAAAAAACTGAATGAGACAAAAAACATGCCTGCATTAATCACAATATTGTACCATGTAAACATCATATTCATAATATACACTGTGTATTAATACCAGATATAATTACTAGAAATGTTAGTAGAAATTTAGCATGCATTGCATTTATCAAAAATGGCAGTAATGCAATTCATAATGTTCTCAAATATTTACATTTCAAATAAACTTTAAAGTATATTCATCATAAACTCTTTTAAAAAGTATCAAGGTTTCAAGAATATAGTGCTGCTTTCAATATAGATAATAATGAGGTTTATTTTCTTGAATGCCAAATCAGCATATTATAATATATATATATATACATAATTTTTTTATTATAATATTTTTTTTTTAAAGATCATGTGAAGACCTATAATGGCAGTTTAAATTATTTGTAAAGTAATAAAAGTTTTTTTAAAACTGTATTTAAAAAAACATACAGTATTAATGCTTTTTACTAGTTTTGGACACATAAATATAGCTTTTTTTGAACGTAAGGGACTTCCTGAAACGGTTAAAAAAAACTTAAAGCCCCAAACTTTTAAATGGTAGCATATGCAGGTATCCTTCATTAGCATATAAGCATTTTCCGATAGTCCTTATCCTGAAAGTAATGTGCCTGGTCATTTCTTTGCATGTAGCTATCCCTGTCTGTGAGAGAAAGAGAGAACAGCATGAATCGATGGATAAATAGGCTCCCTGCCTGCTCTGACAGTGCATGGATTGTCAGACTTTGTGTGAAACGCACAAACAAGCACCTGCTGTTAGACACAATGATCTTCCTCCGAGGACTCGTTTTTTCACTATGTGCTAATGAGAGACCAGCTCAGTCAAAGATTCCCACAGATCTACCCAAAACAAACAACAAGGAATACATCCAACTAGCAGGAGAGGAAAGTGGGGGGTGCTAAGACATCCAGGTGCTGACACAGACAGACCTGCCGTTTTATTCCCACAAATACTGTGTGCAAATACGCCTACCCCAAACGCATGGCCTATATGTATTCAGGATGCAGGTCCCTACAGGTATTTGTAGCCTGTGTAATTATAGAAGCCTGTTAGAAACACACCTGAAAAATAGGGATTATGGGGGTTTTGCTTTTGCAACCAACACCATTAAATCCTTGCAGGATTTTCACTCTTTGGAAACTCAAACCGAAAGACTTTGTTTGACCTCAAACAGCTCTCGGAGCTCTAAGTGCTCCTGTGACCTCTTTTTTTTTTTGCTGACCTTTGACCTCTGACATCTGTACTTTGCTCTTTTGCTTCTGGTGGAGGTATCTTAAAGCTGCACTATATGTCTATGTATATTTGTCAATGCAAAACTGAACTTTTAGGCAAGCCTGCTAATAGTAAGTAAATGAAGAAAATACGCACGGCATAAATATTTCTTACCAGTATTTTGCATTTAATTTTTTATAAAATATTTTTTATAAAATATATATATATTTATATTTTATGCTCACCAAGGATACGTTTATTTAATCAAATAATAATACAATTATTTTATTTAATATGATTAAAAAATTATATTATTTATTTATTTGCAGCTTAATTTAAGTAATAATCAACATATATAACTCTAAATGGTTAATAATGACAATGAAGCCACTGAATGCTGTGCCATGCACTTTTCTCACAAATCAGTCACAAGAACACTAGAGTGACTTCAGCACAGCTCTCAGAAAACAAGTTACTTTTGTCTAGCTAACGTCATTTAGGAGTTGGGCGCCTACACATGATCAAGGTTACACCATCAACCAAAAAAACAACTCTCTTCAAAAGTGTATCTGTCATATCTTGTTTTACAAACCTTGACAAATACTTGTTTTCACTCCAGGGAGATCTGGCAGTTATGCTGCATGCGTGCGGGATTGTGAAAGACATAAATCTCCTGACTAATGCAATATCTTACGCTCAACACTGGCAACTGCAAGCATGCAAGAAAGTCCTAGTACTCCTGTGCCAAATGTCGCAAAACATCTGATGTACTGAAGACGCCCTGCAGACAAAACTGTCTAGACGCCGTTTGCCTTAACGCTAGACCTGTCTCAGGTGTGCGTGTGGTGATTCAGCCGATGTCTTAGCGTATGTTTATCATATTTACTGAGTATTGGCAACAACAAAGTGATTTTACAGATTGCAAAAAAACGTGTTTGGGTTTGAAACACATCGAAGGCACATAAACACACATGCACCCTCATACAAATAGAAAGACTGATAGGGTGTACAAATGAACTGAACCATTCAAATAAATACAACTGCACTGATTAAGAATTTTAAAGCGTTGCTTTGAGGTCTGCATGTCTTTATTATGCCTACCAATGAAAGTGTCACTTCAAAATTTAAAAATGCCGCCAGAGGATAAAATCAACCGCCATGACGGAAACCACAAAACAAAAAAAGACACCTACTTACAGAGACCACAACTCAGGGTATACGCCCAATAGACTAAAAACTCTCACAGATACATACATACCACAAAAATGTGTTCTTAGATACTATGATCGACCAGAAAGTGTGGTTTTTATCCCAATCAAACGATCAGGTACGGATATAGATGTCTGTCCACAAAGTCTTCCAGCCACACACATCTGCTAACTGAAACTTGTCAACAACATCTGTTACCTCTGTTAGTTTGAATGAATGAATGAATCTAGTAGTAGTTTCAGAATGATTGAAAACCTTAATGATTGTCTTTCTGTTTTAATGTAATACATTTACAATAGCCTGCTTATATTATCATTAATAACAGGATTACTTTTGCATGTTTCTGACTTATCTGTTATGCTTGACTAGTTTTGACTTTTTGGACAATTTTTTGGGCAAAATTTTACTTTTTGTTGCTATGTGTTGGTATGTAATGCCCACATTTCACATTACAACAAAGTCGCGCTATGCTTTTTTTTCATCTAATGAACATCCTGTTTGACTTGAAAATAAATCAGATTAGACTGTATTCGAGAGACAGGCTACAGTGAATTGCCTTCGCAACACATTTTAGTACATTGTTTGCAATGAGCAGTTTACCAGTTTCCTCTATTACCAGACAATTAAAGGGGCTATGCTTAAACAATTAGAACTGTAATTCTAATTGTTTAAGCATAAACTGGTATATTAAAAATCAACCTGTTCATTATCTGTTAAATATAATTAATACTTGTTGATTGTTTATATATGACTGCTATATTTAAGAGTTCTACTACGATTTTAGCTGTTGTGGAAAAAATACTGCATGTTGTCTTACAAAAATATTAAAGGGGCACATTTTTCATTTGCCTTGCATGTCTTATGCATGATTTAACTCACTGGCGCCATCTTCTGTTTTGTTTAAAAAAAGCTGGCTGTCTACATAAACTATAGAAACAGCGCCATCTACCGTTAAAACGATATTAGAGAATACAGGGTGTCGATTAGAACAAGAAAAATAAACTGAAATCATGTTGAAAAGCAAACGACACAACAATTGTGTTTGTTTTGTTTAAGTTATTAAATGAGGTAGATTACCAGAAGCAAGACCAGTGCAAAAAGTAACAGCTGGTGGCAAGTGATGTCTTTTTGCAAACCAATGTATTGTATTTTGCCGTTTTAAACGGCAAAAATACTACCACAATATATATAAAGAAAAATACAGCACAGCAATTTATACAAAATTGCAACACAATGCCCCATTCAGTAATCATAACTTCACCAGCGCAGAGAACAGTAGCAGGTATCACGTGACACCGTCACTCCTTTTAACATGCCAACTACAAATTTTAGCGAATTTATTACAGATACATAATGTGGTTGTTAAAATAGCAAGATTATTATTTATCTTTGCACTATATAGGTCCAACCATAGACATATATAGGTAGACGCAACATTGGCTGCTGGAAAACGAGAAACGCGGCCGCCATCTTAGACCGGTCA